>JAWQEG010002365.1:0-132500 GCA_033782935.1 Petrolisthes cinctipes | reverse complement strand
TATCGTTTATGGTCGGGAGTTTATCGAGCCAGTTAGGATAGAAATTGTTTTGAAGTTTAAATATAGTTACAGCTATGTCATATGTAAACGTTTTTGACACTGTTAACCATTCTAGTTGTTGGAGTATGGGCGTAACGTGGTCATATTTTCTTGCACCTACAACTACTTTTGAAGCAAAATTCTGTAACTTCTGTACATTATGCAAGAGAGTTTGATTAGTTTTGCCATAGATAACAAGGCAGTAGCACAAGACAGAGAAGACTAGAGATTCTATAACAATTTTCCTAGTATCAATGTTAAAATTATCTCTAACTCTATTTATGTATATTAAGGTCCCCATAATCTTTTTAGTCATTTCATTGATGTGTTTATCGAATGTCATCGTACAGTCGATAAACACACAAAGGTTTTTCACATGTTTACTAGGTATAATATTACAGTTGATAAGATGAATTACAGTGTCTTCTGGTATCTTATTTACAAGTTGTCTGGATCCTATAAATATACATTGAGTTTTGGTATCATTAAGCATCAGACCGTTTTTACTGAGGTATTTCTTAGCTTGAGTTAGGGTGTTTTCTGTTTTTTTAATTAAGTCACCTAACTCATTTATAGATCCACTGTGTAACAACTGAGTGTCATCGGCATACTGGATAAGAAGGCAGTTGTTAATATTGTCCTTCAGGTCATTAACAAACAAATTAAAAAGAATTGGCCCCAGAATAGATCCTTGAGGAACTCCATAATTTATTTTAGATGAAGAAGAGAGAATGTTGTCAATGCGTACTAATTGGGTCCTGTCATTTAGATAATTTTCGAACCAAAATCTATCGATGTTATAATGAGTGAGTTTATTTAATAGAAATGAGTGGTTAATGCTGTCGAAGGCTTTGGACAAGTCACATAAAGTTAGCAATGATATATGTTTTTTGTCCATATTATTATAAATTTGGTTAGTTAGCATGGTTAAGGCTGTCTCAGTGGATAGTTTGTGACGAAATCCATGCTGGCTATGGGATAGGATATCATTTGATTCGAGGAACAGCTTTAATTGATTACACACGATTCTTTCTAAAATCTTAGATATAGTTGGCAGGAGAGAAATGGGCCTATAATTATTAATATTTTCCCTGTCTCCGTTTATATGGATGGGGACTACAATGGATTGTTTCCATAGTTTTGGAATTTTCTCAGTTAACAATGGATGTATTTATGATACAGGTGAGATATGGGATAATGACAAAGAGGGAATCTTTAATATATCTTGAAGTTATGCCATCTATTCCTGCAGAGCCTGTGTTCTTTACTTGTTTAATCGTTAATATGATATCTTGAGGACTGACTGGTTGGGGTCTAAAAGAGGTAATGTTGTTATTTTGGCTGTTGAATGTTGCTGTGACCATGATTTATATTAGGTTTATTGTTTGGGACAATGTTGTTAATAATTTTCCAAGTCCCTGCTGTGTTCCCTTTATTCTCATTGAACTTTTGATGGTAATACTCTGTCTTTGCTTTATATCGCATGGATCTTACTTGTTTATTTTTAGATTTATACTGTGCTTGTAAAGTGGTATTAGATCTGTTCTTTTTAAGTAGTACAAGTAAATTATCTCTCTCTCTCATATGGGAGCGAATCTCATCGTTAATCCATGGGGCAAAAGGCTTCTTAACTTGCTTATTGACCATGGGAGCACAAGTATCAATACATGAGTTAAACACAGTAGTAAAAATGTCAACTTGCTTATCTACATCGTCAGTTATCATTATTTGGTTAAGGGTGGGAGCTTTATTTAGTAGAAGGTCAGAGAATAAATCAGCATCATAAATGGTCATAACACGGAAAGTTTTGAATACAGTAACACGTTTAGGCTTATTCATATCAATTAAAACAGAAATTAGTTCATGATCACCTACTATCTTGGGGATAATATCAGTATTGACTATGCTTTCTGGCTTATTTATAATTATAACATCCAGTAAGGTGGATGAGCTTAAAGTGACTCTTGTTGGCTTGTCAATAATTTGATGAAGTTTGTTAGTGGATATTATTTTACTGTTTGTTCCCTAAAGATAGCAGGTCATCATTAATATCTCCTAATAAATACAGTGGTTTATTACGAAGAATTATGTTTTTAAATAGGTCATTAAGGTAATTAAAGGTGTTATTCAGAGCTTTAGGGTGGCGGTAAATACAACCTACAATAATAGAAGGTAATTTCCTACACTGTACTGTTAGCCATACTTCTTCTATGCCGTCAGGTTTATCAAGGTTAGTGGTCACAACTTTACACTGTAGAGAGTTTTTAACATATATACAAACTCCACCACCACAACCCTTATCATCACGAAATATTGTGTAGTAATTAATTTGTACATATTTGTCAGGGGTATCAGGAAGTAGCCAGGTTTCGCTCACACACAGTATATCAATATTTCTATTAATGATAGTAGAGTTAATTTCATCAAAGTTGGCCTGAAGGGATTGAGCGTTAACGTGTTCTATTGTGATACAATCTCTTTCCATTTTGTATAACTTAGCGGCCCTGTCTTCTTCGCCATACCCCTAATATTTATAATTGTTACACAGGCGGCTTTTGTGACCTAGGTTCTGGCAATTTGAACATCTCACTTTATGGTCATACCTACAATTAAGTTGTCTGTCATTAAATTCACCACAGTTAAAGCAACCTCCTTTCCTCGGGTATTTATTTGTATGACCATGCTGTCTTTCATATGAGTCACATTCGTTCTGCCTAAATTGTTCACGTGGTTGCGGGCGGAAGTGTGGGGTGCGTGTATGTGTGCCTCGCTGCCCACCATCTCGGCGCCAGGTACTGTGGGCAGCATGTTGCTCATTCCCGCCATCACTTTCCTGTCTGTGCCAACCTCCACGATCGCGATGTTGCACTCCCTGATGCTCACCACGATTGGAATAATGAGGGATGTGTACTTGTGTGCGAGAAGGGGGACGATTTTGGTCACGTCCAGGTTGATCCTGCCCTCTGTTCACCTCGTGTATATCAGGGCGTGAGGTGTCTGATTTAGGGCTGGGTGCAACTTTACAAATTAATATTTCCATGCTATCAATTTTGTTTTTCAATTCACTTACTAATGCACTGAGGTTGTCAATCACATCCGACGGGACTCTACTTTCAATGGCATCGAATAAACTGCCGTAGATAATACACTTTTATGGTGCCCATGATAGCTTTTCATGTACCCAGCATTTTAATAGGTCAATATTTGCTTCGTCTAGAGTTCTAATTTCACAATTAGCATGAAAATCCGACACTTTCATACTCTTTAGGTTCATGTCACCAAGTAGTAACGTATCTTTCTTTGGCTTTACAGTGATGGTTGTGTTGGCAGTTAATTGTTGTTCGAGTTTTTCAAGACGTGTGTTAATGTCATTTACCTCCTGCATCCCCCTAAGTCTGTTCCCATACCCCCGCACCCCCTAACCCCTCCCAAGCCTGTTCCCCTACTCCCGCACCCCCCTAAACCCCCCCAAGCCTGTGCCCCTATTCCCGCACCCCCTTAATTAAAACTGTTTACTGAGGGGTTACTACCATGGCTGGGAGTTGGCCAGGCCTGGCTGACGTTCACGGAGATTATCTCATCACAGGAAGAGATGAAGAGAAACTAGATATTGAGGGAGGGAAGCAGGGAGAGGGAAGGGAGAGAGAGTGTTAGAGAGGGAGAGAGCGAGAGAGTGGACAGTGAAGGAACAAGGAGGGAGAGGGAGGGGAGAGAGAGTGTGAGGGAGGGAGAGAGTGGACAGTGAAGGAACAAGGAGGGAGAGGGAGGGGAGAGAGAGTGTGAGGGAGGGAGAGAGTGGACAGTGAAGGAACAAGGAGGGAGAGGGAGGGGAGAGAGAGTGTGAGGGAGGGAGGGAGGGAGGGGAGAGAGAGTGTGAGGGAGGGAGAGAGTGGACAGTGAAGGAACAAGGAGGGAGAGGGAGGGGAGAGAGAGTGTGAGGGAGGGAGAGAGTGGACAGTGAAGGAACAAGGAGGGAGAGGGAGGGGAGAGAGAGTGTTAGAGAGGGAGGGAGCGAGAGAGTGGACAGTAAAGGATGAAGCAGGGAGAGGGAGGGAGGGAGAGTGTGAGGGAGGGAGGGAGGGAGTGTGAGGGAGGGAGAGGGAAGGAGGAGAGTGTTAGAGAGGGAGGGAGCGAGAGAGTGGACAGTGAAGGAACAAGGAGGGAGGGGGGAGAGAGTGTGAGGGAGGGAGGGAGGGAGAGAGTGTGAGGGAGGGAGAGGGAAGGAGGAGAGTGTGAGGGAGGGAAGGAGGGAGGGAGAGAGTGTGAGGGAGGGAAGGAGGAGAGAGAGTGTGAGGGAGGTGGTATAGGGAAGGAGCCTTTGTGCAATTTTAAAAATATATATATTTTTTAACATTCTACTGTGAAATGGTAAACTAATAATAACATTGACAAGCGTTCCACTAAGAACACATATTATTATAACCTGATTATTATACCTATTATAACCTAACACACTAACACTATTACAAGGCTACACACATTAACACACATACATTATTACAAGGCTACACACACATTAACACACATACATTATTACAAGGCTACACACACATTAACACACATACATTATTCCAAGGCTACACACACATTAACACACATATACACTATCACAGTGCTACACACACATTAACACACATACATTATTACAAGGCTACACACACATTAACACAGATACATTATTACAAGGCTACACACACATTAACACACATATACACAATCACAGTGCTACACACACATTAACACACATACATTATTCCAAGGCTACACACACATTAACACACATATACACTATCACAGTGCTACACACACATTAACACACATACATTATTACAAGGCTACACACACATTAACACAGATACATTATTACAAGGCTAGACACACATTAACACACATATACACAATCACAGTGCTACACACACATTAACACACATACATTATTACAAGGCTACACACACATTAACACACATACATTATTACAAGGTCACACACATTAACACACATAGAGTATTACAGTGCAACACACACATTAACAAACATACACTATTACAGTGCTACACAAACACATTAACACACATACATTATTACAAGGCTACACTCACATTAACACACATACATTATTACAAGGCCACACACACATTAACACACACACATACACTATCACAGTGCTACACACACATTAACACACATACATTATGACAAGGCTACACACACACATTAACACACACACAGTATATAAAACCAATAGAGGCTTAGCTCTATGTCTTTCATGTATGTTTATCTTGTCTTGTAACACTACATAATTATATTTTCTCTGTATATGTGACATGTATTATTTTATTGCATTATAATTTGTCTAATAACATTGACAAGCGTTCCACTAAGAACACATATTATTATAACCCGATTATTATACCACCTCAGTTTGTCATGAGAGAAAAAGATTATTACTTATATCTTTATATTTTAATTAAATATTAATTAACATTTCAGTATGAACATAATACATACAGCATGCAGTATGTGTGTTCTTCTATATCAATGTTTGGGATATGACACTTATATTTATATATTGTCTATCAGTAATATTATTTATTGTTGGTAAAATTAGTATATATTCCTTACTGTTATAGCAAAGTTTAACTCTCTCTCTCTCTCTCTCTCTCTCTCTCTCTCTCTCTCTCTCTCTCTCTCTCTCTCTGTAAGGTCTGTTATGGTCTGTGTTTCTATGTAACTAACTCTCTCTCTCTCTCTCTCTCTCTCTCTGTAAGGTCTGGTATTGTGTGTGTTTCTATGTAACTCTCTCTCTCTCTCTCTCTCTCTCTCTCTCTCTCTCTCTCTCTCTCTCTCTCTCTCTCTCTCTCTCTCTCTCTCTCTCTCTCTCTCTCTCTCTCTCTCTCT
Organism: Petrolisthes cinctipes; assembly: GCA_033782935.1. Lineage (NCBI taxonomy): Eukaryota > Metazoa > Arthropoda > Malacostraca > Decapoda > Porcellanidae > Petrolisthes > Petrolisthes cinctipes. The sequence continues at coordinate 126,563 of JAWQEG010002365.1, read as the reverse complement.
CTCTCTCTCTCTCTCTCTCTCTCTCTCTCTCTCTCTCTCTCTCTCTCTCTCTCTCTCTCTCTCTCTCTCTCTCTTGTGACAGTCCTGAGTCCTGATAATCTGCAAACTATAAATATATTATTTTTTTGGGGTACATCCTGTGATAAGTTGTGCAGGCAGTGTTATGTACTGTGTAATGGTGGGTTGTGTGTGTGTGGGGAAGGGTAGGGTGTGTGAGGGGAAGGGTTGTGTGTGTGTGGGGAAGGAGGGAGGGTTGGGTGTGTATGGGGAAGGAGGGAGGGTTGGGTGTGTGTGTGTGTGTGTGGAAGGAGGGAGGGTTGGGTGTGTGAGTGTGGGGAAGGAGGGAGGGTTGTGTGTGTGTGTGGAAGGAGAGAGGGTTGGGTGTGTGTGTGTGGAAGGAGAGAGGGTTGGGTGTGTGTGTGGAAGGAGTGAGGGTTGGGTGTGTGTGTGGAAGGAGGGAAGGTTGGGTGTGTGTGGGTAAGGATGGAGGGTTGGGTGTGTGTGGGGAAGGAGGGAGGGTTGGGTGTGTGTGGGGAAGGAGGGAGGGTTGGGTGTGTGTGTGGAAAGAGGGAGGGTTGGGTGTGTGTGGGGAAGGAGGGAGGGTTGGGTGTGTGTGGGGAAGGAGGGAGGGTTGGGTGTGTATGGGGAAGGAGGGAGGGTTGGGTGTGTGTGTGTGTGTGTGGAAGGAGGGAGGGTTGGGTGTGTGTGTGTGGGGAAGGAGGGAGGGTTGTGTGTGTGTGTGGAAGGAGAGAGGGTTGGGTGTGTGTGTGTGGAAGGAGAGAGGGTTGGGTGTGTGTGTGGAAGGAGTGAGGGTTGGGTGTGTGTGTGGAAGGAGGGAGGGTTGGGTGTGTGTGGGTAAGGATGGAGGGTTGGGTGTGTGTGTGGAAGGAGGGAGGGTTGGGTGTGTTTGTGTGTGGAAGGAGGGAGGGTTGGGTGTGTGAGTGTGTGGAAGGAGGGAGGGTTGGGTGTGTGTGTGTGTGGAAGGAGGGAGGGTTAGGTGTGTGTGTGTGGGGAAGGAGGGAGGGTTGGGTGTGTGTGTGGAAGGAGGGAGGGTTGGGTGTGTGTGGGGAAGGATGCAGGGTTGGGTGTGTGTGTGGAAGGAGGGAGGGTTGGGTGTGTGTGTGTGTGGAAGGAGGGAGGGTTGGGTGTGTGGGGAAGGAGGGAGGGTTGGTTAGTGTGTGTGTGGGGAAGGAGGGAGGGTTGAGTGAGTGTGGTGAAGGAGGGAGGGTTGGGTGTGTGTGGGGAAGGAGGGAGGGTTGGGTGTGTGTTTGTGGGGAAGGAGGGAGGGTTGGGTGTGTGTGGGGAAGGAGGGAGGGTTGTGTATGTGTGGGGAAGGAGGGAGGGTTGCGTGTGTGTGGGAAAGGAGGGAGGGTTGGGTGTGTGTGTGTTGAAGGAGGGAGGGTTGTGTGTGTGTGTGTGTGGAAGGAGGGAGGGTTGGGTGTGTGTGGGGAAGGAGGGAGGGTTGGGTGTGTGTGTGGGGAAGGAGGGAGGGTTAGTTGTGTGTGTGTGGGGAAGGAGGGAGGGTTGGGTGTGTGTGTGTGGGGAAGGAGGGAGGGTTGGGTGTGTGGAGAAGGAGGGAGGGTTGTGTGTGTATGTGTGTGTGGGGAAGGAGGGAGGGTTGAGTGTGTTTGGGGAAGGAGGGAGGGTTGGGCGTGTGTGGGGAAGGAGGGAGGGTTGGGTGTGTGTGTGTGTGGAAGGAGGGAGGGTTGGGTGTGTGTGTGTTTGGGGAAGGAGGGAGGGTTGGGTGTGTGTGGGGAAGGATGTAGGGTTGAGTGTTTGTGGGGAAGGAGGGAGGGTTGGGTGTGTATGTGTGGAAGGAGGGAGGGTTGGGTGTTTGTGTGGAAGGTGGTAGGGTTGGGTGTGTGTGTGTGGGGAAGGAGGGTGGGTTGGGTGTGTGTGGGGAAGGAGGGATGGTTGGGTGTGTGTGTGTGGGGAAGGAGGGTGGGTTGGGTGTGTATGTGTGGAAGGAGGGAGGGTTGGGTGTGTGAGGGGAAGGAGGGAGGGTTGGGTGTGTGTGTGTGGGGAAGGAGGGTGGGTTGGGTGTGTGTGGGGAAGGAGGGAGAGTTGGGTGTGTGTGTGTGGGGAAGGAGGGAGGGTTGGTTGTGTGAGGGAAAGGAGGGAGGGTTGGGTGTGTGTGTGGGGAAGGAGGGAGGGTTGGGTGTGTGTGTGTGTGGAAGGAGGGAGGGTTGGGTGTGTGTGGGGAAGGAGGGTGGGTTGGGTGTGTGTGGGGAAGGAATGAGGGTTGGGTGTGTGTGTGGAAGGAGAGAGGGTTGGGTGTGTGTGTGTTTGGGGAAGGAGGGAGGGTTGGGTGTGTGTGGGGAAGGAGGCAGGGTTGGGTGTGTGTGTGTGGGGAAGGAGGGAGGGTTGGGTGTGTGTGGGGAAGGATGGAGGGTTGGGTGTGTGGTGTGGGGAAGGAGGGAGGGTTGGGTGTGTGTGTGGAAGGAGGGAGGGTTGGGTGTGTGGTGTGGGGAAGGAGGGAGGGTTGGGTGTGTGTGTGGAAGGAGGGAGGGTTGGGTGTGTGTGTGTGGGGAAGGAGGGAGGTTTGGGTGTGTGTGTGGAAGGAGGGAGGGTTGGGTGTGTGTGTGTGTGGGGAAGGAAGGAAGGTTGGGTGTGTGTGTGGAAGGAGGCAGGGTTGGGTGTGTGTGTGTGGGGAAGGAGGGAGGGTTGGGTGTGTGTGGGGAAGGATGGAGGGTTGGGTGTGTGGTGTGGGGAAGGAGGGAGGGTTGGGTGTGTGTGTGGAAGGAGGGAGGGTTGGGGAGGGAAGGGAAGGGAAGGGTAGGTATGGTATAGAAAGGGGAGGGAGAGGAACGAATAGGAGAATGTAAAGGTATAAATTTTATATTTGTCATCTTGGTTAGTGGGAAGGGTAACACAATGAGGAATATTGTGTCAGATATTAATTTTATGTTTGTCATCTTGGTTAGTGGGAAGGGTAACACATGGAGGAATATTGTGCCAGGCAGTAATTTTATGTTTGTCATCTTGGTTAGTGGGAAGGGTAACACATGGAGGAATATTGTGCCAGGCAGTAATTTTATATTTGTCATCTTGGTTAGTGGGAAGGGTAACACATGGAGGAATATTGTGCCAGGCAGTAATTTTATGTTTGTCATCTTGGTTAGTGGGAAGGGTAACACATTGAAGATGTTAAAACTAGAGTCACAACAGTCACTTATCGTTCATCATTGTTTGTCTCTCATACAACCTCTTTTCTCTGCCTAATATGTTACCAAGTCAATGTATTTACTTGTACATTACACATATAGTATATTGGTTTTCTTGGTGTGTTTTGTGTTGTCCATGTTGGTGTTCCTTCATTACTATTGTGTCACCCTCCTGTCCTCTACAACACACACAGGACTACTGTGTAAACTGTGGACAACAAAGGTTAGTATACACACAACCACTATGTTGTTAATTAAGTCACGAGAGAGAGAGAGAGAGAGAGAGAGAGAGAGAGAGAGAGAGAGAGAGAGAGAGAGAGAGAGAGAGAGAGAGATCACTATGACACTTACCTAGAGAAAGATTTTTAGGTTTCAGATCGTGAGCGTCATAATTACACTGTTAGCATTCGATGGAAAAAATGTAGATGAAAGAAAATTGGAGTTTGTATTTTTATGACATGTTCTAGATGACTATAAGATATATTAATCTCAGAGTACAGACTTTAATGAATTAAATATTAGCAACCTCCAGTTACAGCTTTCATTAAAGTAAGATGTAGACATTCCAACCAGTGGCAATGTAGTAATTATTTCCCACAGAGCAGCGTTAACGACATAATATCAGGAATTATCGTTGTTCTTTAACATTTATATTGCCAGTAATTCCAGCCATCAAAAAAGATATTCGAACTTAATTATATAATTATAATACCAAAATTTCGAGCCATCTAAAAAGATACTCGAACTAGATAAAGAAACAATCGCATAACATCACAAATCCAAGAAATCAGTCGAATATCTCGATAAAATATTTCTGGGTTGTGAAGCACTAGATCATAAATTACCAGGTTTAGTCTGGAAGCCGGAAAGTTAGTACTTACGGAGGCAGTGAAGAGAACACACCATACAGAGTGGATTATACAGGTGGGGAGAAGTGTTAGAGGGAATTCTCATATACGTGCAATACAAAAAGTCGTCTGCACATCAAGCTGCAACTCCAATACAACTTAATTTAACTAAGCAATATATCGTTCACTTCTCATGATAAGTATCCGATTATATACCAGCTGGCCAGTTAGGTAGGATAAGGATCGATTTAGAGATAACGTTACGACACAGGAACAATACAAAGAATAAAGGAAGTTTCATATCCATTCGTAACGTAAATTTACAACATATGATATATTGTTTTTTTTATACTTCTTTTTTACCTCTGGACTGTATGGTGTCAGTAGCCCGTGAATCTTGCGAGGCCCCGAGATTATTGGGTGTTGCACTAGATGGGACAGTGAAGCTTCTTGGTGATGTTGGTACCGTAGCTTCTTTTCTGCCCCACTAGATGACGACACCTTATTTATACACGTCAATATCACTATCACTATATATAATTATAAATCATGCTACAATGAGCGACATACTAAAATAATTAAGATTAATTTGTTTAGTGAAGGAGTTAACTTCGAACTCGTAAGTAAATATACGAAAGCCCGTGTGAAAGTTTTGTGTGAAAGTTGTTGTTAATCGAGGTCGGCTAGGGCGGTCGTGACAAGTAAATTTCATAACGGGCAACATTACCTTAGACCTAGTGTTGACTGACATTTTGGTAACCAGCTTTACCCTGCCCCCCCAACCCTTCCCTCCCCTGGGACGCAGCACACATTGTTCTGTTCTGTGTTCACCTGCACCAACCACTATACTCCACCAAGCCCCTGTCATTATGACCACACTTGACTCAGCCTTAAGGTCAGTGAATCACCTGGTACCCCTGGACTGAAGTCATCACTGAGACAGACTTATACACCAAGTGGAATAATATTGTTATCACCTCTACTCTACACACCTGACACAGCCTTAAGGTCAGTGGATCACCTGGTACCTCTGGACTGAGGTCAAGACAGACTTATACACCAAGTGGAATAATTTTGTTATCACCTCGACTCTACACAAACATAAACAGGTTCAAACGGCTCAGAAATAAAGTAATCAGAGAAATTGCCAAGGCAAAGAAAAACCACTACCCAAGTAAAATTTACAGTTTAAAACAAACAAATAATTTTCAATGGTTTTTCAAAATAAAACATCTGTGTGGACTATCAAATAATTTCTCCACCATCCTCTGTGTCTCCCATCTCTCTCACTCTGAATCCAGTGATAAAATGAACCATCACTTCTCCACCATCCAGGAGTGGGAAGGGTAACACATTGAGGAATATTGTGCCAGGCAGTAATTTTATATTTGTCATTTTGCTTAGTGGGAAGGGTAACACATTGAAGATGTTAAAACTAGAGTCACAACAGTCACTTATCGTTCATCATTATTTGTCTCACATACAACCTCTTTTCTCTGCCTAATATGTTACCAAGTCAATGTATTTACTTATACATTACACATATAGTATATTGGTTTTCTTGGTGTGTTTTGTGTTGTCCATGTTGGTGTTCCTTCATTACTATTGTGTCACCCTCCTGTCCTCTACAACACACACAGGACTACTGTGTAAACTGTGGACAACAAAGGTTAGTATACACACAACCACTATGTTACAAGGAGTTACAAGGAAAAGAAGTATCCTAGGGGACCTTACGATCCATTAGTTGCGCAAGTAGGCGACCGTCCTCGAATGTGTCATGTGAAACCATCAAGGAACACTCGCACAACGGCTTAAACACCTAGACTGTGATTTAAGACTTTGTCTAATCTGGACTTGAACTGATCCACAGAGTTGCTGTTGACTACATCAGCAGGAAGCGCGTTCCAAGTACCGCAGATGCTGTATGTAAAGAATTTACCACACAGATCACGGTTGTATCGCTTCAGTTCAAGTTTGTAGCCATGATTCCTGGTTGTGCCCTCACTGAGTTGGAAAATGTCCCTGTAATCTACATTGTCAAAGCCTCGTAGTATTTTAAACACTTCGATAAGCTGACCACGCAGTCTCCGGGTTTCCAAAGAGAACAGGTCGAGTTCTACCAACCGATCTTTATAGCTCTTGTGTCTAAGAGAGGGTATAAGTTTGGTTGCTCTGGCTTGCACTCGTTCCAATCTCGCGATATCCTTCCGGTAAGAAGGACTCCAAAACTGGACTGCATACTCCAGGTGCGGTCGGACAAGGGAATTGTACAGACAAAGTACTATCTCCTTGTTCCGGTATCCAAACTGTCGCTTTATGTACGCTAACATCCTTTGGGCTTTCTTCTCAGCCTCAATACACTGCTTTGAGAACTTGAGGTCACTGGTGATAGTTACACCCAAGTCTTTCTCAGTATCAGTGCTTACGAGAGCATTGCCCTTAAGGTTATACTCTGTTCGGGGGTTTCTGTGGCCTATATGCATAACTTTGCATTTGTTCATGTTAAATGGCATTTGCCACGTGTCAGACCACTCCCCGATCTTCCTAAGATCTTCTTGTAAGCGGGTAGTATTTCCTTCTTTCGCGACATTCATACCAAGCTTAGTATCATCGGCGAATTTGGAAATCTTGGCAACCATGTCACCATCCACGTCATTAACATAGATGATAAACAGTAGTGGTCCCAGAACAGAACCTTGGGGAACACCGCTAGTAACGGGCACCCACTCTGAAGCCTGTCCATTCACTACCACCCGCTGCCGTCTGTCACTTAGCCAGTTCTCTATCCAATTTGCCACATTTCCGTCTATGCCCAGTGCACGCACTTTCCGAAGGAGGCGGCGGTGGGGTACCTTATCAAAGGCTTTCTGAAAGTCTAAGTAGACAACATCGACCGCTTTATCCCGATCATGCTCACTGAAAACAAAATGGAAGAATTCCACCAGATTTGTGAGGCATGACCGGTGCTGCCGGAACCCATGCTGGGAACCCCTCAGTAGCAAATTTGATTCTAAGTGTGCTGTTATTTTGTCCACCATGATGCTCTCCATGAGTTTACAGACTATCGAAGTTAAACTGATGGGTCTGTAGTTTGACGGTTGGCTAGCATCTCCCTTCTTGAAGATAGGAGTCACCTCTGCCTCACGCCAGTCTCTAGGAACGCATCCAGTCTGGATTACCCTGTTGAAGACCATGCACAGGTGTCGTGATACTTCACCATGCATTTCTTTCAACACTCTAGGTAAGAACCCATCCGGACCGGGGGACTTGTTTGCTTTTAATTCAATTATTTTTCTCTCGATTTCTTCTTGGGTGAAGACCATTGACTCCAACTTCTCACTGAAGGAGTCCAAAGGTTCGGGAATGGGACCACTCTCCTCAGAGAACACTGAAGAGAAGTACTCATTTAAGAGGTTAGCATTTTCTGCATCAGAGTGCATCAATGCTCCATCCTCATTCACCAAAGGACCGATCCTGCGTCGGATTGGTTTACGGCTATTCACATAACTGAAAAACTCCTTGGGGTTCTCTTTGCAGAGTCTAGCCACACGGACCTCCTCAGCACGCTTAGCCGCCCTTATTTTGGACTTCACGTTTCGATTCAGTCTTCTATGACTGTCAAAGTCCCCAGATGTCTTCGCTCGACGATACGCAGTTCTCCTCTCCCGTAGTAGGTTACGGATTTCCCAATTAAACCACTTCGGTTGAATGAACTTCTGACCTGTTCCCTTCAGAGGAATAAAGCGTGACTGAAGTTCCATGAAGGAAGACAAGAATGACCTCCACAGATCATCAGCACTCTCTCCCTCCTCTAGTTCCATTTCGGCAATGCCTTCACGAAGACCTGCAAAGTTCGCTCTCCCCATGTCTAATTTTCTATGCACCGGGGTCACGGTCTCCATATTAGGGACCTTAACTGAAAATCTTATAAGCTTGTGGTCGCTTCCACCTATTTCTTCATTTACAGAGAGGTCTTGAATGATGTCATCCTTTTAGGTGAGGACCAAGTCGAGTATGTTAGCACCTCTTGTTGGCTCCCTTACCCATTGAGTGAGGAATTCATCATTTACAAACTCCAAGAGTGGTGTGTTCTCGGCAGAGGGCTCTCTGGTTTCCCAGTCAACATGTGTGTTGAAGTCCCCCATAAGGATGCACACCCTGCCGTCCACTAGTTCACCCAGCAACTGGTATAGGTCCCTGTCCATCTCATTGTGTTGTCCAAAGGGTCTATAAAGCAGCAGGGTTCTGTATTTTGCAGTGCCTATTTCTAGGTCAACTCCAAGGAGCTCGTGGTTCGATGTGATGTTGCAGGTCATCGATTTGATAGAGTTCTTTACATACAACAGCACACCACCACCCCCTCTGTCCTCTCTATCTTTGTGGAAGAGTTGGTAGCCTGGAATCACGAATTCCCCTTCAAGATCTCTGTCTGAGGTTCTCAACCATGACTCCGTTATGGCCACCATCTCGGGTTCCTCTGTCGCAACGAGGGCCCGCAGTTCCAAAAACTTGTTTCGGATGGACCTGGCGTTGAACAATAGAACCTTCAGGGAACCCTCAACTGCAGGGCTCCCTATACTCTTCCGTTTCCCGGTTTGGTCATTGTCTTGGTAGTGCTGGGGATATCCTTCTTCAGGATCTCAGCGAATGTCTTCTCTGGGGTCACTCTAGCATAGCGACGAGGGCTCTCCTCAACGCTCGGTCGAGTGCTCCTGAGACATCGTCGGACGGCGTCTTCCACTAATTTGGAAAGCACTTCTTTCCCCTTTGGTGAGAGATGTGTGCCATCCCTCTGGTAGAGGTCGTCTCTACCAAAGAGTGAGGTGTAGGGGTCCACAAAGAACACCCCCTCGGCAGTACACAAATCAGCCAGGCGCTGATTTACTGCAATGTTCATTGACAGAGCAGTCCCTAAAGGGCCTCTCCTTGGGAGCTTGCCAACAACTACCCTTCTGCGGGTTTTTAACCCACAGTCATCTACTGCACCGAGCACATCCGAGAGGACTCCTTCGGTCATACCTACTCTACCATTTCTCAGGTAGATGTCATTACCACTCACCATGAGTGCAATGACAGCAGATCTGGACGTTTGGATCCTCTCAGCTTCCTTTCGGAGGTCAGCATTGCCACAACCTGGCAAACAATTCACCTTCACAGAAGTGTGAAGGCGATCTGCCATTAGGGGTTGCAGCCCTCGTGCCTGGGAATCACCTACAATGTGTATCTCCACAGGCCTCTCCTTGGTAGGAGCACGAGATGCTTTGTGAGGAACCCGAGAGTGTTTTGAATTCCTGCCGGGCTCGTCACTTCCTCCAGGTTGCTTCTTCTTTGTCTTCTTTTCCTTCTTCATTTTCTTTTCCTTCTTATTTGATTCCTCACTTTCCTCTAATCCCTCCTCAACTGTCTTCTTGGGTTTTTCTCCCTTCTCCATATTCCCCTCCTCTTTTCCAGCACACTTTTCTACAGTCTCTTTTCCTTCTGCAGTCTCTTTTCCCTCTTCATTGTTGTTGTTCTTCTTCTTGTTGTTCTTTTTCTTGTTCTTCTTCTTCTTGTTCTTCTTCTTCTTGTTCTTCTTCTTCTTATTCTTTACCGCCGTGGTGGAGCTCTCCGGTGAAGAAGCTCCTTGGACTGCCTTGTCTCTCACATTGCAGTCACACCTCTGTGAGTCCATTCGGAGAACTTCCTCCTTTAGGGAGTTGTTCTCCTTCGTGAGCAGTGAGATGTGCTTCATCAACCTCTCCTCGAGTTTGCAAAAGTCGCAGACACTCGAGGAGTCTAGGTCGCTCGCACTCCTCCCGCTGAAGTCCTCACACCAGCGGTACACCTTGCATGTAGTACATGTAAATTTTCTTGCTGATGGACCAGTCATCTCGCTCTAATTCAATTTAAGACCAATAATACAATAGAAAAGGTAATGTGATTTGGTCTCGCATAAGTCTCATCCGCCTACTTCCAGAAGGTTTTCGGTCGTTCGGCCAACAAAAACTCTTATGAGCCAAGCACACCAACCCTAAGGTCTCCCCTGGGCCGGACGGCCCCAATCGTGCCGCAGCTCCCCAACTGAGCAGCACAAGAGTCCTAAGTAAAATGGACTCTGATTTTTCGACAGGAGTGCTTGAAGTGTAACCGTCCGTCCTACTAATCCCTACTAATCCTCCATCCGCGGCCAAAACTTAAAGCAAATAGTAAAACTAAATGTCCACGACTTAATCCGAGATCTTTTACTGGCCTGGCAGCCAGCGAGGCACGAAAGCTCTCTCACCAAAGAGCAGTCGAGCCTTTAGGCACCTAAGAACGGTCACAGGGAGCTGGTCAGGCTTATTAATCTAAGAGAATACCTACGGGGGTCCCCTGAGGCATCTCCATTACTCGTACCCCACACGCCTGAGATCCCTTCAATCTCTTTCGAAACCTGTGAGCGTTAAAAGGCGTTGTTTTAGGAGGTTCCAAAGCCTCCCTTCTCACACGGCATAAGGTTAACAATAAAAACTTATATCGAAAGTGATCAAGATTTTTTTTTTTTTTTTTTTTTTTTTTTAGGACAGTTGAAGAGCAGTTGTGAAACTTAATATTAACATGAAGATTTGACAACTCTTAGTCAGGATACTAATAACGCTACCTTTCTGGCACGGGTAACCCAACTGGACTAAATGTCCCCCAGCATAGCTAGCAAAATTCAAACAGATCACACAAGCTCTCTCACCGACGGCAGGGTGGTTGTTGTTAATTAAGTCATGAGAGAGAGAGAGAGAGAGAGAGAGAGAGAGAGAGAGAGAGAGAGAGAGAGAGAGAGAGTGAGAGTGAGAGTGAGAGTGAGAGTGAGTGAGTGAGTGAGTGAGTGAGTGAGTGAGTGAGTGAGTGAGTGAGTGAGTGAGTGAGTGAGTGAGTGAGTGAGTGAGTGAGTGAGTGAGATTTTGATTTTGATTTTGATTTTGATTTTGATTTTGATTTTGATTTTGATTTTGATTTTGATTTTGATTTTGATTTTGATTTTGATTTTTCAGATCGTGAGCGTCATAATTACACTGTTAACATTCGATGGAAAAAATGTAGATGAAAGAAAATTGGAGTTTGTATTTTTATGACATGTTCTAGATGACTATAAGATATATTAATCTCAGAGTACAGACTTTAATGAATTAAATATTAGCAACCACCAGTTACAGCTTTCATTAAAGTAAGTTGTAGACATTCCAACCAGTGGCAATGTGGTAATTATTTCCCACAGAGCAGCGTTAACGACATAATATCAGGAATTATCGTTGTTTTTTAACATTTATATTGCCAGTAATTCCAGCCATCAAAAAAGATACTCGAACTTAATTATATAATTATAATACCAAAATTTCGAGCCATCTAAAAAGATACTCGAACTAGATAAAGAAACAATCGCATAACATCACAAATCCAAGAAATCAGTCGAATATCTCGATAAAATATTTCTGGGTTGTAAAGCACTAGATCATAAACTACCAGGTTTAGTCTGGAAGCCAGAATGTTAGTAGTTACGGAGGCAGTGAAGATAACACACCATACAGAGTGGATTATACAGGTGGGGAGAAGTGTTAGAGGGAATTCTCACATACATGCAATACAAAAAGTCGTCTGGACATCTAGCTGCAACTCCAATACAACTTAATTCAACTAAGCAATATATCGTTCACTTCTCATGATAAGTATCCGATTATATACCAGCTGGCCAGTTAGGTAGGATAAGGATCGATTTAGAGATAACGTTGCGACACAGGAACAAGAAAAAGAATAAAGGAAGTTTCATATCCATTCGTAACGTAAATTTACAACATATGATATATTGTTTGTTTTTTTCATACTTCTTTTTTACCTCTGGACTGTAGGGTGTCAGTAGCCCGTGAATCTTGCGAGGCCCCGAGATTATTGGGTGTTGCACTAGATGGGACAGTGAAGCTTCTTGGTGATGTTGGTACCGTAGCTTCTCTTCTGCCCCACTCGATGACGACACCTTATTTATACACGTCTGTCACGAGTCAGACATAATACTTGTGACGTAATTTGAATTACAGAGATTTGGAAAATTCCATACTGGGAATGTTCTGGAATATTCCGTTCATGAGACAAAGGAGACAGGAGTGGGTTGATGTAGGTGCGGGTTAATCTGCAGGTAGTCTTAATCCGCAGGTACCGGATTAGTAGCCAAAATTAGAAAAGGGTCAGGAAGGCCGGGTTTCAACTGAATTTGCACATCTTGTCTTATAGGTGTTCGTACGTAAATTACATTTTTGTAATAATAAATTATGCTACCAGGGTAACTTATGGTATTGCAAATGATCGTGAAGTGGAGGGAGATTATCGGGAATTATTAGTACGCCATAGGTAAATTGAAATTGCATGTATAACTATAGTATGAGTGGGTACAATGTAAATCGTAGCCAGTTAGGAAAAACGAACAAAGATAGGAGGAGGAGTCAGAGAAATTTTGAACCAGTTAAGGAGGAAGAATAGGGGTCAGTTGGGGACAAGACACACTTGAAGAAGGGAACACACTCGTACCGTCAGCTTCCGCTCGCCTGAATTACCTCCACGTGTTGAGTGGGGTGAACAACGTAAACGTCGAATCGTTGGATAATTACCACGATTCACAAGGCATTACAGTTGTATACTGACTAGTTGCATTGACGCTAGTTCAGTAACTGAATTAAGGTGAGGGGGAGCTGGATCTTTGAAGAAAATTACGAGTGTGTTGAGAGACTCTGAGTTATTCCCGAGTGTGAGACATTAGAAAAATATTCCAACTTGCGTAACATTGATAGAATTACTACAGTGTTAACGTAAGCTAGACTATCGTCACGTACACGAGCGAGAGCCGAGAGGTAGCGAGAGCGAGCTAGTTAGCGTAGCGTGAGTTGTGTGTGTGTGTGTGTGTGTGTGAAATTAATTTATTCATGTTGGCATACTGGAGTTGAATAAATATAGAAATTTGCAATTGGTTGTTTGAATACACCAGTAGATTTGTTATCTATATAAATACATATATATCGGGAAGAACCCCCTTAACATAAAAAATTATTATGTGTATGGTGGATGGGGCCTAAAACGGGGAATTAATCCCCGACTTTTTGTTCTTCGCTGCAGCCAACCAACGAGATCATAAATTAACCGGGCAAGGTAAGTTGTAATTGTCATATTATAAATTACATTATCTATCATTCTCACATCACCGTCACAACGTCAATATCACTATCACTATATATAATTATAAATCATTCTACAATGAGCGACATACTAAAATAATTAAGATTAATTTGTTTAGTGAAGGAGTTAACTTCGAACTCGTAAGTAAATATACGAAAGCCCGTGTGAAAGTTTTGTGTGAAAGTTGTTGTTAATCGAGGTCGGCTAGGGCGGTCGTGACAAGTAAATTTCATAACGGGCAACATTACCTTAGACCTAGTGTTGACTGACATTTTGGTAACCAGCTTTACCCTGCCCCCCCAACCCTTCCCTCCCCTGGGACGCAGCACACATTGTTCTGTTCTGTGTTCACCTGCACCCACCACTATACTCCACCAAGCCCCTGTCATTATGACCACACCTGACTCAGCCTTAAGGACAGTGGATCACCTGGTACCCCTGGAGTGAGGTCATCACTGAGACAGACTTATACACCAAATGGAATAATTTTGTTATCACCTCGACTCTACACAAACATAAACAGGTTCAAACGGCTCAGAAACAAAGTAATCGGAGGAATTGCCAAGGCAAAGAAAAACCACTACCCAAGTAAAATTTACAGTTTAAAACAAACAATTAATTTTCAATGGTTTTCTAAAATTAAACAACTGTGTGGACTATCAAATAATTTTTCCACCATCTCCTGTGTCTCCCATTTCTCTCACTCTGAATCCAGTGACAGAATGAACAATCACTTCTCCACCATCTGTCAGACCCTCCCTTCGCTTGACTATCGATGCTCCCCGCCTATCTACCCTTCCCATCCTTACCTCTCAAGGTTGATGAATATTAAGTTTTACGAAAACTACTTAACCTCAGATATAGAAGATCAACCACTTCAATATTTACAAAGAATTTACACCTGAACTCACCAAACTCCTCTGTTCGATTATCAATGCCTCCCTACAACAAAGCAAATGTCCTTTAGACTGAAATATTTACTATGTTAACCCTATACCCAAACCTCCCTCATTTAAATCCTTCACTGAGCTCAGACCAGTTGCCATTACCACAATCCTTAGTCTCAAATGTGGAGACTTTGTTTTTGAGTGACTCTATGCACAAATTAAACACCTGACAGACACTCAGCAGTTTGGCAATGTAAAAACATCCTCCACAACACACTGTTTAATTAATTAGCTTTCTTGATTATATCTACCAAAACCTAGAGAAGGGGAAGACATCTGTGGCAATGAGCTTCATTGACATCAGAAAAGCATTCGATTTTGTAGATCGTTTATATGTGTGTGTGTGTGTGTGTGTGTGTGTGTAGTCACTACTTAATCAGCATCCATCCAGCTGCGTTGTGTATATCTGTGTGTAATACAATGCTACAACCTCATTGGAAACCCTTTGAAAGTTTATTATCAAGAATAATCTTTCACACATACGGTAAAGTGTTTTGCCGGTATTATTGATTACGTCCTGCACTGATCTATGTTGGATTGTTGTCTTTTGATATCCTCTGCCCCTCTTTATTACTTTCTGACTTTCCTCCCTTTCTCCTTACTTTCCTCCATCTCTCCATAGTTTCCTCCATCTTTCCATAGTTTCCTCCATCTCTCCTTACTTTCCTCCATCTCTCCTTACTTTCCTCAGCCTTCTTCTTCTCCTTCTTTATGCTACTTCCATTCTTCTGCATCATCTTCAGTCACACCCACCATCCTGATGACCCTCCTTCACTGTACCCATAAACCTTCTTACTGATCTCCCTCTCTTTCTCTTGCCTGGAAGGACCATCTCCAACATCCTTTTCCCCGCGTACAGCCAGTACTGATGGTCGTGGACCAGAAGCAGTTGAAGACATAACCATTGAGCCACAAGTTCCCAGAGGATTCGAACAATGTGATTCCCCTCCACCTACCCCACCACCCCACACTTGAACACCCTGCCAACCCCTACACCACCTTGCACCTCACCTGGTAACAATATTATTATTACCTGTTTGCAAAGTTTGAAATAATTGACTTTAACCTCCTCTACCCATTATGGACTCACTGTTCCCACGCCTTCTTTCTTATTTACACACGGATATTCAGTCTTGTTTCTGTTTTCATTAATTTCCTTTCTCTCCTGTGCATATTTTTAAACTCTCCAGCCTTGCCTAGACTTCTTCCAGGCTCTCTCCACATAACACAATGTCTTCCACAATCATCATTGTCCATGGAGACTCCTGTCTTATCCCATATGTTAATCTGTCCATCACCTTTTCAAATATGAAAGGGATCAGAATCGATGTTTTTAAGTAGTGGTAGTAATAGTTGTTCGTTTAGTAGTTGTTGTAGTAGTAAGTGATGTAGTAGTTGTAGTAGTTGTAGTAGTAGTCATTATAGTGGTAGTAGTAGTAGTAGTAATAGTAATTGTAGAAGTAGCAGTAATAGTAAGTGTAGTAATAGTAAGTGGTGTAGTAATATTAAGTGTAGTAGTAGTAATAGTAAGTGGTGTAGTAATATTAAGTGTTGTAGTAATAATAGAAAGTTTTGTAGTAGTAGTAGTAATAGTAAGTGTAGTAGCAGTGTAGTAGTAATAGTAATTGTTGTAGCAGTATAGTAGTAATAGTAAGTGTAGTTGTAGTAGTAGTACTAATAGTAAGTGTTGTAGTAGTAGTAGTAATAGTAAGTGTTGTAGTAGTAGTAGTAGTAATAGTAAGTGTTGTAGCAGTCTAGTAGTAATAGTAAGTGTTGTAGCAGTATAGTAGTAATAGTAAGTGTTGTAGTTGTAGTAGTAGTAGTAATAGCAATTATTGTATTAGTAGTAGTAATAGTAAGTGTTGTAGCAGTGTAGTAGTAATAGTAAGTGGTGTAGTAGTAGTAGTAATAGTAAGTGTTGTAGCAGTATAGTAGTAATAGTAAGTGTTGTAGTAGTAGTGATAGTAGTAGTAGTAGAAGTAGTGGGATATGCTGCTCACCTCACTGTTGTTAGGTTACGTCAGGTCATACATGTCCTTTACCAACCTTACTTACTTCTCACTGTTGTTACACCATTGTCATACATGTCCTCTACCAACTTCACATACATCTCTGCAACTCATCACTTCTTCCTCATACTATAACACAAATCCGCTCTAGGCACCTCGTCATAGGCCTTCTCTAAGTCTACAAACACACATTGACACTCCTTCTGGTCTTCTTTGTACTTCTTTATCAATATCTTCACAGCCGAATGTATCGTCCAACCAAGTTACTTCTTGATGATTCTCACTTCTCTTTTCAGTCTAGCTTCTATAAACCTTTCCAATATCTTCATTGAATTACTAATCAAATATGTATCTCTATAGTTTCTGCAGTCCTACACATCTCCCTTGCTTTAGTAAATAGATCCTAGTTCTCTTTTTCCCCACTTCTCTAGCATCCTCTTACCTTCAAGGATTATGTTTAACAATCTGGTTAGCCACGCCACCGCCATCTCCCCTAAGCTCCTTCACACTTCCAATGGTATGTTATCTGGGCCTACTGCTTTGCCTCCCTTCATCCTCTTCATGGTCTTCCTCACTTCCTCCCAGCTAAAATCTCGTACTTCCTGATTCGCTACCTCCACCCTCACCTCTACCAACCTTCTCTCCCTCTCATTTGCTATGTTTATCAGCTCTTCCTAACACTCCTTCCACCTCATTAAAACACTCTCCTCACTAATCAACACATTTCCATTTACACCCTTCATCTTGTTAACCTGTTGCACATCCCACCCAGCTCTGTTTCTCCACCTGGCCAATCGGTACATGTCTTTATATCAATTTCAACTAACTAATTTCTCATTCAGATCATAACATGTATTTTCCTTTGCTTAGTCATCTCCTTCATTGTTTTGCTCTGCCACTCCTTAAATTCCTGCAAACTTTCTTTATCCCTTTGTCTGTCCCATTTCTATTTTGCTTGCTTTTTATACAATATTGTACTTTATCATTCCACCACCAAATCTCCTTGGTTTCTTTTGTCTTTCCTTCTCGATGTCATTCCAAGTACCTTTTGTGGTTTCTCCCTCACCACTTCAGATAAAGCTGCCCATCTGTCCTCCTACTGATCCATAGCCTGGCTCATCTCTCTCTTAACTTTTGTAATGTAATCTCCCTCCTTTAGTTTCCAACACATAATCCTTCGTTCAGTCCACATTTTCATCTTCACCTTCACTTTCAGACTCATCTTACCAACCAACATCCTATGTTGTCTTGTTACACTCTTCCCTGTCAATACCTTGCAATAAATTGATTCTTTCAATTTACATCTCCTACAGGATATAGTCTACTTGTATACTCCTACCACCACTCTTGTATGTAATCCTATTCACCTTCTTTTTGAAGCAGGTGTTTACTACAACCATATCTGTACTGTAACATTATGAAAAATCAACAATTATCTGTCCCTCTGTCTTCCACCTTTCCACTCCGTACCTACTCATTACCCTCTCATCAGTCATCACCGTTACTGTCCCTCTGTATTCCACCCTCCCACTCAGTACCTACTCATTACCCTCTCATCAGTCATCACCATTATCCCCTTCTTCAACATTGAAATCCACCCCAATAACCAGTCTTTCCTCCCTGTGTATGTTCTGAACCACTTACTCTCTACTTCACCCTAGAACTCTTCCTTCACCTCCAACTCACATCTCACTTACGTGGAATATACACTGATGACATTAATCAGTACTCCTTCAATTTCCATCTTCAAGTTCATTACTCAGTACGACACCCTCATTACCTCCAATACACTTTAAATATATATGCTTTTTCTTCACTACTATCCCAACACCGACACTCCTGCTATTTACACCAGGGTAAAACAACTTAAAGCCTCCCATTATCAACTTCTCTTTACTTCATTAGCATTTTGTTTAACTTTCTCCTTTCCTTCACGTCGGCCACCTCTCTCACTTTTTTTTTCTTTTTTTGTGTGCTAAAATTCATATATACACACACACGTCTACATACATACATACATACATACATACATACATACACACGTCTACATACATACACACATACATACATACATACATACACACAATACGTTTAACTTTCTCCTTTCCATCACCTCTCTCATTTTACCAGTCATTGTGCCAAAATTCAAAGTTGCCACCCTCACCTCTACTCGTCTACCATCCTAGCTCTTCCTTTATCTGGAGCTGTTATCATCCTTTACTTCTTCCCTTCTTTTGTCCACCATTACCATAATTTCCACCTGTACCATACTGGACCAGTGTGTGTCGTTGTTGACCCGAACCTTGACGGATTCTGTATGGTATTTTCATTCATTGTGATCAGTATATTGATATGGTATAGGTTTATACACTGGATGTCTTTCCATGATACAACTCTACCCATTTATCCGGGCTTGGGACCAGCACTAAGTTGAACTAACTTGTGTCCTCAGTAACTCTCTTTCTGTAGTGAAGCTGGATTATCTGGTGTTGTTGGTGTCTGTGTAATTGAACGAGGAATATGGTGTACAATTCATAGTTATGACATTGTGGTATTATGGTAATGGTATTATGGACACACACAACAGGATTATCGGGTGTTGTTGGTATGTGTGTAATTGAACGAGGAATATGGTGTACAGTTCATAGTTATGGTATTGTGGTATTATGGTAATGGTATTAGGGCATTGTGGTATTAAGGTAATAGTATTTTGGACACACACAACTGGATTATCTAGCGTTGTTGGTAACTGTGTAATTGAACGATTAATATGGAGTACAGTTCATGACTTTAATTCTCCCGGTCATTATGCTGAGAGTGTAAGACCTGGACACTTATGGCTAAACTTGACTCCTTTGGCACTAACAGTCGTAGGCAACAATATCGGTGGTGTTGAAGATGGCATAGTAGCAGTACAATAACTCGATAGACATAATATATATACACACTTATAATACTGAGTCTCGCTCCAGAACAGGTGGAGTGTGGACGTACTCGTGGCGCTCTGCCTCCATTCTCGTTTGTGTTGTTGTTTTGTGTTGTTTTGGAGCTCTTGTTTGTGTTTTTTGTGTTGTTTGTGAGTTCTTGTTTGTGTGTTGCTGTTTCTGTGGTGTTGCTGGTGTTGTTTGTCTGTTGTGGTTCTGTGTATAGTTTTGTTGTGATTGTCTGTGTGTGTGTGGGTGTGTGTGTGTGTGTCCCTGGCTGATTGAGTGTTTAGTTGTTTGTGTTGTTGTTTGCTTTCCATCTAGGCCTTGCCTGGCCTGATGGAGAGTGCGGATTCCTGCTTGGAGGCCGACTTGGCAATGTTGGAGGAAGACGAGTCTCCAATTGAGGATCACTGGCCTGAGCTGCCTTCTCGCAACCCTCCCCCCCTCTCCTCGGTCACTCTGCAGCACAGGTTGCAGCCGTCCACCTCCTCAACCTCTACCAAGCGACCTGTTGATGCCTCGTCCGACTCCTCGCAGGATTCTGATGGCGTGGACTGTTTGCCTCCAGCTGCCAAGACTGCCAAGGGTGCTTCAGCTGTGCACGACGTACCTTCTCTGCCTCACCCTGGTGTTTCTTCTTTGTATACCAACTCCTTGCCCTCGTCCAACCTTCCTGCTTTTCCCCCGAGAGATGCCTATGTCAAACTCTCCTTCTCTGGAAACCCATCTACGGACACAAAGCTGCGTTGGTTGTCTGATGTCAACAGGGCCTTCCAGTTGCAGTGTGAACTGGCTGAAGTGAAGATGGCTACTGTCACCTCCCGGTTTGTCTACATCTCTAGGAAGCGTCAGGACATCATTGATAGAGTGAAGGCTGGTGAATTTTTATCTCTGCCTCTCATTCTTGAAGACTCACCTGAGAGGCCTCGTAAGTTCCCCAGCTACATCCTCACCCGTTTTCCTATTGATGTTGACCCGAAACTTGCCAAAGGATACCCTGGTGTGTACTTTGCCCGTCGTTCTTTCCAAGATGGTTCCCCCATTGGCCGTATTGTTGTTGTCTGGAGTCAACCCGATCCACCTCCAAATGAGATTTCCTTTGATTTCCTCCCTTGTTTTCCACCGTGTGAGGTGAGGAAACTTCATAATGACCAGCCTTGGTGCTACAGGTGCTGGGGAGTTGGGCATATCTCCCGGGACTGTTCTGCCAGGCCGAAGTGTGCATGGTGTGCTGCCGACCATGATTCCAAGACGTGTCCTGTCAGGGGTGAACCATCACATCCTGCTGCCTCCACCTCTGAGCCTTCATCTCCTGAAGATACGTCTCGATGGAAGTGTCCACGATGCCTTCAGCCAGGGGTTAACGTGTGGCATGGATGTACTCGACGTAAGGTCCAGGCTCGTGTCTCTACTATTGCTCCGCCTCCTTCACCACCACCACCACCACCACCACCTCCCCAATCTGCTCCTCCTACCAACCCTGCCTCACCTCCAGACCTGGCCCTCCGCAAGTCTGTTGCTACCCTCATGGCACGATGTACAGCTCTTGAAAACCGCTTTTCTGCCCTTGAAGCCAGGATTGATGGGCTGGTTGCCGCTCAGGCTGCCAATGACTCCAAACTCTCCACCTTGGTCGAGGCTCAGCAGGCCATCATCTCAACTGTCACTACCCTTACCGAAAAGATGGATACTGTTGCATCTCGTCTTGAAAAGCTTTTCGAGTCAGTCCCTTTTCCTGGTCCATCTTCTTCTCCAGGTCGCTCATCTGCCCCCACTCACCGGACTTCTACCTCCAAATACAGAGTTCGCTAGTGATTGCCGGCTGGATGTCATCTCCTGGAATGTATGTGGTATCACTCAACTCAAGGCCTATGTTTTTCGTCATCATCCCAGTGTTATTTTTCTCCAGGAAGCATTTTCAGGACGGCCGCTCACTGCTGGGCAAGCTCCTCCTCTCTCAGGTTATGTGCCATATGTTCATCTGGTTAGGAATGGTCTCCTGACTTACATACATAGCTCCTTGCCACATCGCCTTCTCCGTACCTCCACTGATCCTGACATGACCTTTCAGCTATTTGAGGTTCTACCTGGGAATGGAGTACTACAACTATGTAATGTCTATTCTGCCCCAGCTAGACTCACTCTTGAGGCTCTTCCTTCTCCAACAGTGCGTGGTATGGTTTATATGGGAGATTTTAATGCTCGGCATTCTAATTTGGGTGATGGTTCTGGCTCTATTAATCGTAATGGTGTTCGTCTCCTTTCATACATCTGCAAGCATCATCTGATACGCTGGGACACTGGCGGTGCCACTCATTGCCGGGGAGGTACTCTGGATTACATCCTCTCGTCTGGCTTGATAGCATCTCAGGTCCAGTGCTTCTCTGTGCCAGACTTATTCTCTGATCACATTGCTCTTCGGTTTCATTATTCTCTAACTGCTGGGTCAAGTGCTTCAGCCACTCGTTTGCGTATTGCTGTGCCCCCTAAATATTGCCCGACTTACATCTTATTTATGGCCCATGTATTCCCTACATTTGACATATCATCAGCTGATCAGTTGTACTCTGATCTTGTATCTGCTACTCATGACTTTTATAGGCTATACGTCTCCCGGCCACACCTCCAGCATCGCCATACTGCCCACTCCTGGACGCTGGATGCACGTATACAGGAGGCAAAGGAGGAGGCTGAACGTGATGGCCTATTATTTCAAGCCAACCCAACTCCTGACCTGCTCCATCGTTACCAGATGTCTAGGGACGCTTTAGTTGCCCTGCAGGAGGGTGCTCACACTGAGTCTTGGCAGCGGTTCACGGACAGCATCAACAAGCAAACAAGTGTGGCTTCTATGTGGCACCTCATCCGTCGGGTTGTTAAAAAGACACCGGCCACTGCTCGTTATCACACTCCTGCCGACTATGCCAAACAACTTGTCGATGCCTGGTCAGAACAATCTACCCCAGCCAGTCTACCCATCCACATACAAGATGCACTCGCTTTCCGTGCTGCTGTCCATCAGCTACGTCTAATGTCTGCTCTGTTACAAGATGATGACGATGATGCAGAGGAGATAACTGAGGAGGAGTTGCGCCGTGCTCTCATTTGGGGTAGAGCTTCTTCCCCTGGTGATGATGGTATTACTTATGCTGTGCTGCGCCTACTTCAACAAGTTCCTGGGAACCCTCTACTTCGACTGTACAATCTTTGTCTTCGTGACGGTTGTGTACCACGAGCCTGGACCAGCAGCACAATAATACCCATCCCTAAGCCCAGCACTGCGAAGTTCAGGCCTATTTCCCTGACTTCCTGTTTCTGTAAGGTTATGGAGAGAATCTTACTCAATCGTCTCATGTACAGACTGCAGGATTGCCTTTCTCCATGGCTGTTTGGTTTCCTTCCCCAGCGGAGCACACATCACTGCCTAGTCGACCTGTACTCTCGCCTTTCCAGGGACAGTGTGGTGGCCTTCATTGACCTTCGAAGTGCCTTCGATGTTGCTAATAGAGACGTCATTTTGGATCAACTGGTTGACTTTGGGATAAAGGGTAATCTACTATGGTGGATTCGGGGCTACCTGAGTAACAGGACCTCCCGTGTGTTTTTCAGTGGTGCACTCAGTCCTTTGTGCAGTTTTCATCTTGGTACGCCTCAAAGGGATGTTCTCAGCCCATTGTTATTTAATATTCTGATGCATCGGTTGCTCACTTCTCTCCCTGATATTCCTGGAACTACAATTACGTGCTATGCTGATGATATCTGTGTTCATTCTACCTCACCAAGGGATCTCCAGCGGTTTCTTGACTCCTTCTCTGTGGCCTCCTCTCACTGTGGCATTATTGTCTCCCCAGATAAGAGCAGAATATTCACCTGCCGCCTTTCTCAAGCTCAGCCAGTGTTCATCATCGGAGGGACTGTCATTCCCATGTGTTCCCAGTACTGCTACCTGGGTGCTCCAGTCAATATTTGTCCGATTATCCCTGCCAGACCTTAAGACCATCCCATTGTCCAGGACTTATTGGGTCGTCTCCAGCGCCGACTTACACCACTTCAATGGCAATCTAACAACTCCTCGGACATCTCCATCCCAGTAGCCAGGACCATCTATATTGCTTTTATCCGTTCAGTTGTTGATTACCTTTTCCCTGCTTTGATTCAACTTCCTAGGGCTACTCTGGAAACTTTAGAAAAATTTCAGAATAGAGCAATGAGAATAATTCTAGGCTGTCCAATGTCGACCAGGATAGTGAACATGCAGCGTGAGTTGCGTCTTCCCAAATTAATCGAGAGAATTTATTGTAATGTTACTTGCTTCACTGTCAAGTGCCTCCATTTCCCACATCTTTCACCCCATTACTCTCAGTTAGACAGGACTTCTCTTAGACCAAACTCCCCTGTCCCTCCCATACTGCCTGCTGGACGTACTGTTATAAGGTCTGTTTCCTCTATGCTCCGTGGTCTTAATATAGATATAATGGTTGCAGACGTCCCCAGGGCCCCCTCCATGGATGCTACCAACACCTGATGTGAGCTTTACTCCTACTTCCAAGTCGGAGCTGCCTTCTCTACAGAGGCAGTTAGCTCTGGAACACATAGAAACAGTGACTTCCTCCATCACAGATCCATACTGCCTCTACACTGATGGCTCATTGCAGGTGGATGGTGCAGCAGGTTGTGCCGTTTTCTCGCCTGACCTGGAGTCACCTCCAGGGGGCTGGGTTGGCCGTTGTCTCTGTAACCACTCTAACTCAACATTGTGTGAACTGTATGCCATTCTGGATGCTGTTAGTGTTGTTTGTCAACGTGGAGTGAATGCTGCCATTTTTTGTGACTCCAAACCTGCCCTTCATTCCCTCTCTAGTGTCCAGCCCACACACTCTATTGTTATTCAGCAGATTTTATCGTTTTTGGCCTTATTGCGTCATTGTAACTTGACTGTCAAATTTTTATGGGTGCCATCCCATGTAGGTTTACGTCACAATGGTACAGTTGACAGACTCGCAAAGGAAGCCTGCAATCTGCCTCCTCGTGGTGCTGGACGTCCTCTCTCCCTGACATGTTACCTCTCTAAAGTCCGCTTCGCCGCTCTCCTCCCTGTACGGTGATGCAGTCTGTCTGCCGTTACAAATATTTCTACCGTCATCGAGGCCTTATGGTTCTGAGGCACAATGTAGTCTCTGCTCGTTTGAGGCTTGGCTACCGGCCACCGTGGCAGGTTGCTGGGATGCAGGGTGAGCCTCCCTTCACTGAGTGTCGCTTGTGTCGAGTGCCTCGGGCTAACACTATAGAGCACTATTGCCTAGCCTGCCCCACTGTCTGACACTTGCTGCCCCAGGGCCTGCCACTTGATGTGGTTTGTCGACACCTGCTGAACCATCAGGTTCTTGGGAAACTTCTGGTGCGCCACCCACGTTTTGGTGGATTTAACCCTATCCAATGCAACTCACACGGCGATCGTTGCTTTGCGACCCTAGGTCTGTGGACAGTTTACTGAACGATAGTTTTGAAACACGAAAGGTTTTGGTCCGACAGAATGTAAACAATGCCCCGGGCATGGAGGTAGTATAGGTGGAGGCGCCAGTAGGACCTGATTTGTGAAGCCACTAATCTGTCATTTCCGGCACCTTCAAGATGGCTCATACCTTTGTATGTCAGGTCAGAAGTCCACTTTTACTGAAACATATCTTTGTGTCCGCCATATTGAAGGCACCGAAAATGACAGTTTGGCGGCTTCACTTTACTCCCCTGGATTAGTGAGCCATGGCGCCTCCACCTATACTACCTCCATGGCCCCGGGACGCATATTCCGAAACTGTTGTTAATTTCGGCACCATCTAAAATATCAGCCAATCAGGCGCCTTTCTCTCGTCATGACGTCACCTCCGATTAACCAATCACACTCCGAAAGGTATGACGTCATAGCTTGCTTTTATTATTATAAGACATTGCACTTTTTCATGGTAGAAGTGGTAATTTATTTCTTTATACCTCATTAATTTCAGTAAATATTTACGTGGTTCTTTGAATACAAACGGAATAATGGTAGAGGATTAACATTATAGTAAAAAATGTGTCAGTCCAATAAAAAATGAACTAAAAATTAAGTTGAAGTGAAAAAAGTGACTATCTGAAATATCAGCCTGTCAAGACTCACGAGCTGCTCTTGTGTCATGACGTCATATTCCGATTAACTAATGACTCGCGCTTATCCTCGTCGTGAAAAAATAAATAATATAAACACATTGCACTCCTTTACGACAGCTGTCATTTATTCCATTATACAGTCACGAGCACTAAGGTATACAGCTTTGGTTGAAGCTTTGAACAGTCCAATTCACCAACGAAGTACTGTAATTCCAATGGAGATCTTATTGTGCATTTATTTACGGTCTCTAGGTATTCCAAGCACACCTAATTAGTTATTAGTGCTCGTTACTGTACCTCATTTATTTCGTGAAATAATGGTGGGATGATTTTGATTGTAGATAAGACTGAAAATAAATGATGGTAACTAAGGTCTGTCTTGTGTTCTCTCTCCCTTTGATTATACCCAACATCATGGAGCATCGAGGTCCTTTATCTTTGTGGGGTTATTCAATCTCCTGGCAATATGCACTGAAATATTGCTTAACAGCTTTCCATTTATATTCTTGTATATCGTAAAGGGTCAACCAGGCTGCTGGCTATTATTCTAATTGGTACTGCAATTTAGTTGTAGGTTACAAAGTGATATGCACACCAACTTTATTGATATAATACACCTGTATAGTAGTACAGTAGTATAGTATAGTATAGTAGTATATAGTAGTATAAATAAACTGGTCTTGAGTTGCCAACTGGAAATTTTTTAAGGCGCTAAACTTACTCCCAAAAAGCGCTAAACAGGCGCTATTTTTGATAAATGTCCCACAAAACCTTCTGATTGTTATTTACTTATTACTCTTTATTATGTCAGGACTCAAAACACAGAAACAAAAACACAGAAAAGCAGCTGCCAAATGGCACTAAAGCCAAATTGTAAAAGCTATATTGTTATATAAAGTACCGAATCTAGCTCCAAAAGCGCTAAATTGGCAACTCTGGCGACTGTGGCGCATGCAGCAGATACGTCATGGCGGCAATAACGCATAAAAACTGGATCAGACCTTATGCTCCAGAGTGCACTTCTTTGGCTGATATTTATGCATAATAATAATAACGTATTATAATTATCATTATTAGTATTATTATGCACAATAATAATAATTGGTGTAATTGCATACGTTAGAGTGAACGACGCTATGACGTCATACCTTTGGAAGAGTGTGATTGGTCAATCGGAGGTGACGTCATGACGAGAGAAAGGCGCCTGATTGGCTGATAATTTAGATAGGGCCGAAATTAACAACAGTTTCGGAATATGCCCCCGGGACAGCGACAGTCCCGGGTGCCGCTTGCCAAGGTGTAACCTAGTCTGCTCATTATACTACAAATGATTCCTTGTACTTACTTTATATTTATATTTTTCTTAAATATCTGGTAAATAACAGTAATTCTTTTTAATAAAAATATGGTAATGAGAAGAAATGGTGAATGTCGCTGCTACTTATACCCTATTTACTTGTTATATGTGTAGCCTAATATATATATTCGTCGTGTATTGAAGCCTAATGTTGTACAGCCCTATTTTTTTTATTGTGTTCTTATTAACATTTATATAAATACGTAGCTATATTCACAATATTAATTATAAATATATAATCAGTACTGCAGGACACTGTGACAGACGTTATAAAAATAAATGGCTAAATATACTGGAATAAATTTGCCGTGGAATGCGTTAGTCAAGCATTTTGATATTTGTCTATTAAATAATCTGATATGATACAACTAGCCTTCTGATAGTTCCAAGAATATAAATGACAAAGATAACTACGATAAGTATCTCATTTTATTGAGTTATTTGTGCACACTAGGGCCAGAGAATAAATATTACAATAAAATCTCACCTCCAAGCCTCTTCAGTCGGTCCCTGTATGTTTGTACGCACGCACACACATCGTAACAAAATATGCTCAAAATGAGAATTATGAGGGAATATTAGTTTGGTATTCAACTACTGGGAATTGTAATCGATTTATGAGACTTTATATCATTATCACAGTGACTCCGCAAGTCACACAGTAAGCTGAAGCTACAAATACCTCATTTATGAACTTCATAATTATTCATTAATATTGTCAAAATACAGGTTGGCATTAACTTCACACAAAATGGTTTGTTTATTTATTTATTTATTTGTTTGCATAGCGTATGACACATGCATTGCAGGCTTAAAAAATTTGTCAGTAGAGAGAAAAAAACAACACAATCTTATCATATAGGTTAGGTAAGTTAGGTTAGGTTAGGGGAAGTGTATTGTCCTCCGGTAAAGTTGTACCACTTATTACTTTAGAAAAATAGTTTAATTATATATATTTTTTTAGTTATTTTAATGAATTGTGCATTTGTATGAACACATTACAATACAACATATAGATACAATTATAGTATAATATATGAGGATTGACTAGGTAAGCCTAAGTCAGTCAGGAAGAAACAGATATGAAGGTGCAATAATAAAACAATAGAACAGGCATGTTGTAGGACAGGAAGGATATAATTAACACTAAAATATAAGGTGATATACATAAATAAACAGCAGACTTCATAACTACTCTTCGAATTTGAGAATGATTATGCTATTCAGCTTCCTTTATATAAATTGTCAGAAGAGAAAAAATCACTACCGGTACCATGCTGCACAACAGTATAATTATTATGTAGTGCAGTAATACAGAATGTACATAATTCTTGCAGGATTACTGTCATTGGCTGTAAAGAAATTTTTATATTATCATTATACAATATAGTAATAAAGTACTGTATCTGTACAGTATTTAATAAACTATACAGGGTTAATTATTGCCATTGTCACTAAAGAATAATTTATAAATTATTATACAGTATGGTAATAAAGTATTATATTTAATAAACTATATAGGGTTACTGCTATTGTTACTAATAAATAATGTATATAATTATAATACAGTATGGTAATAAAGTACCGGTATTATATTTAATAAACTATACAGGGTTATTGCTATTGTTACTAAAGAATAATGTACAGTACTGTATATGATTAATTACTTATAGTACAGTACTACTGTACATAATACTACCACCATCATCACTACCATCATCACCACAACTACCACTACCATCACTGCCATCACCACCACTATACCACCACCATGACTACCACCATCACCACTACAACCACAATCACAAATACTACCATAACTACCATCACCACTATAACTGCTACCATCACCACCATGACTACCACAACTACCATCATCACCTTTACTACCACAACTACCATTATCACCAATACAACTAGCAACATTAATTTAAGCTTAATATAGCATTATCATTCTCAAAATTCATTGATTAGACCTGGTACCAAAGTATGTCACACATAATAATAGTAACATAATTATAATAATATATAAAATAAATATCAATGTAAGCATAATATAGCAAAAAAAATTCTCAAAATTCATTGATTAGGCCTGGTACCGGTACCATAGCATTTCACATATAATTTATTCAAGTGTAGTTCACGTTGTGTACTCGTGACAATATTTTACATTGTTTTTTACTTTAGTGTGATTCTGTGTATATCCTTCACCATATATTAACTTTACACATTCATACCATATAACTTTTCTTCGTATTTCTAAGACAGCCTCCCGAACATTTACTTGCCCATATTCTTGATATTGGTACGAGTCACGAGTACAATGTTATTTATCATACTAGACATTATAAAATAAATAAATTCCATATCATCCATTCATTACGAACAAACTATCATCTCCCTCACTAGGACTAGGATTACTTACAGTATGGTTATTCCATGTTATTAACACCTTAACGTTACATCTCACCTTATGGTTTTTATATAATGTATTTATATTCAGTGAGTTGGTGTGGCAGGATATTTTATTGTGTAAATAACCAATATTTCGTCAGTGTAGTCCTCATGTGGTTTTACGTATAATTAATTATTATTTATTTTACGGCACGTTAGGTTAGCTACAAGCCAGGAGGTTGTATAGGAGGAGACGACGCGCGCTAAGGAGAGCGCGGAGAGGAGTGAAGCCCAGTCTGGTGGCAGGAGCCAACGCCCAATGAGGGCAAAAGACTGACCGCGCTACCACACCTTACCATAAATTTACCATCTCCACGTCCCTCACCAACAGTTTTATTGAAAGTCAGCATGAACTGTGCCACTTTTTATTACAGATTAACTTATTGCTGTCCTAAATATGAATAAATAACACATTTTCTATCATACAATCAGTCGTAAAAAGTACAGTAAAACATCAATTTCCTCTCAATTGTACAAAGTATGTTGATAAGATAGCCGGTACACAAGTAGATACACAAGTCGTATATACATTATACAGATACTGCAAACTATGCAGAAAAGGAATGGAGTATTTCAATCTTACTGACCACTGAAATGAATCAGCTTAGTATATACCTGGCGACTCTTCACCTTACAGTTAGCTCCCAGCTTTTGAGTTACCTGCTTTGCATCATATTTGTACCTCACTTGCAAATATGTTTCAGCTACTGCCTTTATCAATAGATGCAAGTGGTTATCCATGGGCTCTGTGTCGTACATGTGTCTGGCTAAGGTGGGGAATATGTGTGTGTAATGTTCTAGCACTGATGTTATTAACTGACAGAAACCCACCCTCTTGAAATTATTACATGACCCTCTCTGTCTAAACAGTTTTTCTGCCGTGATGCAAATGTCAATGATATCATCAGAGTGATACACCAAGTTTCCTTTATCCTTTAGTTTGATAAGTGAGTGTATATGGTTGCTATCACTTTGGTCTGAGCTTAGGGCATCAATGCATGGCTCACAATGTAATGACTTCATCAATTTATGAGCCACAAATCCTGCAATGTATACAACTATTTTGTCTACACATTTAGAGATGTGGGTATGGCTTGGAACGTAGACATAATCCTCTGTCTCCTCATTACCCACATCATCCAATACATTTCTTTTCAGGACAGAATCATTTATCAACTGAAGAGAATTAATCTTAGCATTTACCTTACACTTTCCAGATACAGTTAATATTGGAACAGACTCCAATGGTAAGCAGTTGCCTCGGGTAGTGTCCCGTAAGTCATTATAAACAAATAGCTTCTTGTAAGCAGAAGAAAATTGCCTCACTGTAGGATTGTTATTCCACCCTCCCTTGCTTCTTATTAACCCAAATAACAATTCAATATGGTCCAGACTTAATTTGTAAGTCATCAAGAACCTGAAGGAGGGTTTTGGTGAATCAATTAAGCTGTCATACAGAAACTGCAAACTATGTATGCAGAAGAGGGACCCAAGAAAGCCAGTCTTTCGATTAGATGTAATAACTACCTGACCGTCAAGAAACACCAATGATCTGATATATGTCAGCAGATACCAAAACATCTTTAATTTCCTTAGCATTCTTGTGTTGGATTGGACACTTGTAGCTGCCTGTGTTGAGGTTCCTGGTATTCATTATGTCAAACAACGTGTTGAAGATTATAATGAACTCTATTGTGGCTTCACAACCTTTAAATTCTGCTATTTGTTCATCGAGACAGAACCTCAGAGACTTTGCCACTGACTCACTCAATAATTGTGGAGCTAATTTCACATTAATTTTTTTTTTGCCATGCTATGTGTGCAAACCTCAGTTTATTCCCCAGGTTTAGTTCTTCACGGCCTTGAAGTTTGTGCAACTGCTCAATGTATTCCCATTTCACAAAGTTTCCATTCTGATCAAGCATGCATTTTTTATCCCCCAAACAATTTCTCACAAGCTTTAACATGTGACAGGGATCTAACATAACACATACCGGAGCCTTTGTTACTGGATGGGGAAAAGCAGATTCTACAGTTTCATACTCAAATTGCAGCCAAGATGTTTTATCATGGATAAATTTGCTGATGCTCCCTCTCTCTCTCTCTTTATACATTATTTAATGGTTATTCAGATGATAGAAATAGAAATTAATCAGCCGAATTAATTTCACTCTGGGAAATCTATGAAGAGAGAGAGAGAGCGTGAGTGAATGAGTGTAAATATGCATCCCGGCTGGGCCACCCTCTTGCCCCTACAAACATGGCGGCGGCGACTTCAGTCTCTCCGCTCCGCACCGCCTCCTCCTATACAACCTCCTTGCCTACAAGTATAATAAATAAAATGATTAAAAGAGGGCTGCAATTAAGTACACACTCTTGCCCGAAATTCACGATCATGTTTATCTCATCTGAGCTGGTAACACTGTGTGGAGAATGGTGGCATCATTGGGTGGCATTCTAGTAAAGATTATATAATTTCCCTCTACTATGTTCCACCTACTCTGATTCCTCACTAAATAAATGTTACCAGCTCAAATGGCATTAATACAAGTACGTGGTCGCGAATTTACGAGCTCGGGTGTACAGTATATATCGAATTTTAGTGAAGAATAATGCAGCTAACCAAACACACCCTGTCTCATTGATGTATGGAAGGTAACTGACGTTCTAATGACAAATCGGCAACTCATATAGTCACAAGTCACACCACTTCCCACATCGTTATGATCGCTGTCTCCGCTGTTTCAATTGTTCTCAATATGTAGAGGTTGATTGATTGATTGATATTAGACGCCGCAACAGCGAGGTCATATAGCGCCAGAAAACGGTAATAGAGAGGTGAGACAGCAAGCAGGAAGGAAATATTGTGGCTGGGGCCGAAGGGGCGCCAAAACCCTTAAAGTATTGCCCACATCATTACAGGCAATACCCCCTTACGGGGCAAGCACGAAGGATAAAAGGAATACAGGGATAGCTGTCTAATATCCAAAGGATAATATATATTCAGTAGTCTATCCCACTACGATGGTGAACAAAAGACAGTGCCTTTATTTAAAGGATACAATGTAACAGATATTCTAATTATATTTGTTTGTTATTACTTTTCAACTAATCACCTTCATTTTTCTTACCCTCTTCCCCCACACCCTCGCCTCAAATCATCACATTTCTTCTCTCCTATATCCACCTACGTTAATGCAGTATGCACTTCTTTAAACCCGGGTTTTTCAAATTACGGTTCCCGAATTCCTCCAAACTGGGTCGCAGGCTCACAAAAATAAATATATGAATAAAATAGAATAATAATGTTCGTGACAATAAAATAAATATGAAGTTCATACATGAATCCACCCAACATATTTTTACAATCGAATATTCATATATTTAATTATATTATCAATAAAACAAAATCATTGCACAAATATTAGCCTTCTTGAAAGAGAGTGAGAGAGAGAGAGAGAGGGAGGAGTAGGTGAGTCAGTGCGTATAATTCTATTTATAATTCTGGTTAGAATGCCTTTTAATAATAATTATTGAGTTTCAGTTTCTGGCCTTGTATTTTCTTAGGTTGATAATTCTGGTCATTTGTAAAAGATCTTTTTGTATGGGTCGCGAGAATGATGTCATAGTAAAATCTGGGTCACGAGTTCCGAACTGTTACCCAGTTACAAAGGGAGGGGGAAAAAAAATTAAGTGTTCTTGCCCATACTTAGTCACTCTGTGTGTTGTTAAGGAATTAAATTCCCTTTCGCAACTGTAGCACACAACATATCCTGTGGGTTGGAGGCCTGGTTTTGTGGCACAGTTTGAACGAACGAATAGCAAACGATAATATAACCCAAATAAAGGGCCAACCAAACCTTGGTTTCTGTTTTATGAGCTACAATGGCATGCCAAGAAACGTTATTATGAACTATATACTTTGCTTTCGAGGATGTATGCCAAAAATGCTCGTAATGACGCTAGGGCTGTAGTGACAATATTAAGCATAGGATTTCCTTAAGAATAGCCTCATTGCCTTTCCCAGCTCATTTTATCAAATTAATAGAACCTTCCCTCACCTAACCTAACTTAGCTTAGCCTAACCTAGCCTAGGAGAACCAA
This sequence comes from Petrolisthes cinctipes, assembly GCA_033782935.1. Taxonomy (NCBI): domain Eukaryota; kingdom Metazoa; phylum Arthropoda; class Malacostraca; order Decapoda; family Porcellanidae; genus Petrolisthes; species Petrolisthes cinctipes. The sequence goes on along the minus strand of JAWQEG010002365.1, from coordinate 93,435 downwards.
ATCTAACCCAATCAGGGGTGAAGTCAGTATACAATTCGTATTACAACCGCAAGGGATGCAGTGAAAACTTTTGAAAAGTGACATTGATGAACAAGAGAATGAAAATTGTCTGAAAGGAAGTGGAAATTCCATGCCAGAAAAGAGAAGCCACCAATGTTTCACTTTTTCTTTGGAGCCCATCATTCATATCTTGTTTTTATCTCCAGAACTCGATCTTTGTACAGTCACGAGCCATAATAAGTATCCAGGGCCGGTATTCACAAAAGCAAAGTTCACTCCTAACGTAAAATTTTATTCGTAGGCATACATTCATGGCAAGGACTAGTACCGGCACTGCATCGAAATCATAACAACAGCTCATACAAACACCATTCACTGCTTCGGAATGAACCTGAAACAATATGATGAGGTCAGTATTGCAAATATACGAACAAGTCCAAACTCTAAGATGTTTTGTGAATACCGGCCTAGGTGTGCTGGTGTGTTCCAATTACCCTAAAGGAGTATTAAACGTGCTCAAGTAAGTATGAGAGTGTAAGCATGGTACAGCTCCGGACAGATCAAGGGTCCACACCCAATCCACCAGCGACTTTGTTTGAGCCACGTCTGATCTAGCAACAGTTGCCAGTGGAGGGAGGGGGGATGTTAGTGGGAGAGGAGGAGAGAAATGTGGGCGGAGCTATATAAGCGGGTAACGAATGATCAGGTAGAGAGACGTGTGTCAGGAGGAATGAATGAAGCATACACAGTGAACGGTATCGAATCACCAATAGTTTAAAGCAGAGTTTTTCAAACTTTTTCAGTCGTGACCCAGATTTTACTATGACATCATTCTCGCGACCCATACAAAAAGATCTTTTACAAATGACCAGAATTATCAACCTAAGAAAATACAAGGCCAGAAACTGAAACTCAATAATTATTATTAAAAGGCATTCTAACCAGAATTATAAATAGAATTATACGCACTGACTCACCTACTCCTCCCTCTCTCTCTCTCTCTCACTCTCTTTCAAGAAGGCTAATATTTGTGCAATGATTTTGTTTTATTGATAATATAATTAAATATATGAATATTCGATTGTAAAAATATGTTGGGTGGATTCATGTATGAACTTCATATTTATTTTATTGTCACGAACATTATTATTCTATTTTATTCATATATTTATTTTTGTGAGCCTGCGACCCAGTTTGGAGGAATTCGGGAACCGTAATTTGAAAAACCCGGGTTTAAAGAAGTGCATACTGCATTAACGTAGGTGGATATAGGAGAGAAGAAATGTGATGATTTGAGGCGAGGGTGTGGGGGAAGAGGGTAAGAAAAATGAAGGTGATTAGTTGAAAAGTAATAACAAACAAATATAATTAGAATATCTGTTACATTGTATCCTTTAAATAAAGGCACTGTCTTTTGTTCACCATCGTAGTGGGATAGACTACTGAATATATATTATCCTTTGGATATTAAACAGCTATCCCTGTATTCCTTTTATCCTTCGTGCTTGCCCCGTAAGGGGGTATTGCCTGTAATGATGTGGGCAATACTTTAAGGGTTTTGGCGCCCCTTCGGCCCCAGCCACAATATTTCCTTCCTGCTTGCTGTCTCACCTCTCTATTACCGTTTTCTGGCGCTATATGACCTCGCTGTTGCGGCGTCTAATATCAATCAATCAATCAACCTCTACATATTGAGAACCAAAATACGATCAACAACATAATCTCAGCCGCAGTTTTTCGAATAAAATAATTGTTCTATAAGTGATAGGGGAGAAAGGCCTATGTCATTAAAACTTTTTAAGAACGAATGAAAAGGTTAAAACTATGAGAAAGTAAAGATAAACGGTAAGAAAGGTGGGAAGGGCAAGCGAGAGAGGGATAAGACAGTAGGGAGGATGTGTAATAAGGTTGCCAGTTACTTGAGAGATACTGTAATATATATAGCCTATGCATAAAATTAGAACAAGTTTATTGAAAACGCCATATAGCCTCACCTATTCAAGTTTAACATCGAGTATTTTTAAGGAAATGCATATTTAGAAGAAAGAATCGTGGTAAATAGCTTAATGAATTTGTTGACGAATATGATTATTAAAAAAGTTAGAATATTAAACCCTCTTCTGCTCCCCCCCCACAAAAAAAAAAAAAATCAGCTGGGCTTGGGAGAAGGTGATAAATAGGGTGGACTACAAGCACGAGGGATTTGATTGATATTAGGTGGCGCAACAGCGAGGTCATATAACACCAGGAAAAGGTGATAGAGAGGTGTGACAGCAAGCAAGAAGGAAATAGGAAGAAAGGAGGGACAGTTGAAGAAATGTAAGCTAGTGGCGGGGGCCGAAGGGGTGCCAAAACCCTTAAAGTATTGCCCACATCATTACAGGCAATACCACCCTACGGGGCAAGCACGAGGGATAAAAGGAATACAGGGATAGCTGTCTAATATTCAAAGGATAATATATGTTCAGTTGTCTATCCTACTACGATGGTGAACAAAAGACAGTGCCTTTATTTAAAGGATATAACGTAACAAAAATTCTAATTATATTTATTATTGTTATTACTTTTCAACTAATCATCTTCATTTTTCTTACCCTCTTCTCCCTCACCCTCGGCTCAAATCATCACATTTCTTCTCCCCTATATCCACCTACGTTAATACAGTATGCACTTCTTTAAACCAGGGTTCTTCAAACTATGGGTCCCGAATTCCTCCAAACTGGGTCGCAGGCTCACATAAATAAATACATGAATAAAATAGAATAATAATGTTCGTGACAATAAAATAAATATGAAGTTCAGACCTGAATCCACCTAACATATATTCATAATCGAATATTCATATATTTAATTATCAATAAAACATAATCATTGCACAAATATTAGCCTTCTTGAGAGAGAGAGAGAGAGAGAGAGAGAGAGAGAGAGAGAGGGGGGGGTAGGCGAGGCAGTGTTTATAATTCTGGTTAGAATGCCTTTTAATCATAATTATTGCATTTCAGTTTCTGGCCTTGTATTTTCTTAGGTTGATAATTCTGGTCATTTGTAAAAGCTCTTTCTGCATGGGTCGCGAGAATGATGTCATCGTATAAACTGGGTCACGACTGAAAAAGTTTGAAGAACCCTGCTTTATACTATTGGTGATTCGATACCGTTCACAGTGTATGCTTCATTCATTTTTCCTGACACACGTCTTCTTTACCTGATCATTCATTACCCTCCCATATTACCTCCTATATAGCCCCGCCCACATTTCTCTCCTTCTCTCCCACTAACATCCCCCCTCCTTCCACCTGCAACTGTTGCCAGATCCGACGAGGCCCAAACCAAGTCGCTGGTGGAAGAAGTGTGGACCCTTGATCTGTCCGAATCTGTACATAACCCTCTGTACAGAGTCTCACCCCAACCTTCCTGGAGTGAAGACGTGTTTCTGGCGCTCTGCCTGTGTTGTTGTTTGTGTTGTTGTTTGTCTTGTTTCAACGTTCTTGTTTGTGTGTTGTTGTGTCTGTGGTGTTATAGGGGTTGTTTATATTTTCTATCTCGTTTTTTTTTTGTAGTTTTGCTGTTTGTGGAATTGTTGTTTATGGTTTATTTTTTTTTTATTGTGGTTCTGTGTGTGTATGTTCGTGTGTTCGTGTGTGTTCAGTTGTTCGCTTCCCATCTAGGCCTTGCCTGGCCTAATGGAGTGCGCGGATTCGGATGTGGCTTCCTGCCTGGAGGCCGACTTGGCCATGTCGGAAGAGGATGAGTCTCCTATCGAGGATCACTGGCCTGAGCTGCCTTCTCGCAACCCTCCCCCCCTCTCCTCGGTCACTCCGCAGCTCAGGTTGCAGCCTTCCACCTCTTCAACCTCTATCAAGCGACCCGTTGATGCCTCGTCCGACTCCTTGCATGATTCCGAAGGTGTGGACTGTTTGCCTCCAGCTGCCAAGACTGCCAAGGGTGCTTCAGCTGTGCATGACGTACCTTCTCTGCCTCAACGAGGTGTTTCTTCCCTGTATACCAACTCTTTCCCCTCGTCCAACCTTCCTGCTTTTGCCCCAAGAAATGCCTATGTCAAGCTCTCCTTCTCTGGGAACCCATCTACGGACACAAAGTTGCGTTGGTCGTCTGATGTCAACAGGGCATTCCAGCTGCAGCGTGAACTGGCTGAAGTGAAGATGGCTGCTGTCACCTCCCGGTTTGTCTACATCTCTAGGAAGCGTCAGGATATCATTGATAGAGTGAAGGCTGGTGAAATTTTGTCTCTGCCTCTCATTCTTGAAGACTCACCCGAGAGGCCTCGTAAGTTCCCCAGCTACATCCTTACCCGTTTTCCTATTGATGTTGACCCGAAACTTGCTAAGGGATACCCTGGTGTGTTCTTTGCCCGTCGTTTTTTCCAAGATGGTTCCCCCATAAGCCATATTGTTGTTGTCTGGAGTCAACCTGATCCCCCTCCAAATGAAATTTCCTTTGATTTTCTCCCTTGTCTTTCACTGTGTGAGGTGAGGAAACTTCATAATGACCAGCCTTGGTGCTACAGGTGCTGGGGTGTGGGGCATATCTCCTGGTACTGTTCTGCCAGGCCGAAGTGTGCATGGTGTGCTGCCGACCATGATTCCAAGACGTGTCCTGTCAGGGGCGAACCATCACGTCCTGCTGCCTCCACCTCTGAGCCTTCACCTCCTGAGGATACGTCTCGATGGAAGTGTCCACGATGCCTTCAGCCATGGGTTAACGTGTGGCATGGATGTACTCGACGTCAGGTCCAGGTTCGTGTCACTACTATTGCTCCGCCTCCACCACCGTCACCACCACCACCTCCCCAGTCTGCTCCTCCTACCAGCCCTGCCTCACCTCCAGACATGGCCCTCCGCAAGCCTGTTGCTACCCTTATGTCACGAAGTACGGCTCTCGAGAACCGCTTTTCTGCCCTTGAAGCCAGGATTGATGGGCTGGTTGCCGCGCAGGCTGCCAATGACTCCAAACTCTCCACCTTGGTCGAGGCTCAGCAGGCCATCATCTCAACTGTCACTACCCTTACCGAAAAGATGGATACTGTTGCGTCTCGCCTTGAAAAGCTTTTCGAGTCAGTCCCTTCTCCTGGTCCATCTTCTTCTCCAGGTCACTCATCTGCCCCCACTCACCGGACTTCTACCTCCAAATACAGAGTTCGCTAGTGATTGCCGGCTGGATGTCATCTCCTGGAATGTATGTGGTATCACCAGTTATGCTAAGCTCACTCAACTCAAGGCTTATGTTTTTCGTCATAATCCCAGTGTTATTTTTCTCCAGGAAGCATTTCCAGGACGGCCGCTCGCTGCTGGGCAAGCTCCTCCTCTCTCAGGTTATGTGCCATATGTTCATCTGGTAAGGAATGGTCTCCTGACTTACATACATAGCTCCTTGCCACATCGCCTTCTCCGTACCTCCACTGATCCTGACATGACCTTTCAGCTATTTGAGGTTCTACCTGGGAATGGAGTACTACAACTATGTAATGTCTATTCTGCCCCAGCTAGACTCACTCTTGAGGCTCTTCCTTCTCCAACAGTGCGTGGTATGGTTTATATTGGAGATTTAATGCTCGGCATTCTGATTTGGGTGATGGTTCTGGCTCTATTAATCGTAATGGTGTTCGTCTCCTTTCATACATCCGCAAGCATCATCTGACACACTGGGACACTGGCGGTGCCACTCATTGCCGGGGAGGTACTCTGGATTACATCCTCTCGTCTGGCCTGATAGCATCTCGGGTCCTGTGCTCCTCCGTGCCAGACTTATTCTCTGATCACATCTCTCTTCGGTTTCATTATGTAAAAGCTCTATTTTTGTCCCCTTACGTTATTCTTTGATTTTTCTATTTTTTTTTTTTCTCTACTTGTGGAGGGAAACAAAAATTTACTGCCTTTAACAAATCAAAAAAAACAACCAGTGTATGCTACACTCTATCCTATAGCTGTATCAACCTGGTCTGGAAAAAAAAACAAGATACCGATGAGGAACAGGACTTGCCTTGCCAATACCAAAAATAAATCATACAAAGGACAAGTCCAGCTCCTCTCCAGTACTGGGTAAACGCTGCCACCACCAGACCAAAGTCGATCAGAGGAACCAAGTGAGCACACACCGGCAGGGTAGCGTAACGTTACGTTAAGAAGGCTCGCGAGTAAGCAACCCAGACTACAATTTTAACGGGGGTACGATCAGTGTTGTTAAAGGAGAACTAATCCCTATATAGGTACACAGTCTATTTGTTATATCGGTGACGGAAATACTCAGACAATTATAAACCAGTTTATTTTATCCATTGGTGTTACAAGTACAACTGTTCCCTATAATAATAATTTATGTCCCCCCCCCCCTTTCCTAATTTTACCTACTCCCTTTTCTGTCAACTAGGATAGGAATAATTCCGGGTCTCGCCAGTTGACAGAGCTAACACATAAATCCAAAACAAAAACAAGTATCACTATGAAATATCCCCCCTCCCTTAATACAGTTCCTACTCCCTTTTCTGTCTACTAGGACAGGAATAACTCCGTGCCTCGCTAGTGACAGATCTAAGTACATATAAAAAAAAATTACATAAAGTGTCCCCCCTCCCACAATATTTCAAAGAATTCCTAATAATTAATTTTGCACAATAAGGCCGAAATATAGTTAATACTAAAAAAAAAATAACATCCTAATCTCAATATTATAAATGAAACTATTAAATTGCCAGCAAATGTAGTTAATTTTCTTAGTACCACGTGGTTCACTAAACACCAAGGGAGAATGCTATTTAATGGCTGCCACCAGCAGAGACGAGATCAGAATGACGCATGAGAAAAAAAACATACTTTATTTACTATGCCTGAATATGACCACACAATATTCCTTAGTTATATCCCATCACGGGACTTAGTAAATTCACCACACTATATTCACAATACTATATTTATGATGAGAGAGAGAGAGTTGGAACTCTTACCTGCCACCAGCAGAGACGAGATCAGAATGAGCTAGTAGCAACTCAGGGTATCGCCTCGCCATCTCCCCCACTCTCACTCTCTTAAGCAAAGTAGTTACCAACTCATCTTAATTTCTGGCAAATCCATCAGTTCTACCCTTACTGGTGTATATAATTATATAACCTAATTTAAACATATAAGTGAGCTCAAATATATTGCTTTCTCCCTTGTGTAAAGTTTTACTCTACTGTTATTTACATATTCAAGGCATGTATTGTTCCGCCAACCAGAAAATGTACTGTCCCGACTGTAGGCCCTAACTAATCTAATTAATTTTCTAAGCAAGTTACAATTAAATGCCGGTAACAGTATAGGAATGTTAGCTTCGTTATTATATATTATAATTAGAAATGCAGGTTATTCCCTGTCTCCATTAAATTATTTTACATTCCTTTCTTAAATCACCGCCTGGCTACTCCCTACAATTCTACGCTAAAAACCTATTCTAATACATATAAATATACAACACCCGTAAATATCCCGAATAATAATACATATTAAATAGGGGTGTTACACACGTCCCACCTTCCTTAGCTGGAACTTACAGTGAAAATTAATTTATCTATTTCCCTAAAAACAAAATTTAGTTCAATTTCCCCCCATTTACTCTTTACATTCATTCCGTTTATCACTATCACTACACCTTACTGAACAATATCAGACACTATTCATCCTAATGGGTTAGTCAGTGTTAATACACTGCCAACTTTTTCTCCTCCCCAGTCTTTAGACTGTATCCCCTTCCCGCAGGAAAGAATTCTCCACCTTACTTTAAATACCTAAGATATCATTGACACCTCGTCCCAGTCAGAATCCTCTGTCAAGTTCCATAACCCCGGGAGAACTTCCTTAAGGTTCTACCGTCACTAAACCCACCCGCGATTATCCCAAACATTATCTGAGTTTTCATACATTCTATTCATTCATTCTTTTATCATTCACTCCTCCATTCAAACCTCAGACTCTGCAAGGCATGATAACCCGGAATGCAGTAAGTGATACAGGGGCCCTGACAATGGCCCTGACTGTATACTGGAAGAGCCCTATGGAAATGGAGGGGTGGATATCTCCTCCCCACCATCACCTCCTCTTCCCATTAAAACAAAGTGTCACTTAACACCCTTAACTACACACACAAAAAATTATGAGCTGAGTTTCTAGCACTTTTGATGAATGGTGCCCTCTTTTGACTTCAGGACATAGGGAACCATGACATTTTTCCATCTTTTTCTTTTCAACTTTTGCCCTATTTTTTCCTACTTTTAATTTCCACAGTTATATTTTCTAATTTTCAATATATTAATTTATCACATTTATTTCCCATTATTTGGATTATTTTCCTAATTTCCAATATATTAATTTATCACATTGATTTCCCATTATATGGATTATTTTTCTAATTTTCAATATATTCATTTTTTCACATCTATTTCCTATTTGGTTTAATTTCTATTTTTCAATATATTCATTTATAACAATTTTTCCTATCATTTGGTTATTTTTTTAACTTCCCTTTTGGTTAAAGTTTTCTTTTTCTTTTCCATATTTCCTCCAGAAGTTTACTGGGAGGTCGTCTATATATGAAGTGGAGGAAGTTGCATTTACTCCTCATATTGTTCATCATATTCCACCCCCACGACCCTGGTATAGTTGATACTAGTAATATAGATTGCTTCCGTAGTGTTGGTTGTGGTTCTGGTGTTGTTGTTGGGTGGGCAGTGCTGTTGCTGCTGCTGCTGTTACTTTTGTTGTTGTCCCCCGTACTCACCTTCCTCAGTACTAGGTAAACTGTCATCACCAGCATCATCTTCGCAACCCGTGCAGTTCCAAGTTGGGCAACACTGATTAGGTTTCGTGACGGGGAAGCTATGCTGGTTAGGAGGTGGTGGTAGAGTTGGACTGGGATGACAAGGCGTGGAGAATAGTAGCTCCATCCCTCACACAGCAACGATCTAGGGCTGCCAATGTCTGTAACAAACTGGGTGAGCCTAGCAATAATTCCCTTGGCGTGTTTACTTATACTTATTTTGCTGGTAATTAAGACATTGTTTAACATAGTTTGCCCTGTCATTGTTTTTAAATTATCGAACTCGTGTCCTTTCTTCTCTATACCGGTCACTTGTTCCGTTAGTACTTTAATTCCCTCATTTCGAATCATACTGAATTAGCAACTGCTCCTACATCACCAACAACCACTTCACTTTGTACTTTGTACTTTGCTTCTGCCATGATTTCTGCTCTCACGGTACTACGTGTTATCATTTTACTTGTAACAGTTTTAATTTTTCATTTTCCCCAATTAATTTACTTGAATATATTTATTTATTTATTTATTTAATTATTTTTTTAATCTATCATCACTATAAAATGATTGGGCACGGGCACCGGGTGATCGATAAACAATTACCTGAGCACCGTCAACCGTCAGTTCTCGAGGAACTTGACTGTGTCCTACTATTGCTACCCTAAACATCCGACCCAATTCCACGGATCTCCGCTAAAACAATTTTTCCGGGTCTGATTGATCCCACCTTAGCTGGCACCAGTGTAAAAGCTCTATTTTTGTCCCCTTACGTTATTCTTTGATTTTTCTATTTTTTTTTTTTCTCTACTTGTGGAGGGAAACAAAAATTTACTGCCTTTAACAAATAAAAAAAAACAACCAGTGTATGCTACACTCTATCCTATAGCTGTATCAACCTGGTCTGGAAAAAAAAACAAGATACCGATGAGGAACAGGACTTGCCTTGCCAATACCAAAAATAAATCATACAAAGGACAAGTCCAGCTCCTCTCCAGTACTGGGTAAACGCTGCCACCACCAGACCAAAGTCGATCAGAGGAACCAAGTGAGCACACACCGGCAGGGTAGCGTAACGTTACGTTAAGAAGGCTCGCGAGTAAGCAACCCAGACTACAATTTTAACGGGGGTACGATCAGTGTTGTTAAAGGAGAACTAATCCCTATATAGGTACACAGTCTATTTGTTATATCGGTGACGGAAATACTCAGACAATTATAAACCAGTTTATTTTATCCATTGGTGTTACAAGTACAACTGTTCCCTATAATAATAATTTATGTCCCCCCCCCCCTTTCCTAATTTTACCTACTCCCTTTTCTGTCAACTAGGATAGGAATAATTCCGGGTCTCGCCAGTTGACAGAGCTAACACATAAATCCAAAACAAAAACAAGTATCACTATGAAATATCCCCCCTCCCTTAATACAGTTCCTACTCCCTTTTCTGTCTACTAGGACAGGAATAACTCCGTGCCTCGCTAGTGACAGATCTAAGTACATATAAAAAAAAATTACATAAAGTGTCCCCCCTCCCACAATATTTCAAAGAATTCCTAATAATTAATTTTGCACAATAAGGCCGAAATATAGTTAATACTAAAAAAAAAATAACATCCTAATCTCAATATTATAAATGAAACTATTAAATTGCCAGCAAATGTAGTTAATTTTCTTAGTACCACGTGGTTCACTAAACACCAAGGGAGAATGCTATTTAATGGCTGCCACCAGCAGAGACGAGATCAGAATGACGCATGAGAAAAAAAACATACTTTATTTACTATGCCTGAATATGACCACACAATATTCCTTAGTTATATCCCATCACGGGACTTAGTAAATTCACCACACTATATTCACAATACTATATTTATGATGAGAGAGAGAGAGTTGGAACTCTTACCTGCCACCAGCAGAGACGAGATCAGAATGAGCTAGTAGCAACTCAGGGTATCGCCTCGCCATCTCCCCCACTCTCACTCTCTTAAGCAAAGTAGTTACCAACTCATCTTAATTTCTGGCAAATCCATCAGTTCTACCCTTACTGGTGTATATAATTATATAACCTAATTTAAACATATAAGTGAGCTCAAATATATTGCTTTCTCCCTTGTGTAAAGTTTTACTCTACTGTTATTTACATATTCAAGGCATGTATTGTTCCGCCAACCAGAAAATGTACTGTCCCGACTGTAGGCCCTAACTAATCTAATTAATTTTCTAAGCAAGTTACAATTAAATGCCGGTAACAGTATAGGAATGTTAGCTTCGTTATTATATATTATAATTAGAAATGCAGGTTATTCCCTGTCTCCATTAAATTATTTTACATTCCTTTCTTAAATCACCGCCTGGCTACTCCCTACAATTCTACGCTAAAAACCTATTCTAATACATATAAATATACAACACCCGTAAATATCCCGAATAATAATACATATTAAATAGGGGTGTTACAATTATTCTCTAACTGCTGGGTCAAGTGCTTCAGCCACTCGTTTGCATATTGCTGTGCCCCCTAAATATTGCCCGACTTACATCTTATTCATGGCCCATGTATTCCCTACATTTGACATATCATCAGCTGAACAGTTGTACTCTGATCTTGTATCTGCTACTCATGACTTTTATAGGCTATACGTCTCCCGGCCACACCTCCAGCATCGCCATACTGCCCACTCCTGGACGCTGGATGCACGTATACAAGAGGCAAAGGAGGAGGCTGAATGTGATGGCCTATTGTTTCAAGCCAACCCAACCCCTGACCTGCTCCATCGTTACCAGATGTCTAGGGATGCTTTAGTTGCCCTGCAGGAGTGTGCTCACACTGAGTCTTGGCAGCGGTTCACAGACAGCATCAACCAGCAAACAAGTGTGGCTTCTATGTGGCACCTCATCCGTCGGGTTGTTAAAAAGACACCGTCCACTGCTTGTCATCACACTCCCAACGACTATGCCCAACAACTTTTTGATGCCTGGTCAGAACAATCTACCTCAGCCAGTCTACCCATCCACATACAAGATGCACTCACTTCCCGTGCTGCTGTCCATCGGCTACGTCTAATGTCTGCTCTGTTACAAGATGATGACGATGATGCAGAGGAGATAACTGAGGAGGAGTTGCGACGTGCTCTCTCTCTGGGTAGAGCTTCTTCCCCTGGTGATGATGGTATTACTTATGCTGTGCTGCGCCTACTTCAACAAGTTCCTGGGAACCCTCTACTTCGACTGTACAATCTTTGTCTTCGTGATGGTTGTGTACCACGAGCCTGGACCAGCAGCACAATAATACCCATCCCTAAGCCCGGCACTGCGAAGTTCAGGCCTATTTCCCTGACTTCCTGTTTTTGTAAAGTTATGGAGAGAATCTTACTCAATCGTCTCATGTACAGACTGGAAGATCGCCTTTCTCCATGGCTGTTTGGTTTCCTTCCCCAACGGAGCACACACCACTGCCTAATCGACCTGTACACTCGCCTTAACAGGGACAGTGTGGTGGCCTTCATTGACCTTCGAAGTGCCTTCGATGTTGCTAATAGAGACGTCATTTTGGATCAACTGGTTGACTTTGGGATAAAGGGTAATCTATTACGGTGGATTCGGGGCTACCTGAGTAACAAGACCTCCCGTGTGTTTTTCAGTGGTGCGCTCAGTCCTTTGCGCAGTTTTCATCTTGGTATGCCTCAAGGGGGTGTTCTCAGCCCATTATTATTTAATATTCTGATGCATCGGCTGCTCACTTCTCTCCCTGATATACCTGGAACTACAATTACGTGCTATGCTGATGATATCTGTGTTCATTCTACCTTACCAAGGGATCTCCAGCGGTTTTTTGACTCCTTCTTTGTGTCCTCCTCTCACTGTGGCATTATTGTCTCCCCAGATAAGAGTAGAATATTCACCTGCCGCCTTCCTCAAGCTCGGCCAGTGTTCACCATTGCAGGGACTGTCATTCCCATGTGTACCCAGTATCGCTACCTGGGCGCACCAGTCAATATTTGGCCAATTGTCCCTGCCAGACCTCAAGACCATCCCATTGTCCAGGACTTATTGGGTCGTCTCCAGCGCCGACTTACGCCACTTCAATGGCTCACTAACAACTCCTCGGGCATCTCCATCCCAGTAGCCAGGACTATCTATATTGCTTTTATCCGTTCAGTTGTTGATTACCTCTCCCCTGCTCTGATTCAACTTCCCAGGGCTACTCTTGAAAATTTAGAAAAATTTCAGAATAGAGCAATGAGAATAATTCTCGGTTGTACAATGTTGACCAGGATAGTGAACATGCAGCGTGAGTTGCGTCTTCCCCCGTTAGTGGAGAGAATTTATTGTAATGTTACTTGCTCTACTGTCAAGTGCCTCCATTTCCCACATCTTTCACCCCATTACTCTCAGTTAGTCAGGACTTCTCTTAGACCAAACTACCTGGTCCCTCCCATAATGCCTGCTGGACGTACTCTTATAAGGTCTGTTTCCTCTATGCTCCGTAGTCTTAATATAGATATAATGGTGGCCGACGTCCCCCCAGGACCCCCTCCGTGGATGCTACCAACACCTGATGTGAGCTTCACACCTACTTCCAAGTCGGAACTGCCTTCTCTACAGCGGCAGTTGGCTCTGGAACACATAGAAACAGTGACGTCCTCCATCACAGATCCATACTGCCTCTACACTGATAGCTCATTGCAAGTGGATGGTGCAGCAGGTTGTGCCGTTTTCTCACCTGACATGGAGTCACCTCCAGGGGGCTGGGTTGGCCGTCGTCTCTGTAACCACTCTAGCTCAACATTGTGTGAACTGTATGCCATTCTGGATGCTGTTAGTGTTGTTTGTCAACGTGGAGTGAATGCTGCCATTTTTTGTGACTCCAGACCTGCCCTTCATTCTCTCTCTAGTGTTCAGCCCACACACTCTACTGTTGTTCAGCAGATTTTATCGTTTTTGTCCTTATTGCGTCATCGTAACTTGACTGTCAAATTTTTATGGGTGCCATCCCATGTAGGTTTACGTCACAATGGTACAGTTGACAGACTCGCAAAGGAAGCCTGCCATCTGCCTCCTCGTGGTGTTGGACGTCCTCTCTCCCTGACATGTTACCTCTCTAAAGTCCGCTCCGCCGCTCTCCTCCCTGTACGGCGACGCAGGGATGCAGAGAGGCCCGGGGCCTGCCACTTGATGTGGTTTGTCGACACCTGTTGAACCACCAGGTTCTGGAGGAACTTCTGGTACGCCACCCTCGTTTTTGTGGATTTAAATAGGTCATAGTGTAAATATTTGTCTGTATGCTTGTGCTCCATTCTGTTATGTTTTCGTGATGTGTGTGTGTGATGTGTGTGTGTGTGTGTGTGTGTGTGGTTGTAGTCATTTAATTCTCATAGGTCCCGCCTACTCGTATGCATTGTTGCCTGCCTGTTGATTAACGCTACGGCGCAATTAACTAAAAAAAAAAAAAAAAAAAAAACTCTGTACACTCATGATACGTAATCCCTGACCAGAGACGAACGGCAGGCACCACACATACCCTGCATTCGAATTCAGCCTCTACATGTGTACTGGGTGGGGAAATGAGCAATACCAGGCGATTCGAAGCTTTCTGCCCCTCACACTCTGGTCAGAAATTATGTATCACGAGTGTACTTACCAATAAAGTGTTACCGTGTATACTAGAGTCTGTTCATCCCGGGTAGTAATGCAAGGGCTTCTTTGTCGTTATACCGGCTTTAATGTTGTTGGATTTAAGTACAGCAAGTGAACACCTTTAATGATATATGAAGCATCATTATGAACTGGCCCATTTTTGTTCAAATAGTCCATCTCCAACAACGACATCACTCTCGCCAGGGGGGTAAAGAAAGTTATGGTCGTGACTGTACCTCGTTAAGGGACCCTGTAATGTAGTCAGAAAATTAATGGTAAATGAAGACTTCAAACATTGCCACGTGGTATAGTCTGGAGGAATCGGAAGCTTCCAATTCCCATACACGAATACAGGGTCCTAATGGAACCCCGTGATGTAGTAAGAAAATTTGAAGTTAGTGAGTCCTTCATATATTGCCACGAAGCACCATGAAACACTACAATAAGGAATCAAATGCTACAAATTCTCATACACAATCACAGGATCCGTAGGTCAATGTTAAGTGTCTAGTAACACAGTCGCGGTCAATAATAATAATCCACATATGGGTATTTCAAACAATTTAATGTCTAATTATTTTCACGTTCACATATGATGTTATTGTTTTAAGTAGTGCGTAGCTGCTTGTATTAAATTAAAAGATGGTAGTTAACCTATTTATTGGAAAGTTTATCAGCTTAGGAACAGAGGGTAGCTGTCAAACTCTTATGTGAGTTACCCTTTTATGGATGATTATATTTGACCGCGACTGTACACTCTGTAAAAAAAATTTGGAACCACCTCTATTGCAAGTGCTACGTAGGGTTGGTAATCCTATTCCACTGGTAGGCAGAGCAGAGTTGCCACATACTGCCATATTTGGTATTTCTTGGCAGGAAGTATCCAGCAATTTGCCATAAATATTGTAGTTTTTGAGTCCCATTTTCTTATAATGAAAAATTGAAAATGACAGAAAGTAACGTGTGAATGCCAAAAGCATTAATTGTGTTATGAAAATTGCCTCTGCGTTGGCAACGTCTGTGTTCTCACGGAGTCTCTATAATAGGTCTACTACTCACTACAGCACTACAGTGACTATAGTCCAACCACTCTTAAAATGTGGTTTGGGTGGGGTCGTGAGTGACCTGTCACCGTTTACAGCGTCGCCATTTTTCTTAAACTAGCGATTCGTAGCTTGTGTGATATAATGTAAAATACCCGAACACGTAACAAAACAATTTTATAATATATACTTAAGTATACTTAAGTATGTCAATAACAAATAAATTTTATAATGCAACGTCTTGATGTAATAATATAGAAATGTGGCATACACATTTCACAGTGGTGCTACGAATATGTTGCTACTTTTATTTGACATTCGTCATAGTCCTAAGTTGGGTATGTAATGCAACAACTGTGTTTATAATACTTTATGAAGAAATGGAAGTGATATAATATTATATATACTCGTTCCTTAATAAAAATAAATGTTAAAACTATCATGAGCGGCAATACCCATCACTCCCAACAACTGGAATACTCATAAAAATTAAGACCCCCACAGGCCAGTCATCTTCTTATACTTGTGATATCGGTTCTGGCAATAGTGTACGTGACGTCAGTGATGGCGCTTGAGAGATGAAGTTGATTTGCTCGACACATTTGTAACTAATGGTAGATAAGACGAAGCATGAGTTGGGATAATGTTTCGAGCAAACCAACCTTCCTCCAACCACAACCCACACCAAACCACCTCTGACGTTCACACTCCCGTGAGGCCCACCCAGCATTGTCAATGTTGGCCAAGATAACCCCGAAACACTAGTTGTGAGCTCTGCTCGCTCGAACCATTCACTGGTGGGAGGGAGAAGTAAGGGGGGATTTGAGGAGGGTAGGGGGGGTGTCTATACAATAGAGGTGAAAAATTATTCTTGGGGAGGTGAAAAATGTGTGGAAGCCCAGTTATCAATTATTTATATACCGACATTCGTGTCAATTATTAACATCATTAAATGTAAGATTAACTTTTTCATATTATGATGTAACACAAAAACAACTGAGGTAATATTATTGTGTACTTTTTTCGTAAAATATTTAATGGTTATCATCAAGCACTAAACGCTGAAAAATACTTACACAATAACTGAATAAGAATCATGAACCAGAATGCTATTTATTAAATGAAGCAAATGTGAATACCATTATATTACATGTGTCAAGTGTTGATACCACTAACACACACTTCCATTTCCCTCGTATCTACCTAACAGTTTATAATCGTGTCAAATATCAAGGCTCTCAATATCCCTCACGTGATAGCAACCTTGTAATATTCTGAATACTTTTAATAATAGCCTGTTGTATTGAAATATTGGAATTTGACTATGAAACCCTGTTTTTGTCATTTGTCTCTTGGTAGCAAAAATTATTATTTGGTCTGTATCTCTCTTCTCCGTGTGTATCTCTCTTTTTTGTGTGCATGTAATATACTTATATAATTATATAAGCCAGTACACACACACATAACATAATAATGTTGGTGACAGAGGTTCTATTTGTTTTATCCGTCATGAGTTGCGAGAGAAGTATATTCATAATTATTTAAACATTGTAATAGTTCCATCAAGTAATGCATGGGATGCACAGTTGAGGTTTCATCGGACATGTTAATAAAGAAGCTGGCAACTATTTTCAACATTTCTTAAAATTAAACTTTATTGAAGGCGTGTTAAGGTCTGAAATCCTGTGTTTCCCATCATACAACACCTTCCCAATACTCACACCGTTGTATTTGATGCCGTTTTGGTCTTTACTGTCTTCTGCTACAAGGTTGATATTAGTGTGAATCTCCATATACAGTACAAATTGCCTCGTGAACTGACTGACTGCACCACCTTACCCATCTTCAAGTCATCAGGACTGCCAACATGTTGGAGAGGGAATATTTCCACACTCAGTCTTCAATACCCTTACCAGTTTAGTGGTTTTCAACCAACTCATAATCCTCTTGGAGTATCAAAACTAATTTGGGCTAACGAGACTAGAGTCAACGTCAATCTCTAATTAATGCAAACAAAAAAATATATATATATACAGTTGACAAGCCTGTGGGTGCCAGACGCAATCTCCCTGGCCTCTGCTCACATGTATTATCTGCCAAAATAAAAAAAATTCGCTTACTAGAAACAGATGAAATACTGAGGGATTTATAGTAAATTGTTCACTATATTCAATACAACGAGCTATTATTAAAAGTATTCAGAATATTACAAGGTTGCTATCACGTGAGGGATAATGAGAGCCTTGATATTTGACACGATTATAAACTGTTAGGTAGATACGGGGAAAATGGAAGTGTGTGTTAGTGGTATCAACACTTGACACATGTAATATAAAGGTATTCACATTTGCTTCATTTAATAAATAGCATTCTGGTTCATGATTCTTATTCAGTTATTGTGTAAGTATTTTTCAGCGTTTAGTGCTAAATGATAACCATTAAATATTATACGAAAAAAGTATACAATAATATTACCTCAGTTGTTTTTGTGTTACATCATAATATGAAAAAGTTAATCTTACCTTTAATGATGTTAATAATTGACACGAATATCGGTATATAAATTATTGATAACCGGGTGTATTTTCGTACTTTTATTAAAGCTTCCACTCATTTTTCACCTCCCCAAGAATAATTTCTCACCTCTCTTGTATAGACACCCCCCCTACCCTCCTCAAATCCCTCCTTACTTCTCCCTCCCACCAGTGAATGGTTCGAGCGAGCAGAGCTCACAACTAGTGTTTCGGGGTTATCTTGGCCAACGTTGACAACGCTGGGTGGGCCTCACGGAAGTGTGACCAGCTGTACAATGTTACCAGAACCGATATCACACCACTTAAAAGGTGTCTTGCCTGGGGGTGTCTTTACTTTTATGAGTGACTGTACATATATATCTCCTGGGAGGTAATTAACAAGGCAGGGGAGTAGTTAAACTTTTGTCAAGTGTTCCCACTGTTCATTTTCCATCTTGACTCTGACACGATGTCAGCTCAGCAATACGTGGAGTATAATGTAATGGAACTATTGTACTTAGGATGTAAAATTACATGAATCATATGAACGAGAGAGATTCATAAAGTAAAGAAATTAGAGTATACTGAGGAGAAAGTGAAAAAATAGATTACAGGAAAAAGGAATGATTGACGAGAGGGAGGCGGGGAAGCAAGACACGGGGTTACCAGATGGCGTCTGGATGTGGTGTAGGGTTGGACCAGGATTAAAAGATTTTCCTGGGGCAGACATGAGGTGAAGGTATGTCAGGTCACCCTTCTGTGAGTCAGAGCTCAGAATTCGCGGCAACCCTGTACACAGAGACAGGTCCCACACGTCCCCACCCAAACCACATTTTTTGAGTGGTCGGACTATACACTAGTCAGTAGTCTAGTTACTAGTACACTCACCTCAGTGTGGCTCCAGCAGCGGGTAGGGGAGGATGTATGCTGAAAAATGAAGCCACACCAGCAGACTAACCTTTAGTTTGCTAGTGTGGCTTTAATTCTCCTCATATACAATCACGCCAGTGTGGTTCTTCCACTCCTCCATCAAGGATATATGTGTTTCCCAATTAAAGAAATAAATAAACATGTTACTGATGGCGATGTGTAGACAAATTATGCTCAACATTAATTTAATATTCCCCAGT
Organism: Petrolisthes cinctipes; assembly: GCA_033782935.1. Lineage (NCBI taxonomy): Eukaryota > Metazoa > Arthropoda > Malacostraca > Decapoda > Porcellanidae > Petrolisthes > Petrolisthes cinctipes. The sequence continues at coordinate 74,310 of JAWQEG010002365.1, read as the reverse complement.
TTATTTCAGTGAACTGTGTGTAAAACAAACACCTTGTGAGTAATATAATTTAATGACTGCAGCAGCAGTTATAAATGTTGTAGTAGTAGTAGTAGTAGTAGTAGTAGTGATTGTAAACAACTAATATTAGTAGCAGTAGTAGTAGTAGCAGAAGAAGACAGTACCGATAGAAAATAACTGATAGTAGTAAATTATGCAGCGTAGTAGTACTGAATTATTGTAAGTAGCAGTAGCAGTAATTAGTAGTGATATTATATAGAAGTAACAACGGTAGTAGTAGTAGTACTAGTAGAGGAAGTAGTATATATTCAATATTTAGTGTATGTCCCTCCTGCTTCTATAACACTATTAAGTCTACGAGGCATCAACTCTGTAATTTTAGACATAAAGCCTGACCAGCGTCACGACCTCTTTGATGCTCCCAGGGTGCCAATGCTTTCTGGATGACTGCATTTCTGTTGGGAAGGCTACCGAGGGGAAGTGGATCACTGGCTTGTTTTTCCATCGCAGCCCAGACATGTTCGAATTGGTTGAGATCCGGGGATCTTGGAGGGAGTGGGAGAACATTAATTTCTGGGTGTGCCTTAAACCAGTTCTTCACTACTTCGGCGTTGTGGATGGGACTGTTGTCTTGAAGTAGGAAAAACTGTGACGGGTACGGGTTCAGCAGTCGCACGGAGGGTAGGAACACATCTTCCAGGAGCTTAACATATTTCACCCCCGTGAAACGTCCTCGTCCTATATCTGTTAGTTCCCCAACTCCGCTTGCATAAACCCACCCGAATAAAGCTGCACCTATCCTCCCACTCCTCCCATCACTTACCACATGCTGGCCATCGTATCTATAGTAATAATAGTAATAATAGGAATAAATTATAATATAAATTACTAATAATATTAATTATCATAATAATAGTGTAAGTTAATAATGCAGTCTAACTTGAGTGCAAATAATGCTCTGCTTCAGTCCTCAGTCAGTTAAAATTATAGTCCTTGCACATTGCTCGAGGCATTATTTTATTTTTTTATATTACTTTTAACCTTCTGAATTTCAGTGGTGCATTCATTCAACATAAGAATGTGCCTTGAGGGAGATCATTAGATAGTAACAGTTATCTTATGTTTGACTCTTAATGAATTGATTATAATATTAATTATATATAAAATCTGTATATCACAAAAGTGTAACCTGAATATATTTTGATTATTCGTATTTTCTATGAACCTATACAAAGAATGGAAATTTATATTCGTCTTACCTTGTGCCGTTTTTTCTCCATACTTTGGTAGCCTTCCTGTTGGTGGAGTAAAACGTCTTTTCGTCCAGTAATACGACGTTTTCCCAGAAGATGGCAGGTTTCTCGCAGAACTCAAGGGCATATTCCAATCTCTTTTCAATGTTTGCCTCTGTTAAGTGAGGTTTCCTACAGGTTTACGGCCATGTAAATTCATGGCATGGAACCTGTTACGGACTGCCTGCTGAGTGCATCTGTGGGGAACAATTATTACATTATTAACGTAATATCAATATAACAAGAGGAGAAATGAGTCTGTTGTCATTGTACTACTTATTGAAAGCCAATATTTGGTTAACCAGGTTGGCCTATATTCGTGCAACAAGTCGACCTTAATTATTTCAGTGTAACCATTCCGTGAACTTTACAAATTTGATCGACCTTTAACGTATGCATCACATTCTACTAAGCGTTAAAATGCTTTAACAATGTGATATATGTGATATAAAACCGTTCTTAAGCCTCAGCTTTTATCCTAACTGTAGCATAGGCTATGGGAACAGAGTGAGCCTAGCTTGGTGTGAAATACATTTCCATATTGCCCTGTTATTTATAAAGGAATTTTTTATTGGCAAGTAATACCTTTTTATTTAAAAAACTCACCATAAGTTTTGGTGTTCAATTACGCGGAGTGAAGTGGTGAGCGGGTTCTTCTCAACAGCGATCCTTATCTGCTGGTCTTGTTCACTGGTGGTGCAGGGGGGCCTGCCGGTTCTTGGCTTATCAGTAAGATTCCTGGTGTCTTTATGTCTCTGGAGCCATCTTGAAACAGTCTGCTTGCAAATATGAAGCTGCCTCGCTCTCTGTGCATTTGTTCGACCCACTCGGTGAAGCGAAATAATGGAGCCACGGTGGATCTCGGACGGCTTCATACACAGATAAAGTTGGCTGACAAATATTTGCGCGCACGAGCCTATTTGATAAATAGATTGACAATATATTCTTGTTCTTTTTAAATACGTATTGACAATGAGTACCCATGATATACTTTTTTTGGCTTAAACAAATATTCTATGTCCCAACTTATATCATATTATTGTGTTTGTGAGTATTTTATATATTTTACAGTGTTACGAACCTAATTATAACTTACTTTTCTATGCTGTTATTTTATACATTCGATATATTTAAATGTTATGTAGTAAGTTAACTACTCAAGTTATATTATGTTTTAAAAATATTTTAGAGTTAATTATTAACCTGTCATTGTCAAGCACGACAAGACTTTCCTCCTACTGATAGGATACAAGTGTAGAGATGATCTCAACATCCATATTATGAATTACTGTTATAAAGATAATGAACTTATTTGTATTGATTCATGACCATTTCCAAATGTTAGATCATTCCATTCGTAACATACTGTATTTCATCTGACGTGCGCCTTGAAGGTCATAATTATCATCAGTCGGTACCTTATTCAGTAAATCATGGACTTATCGAAGCAAATGCATTTTAAGGCTTGCTCCCTAACAATCAGTGTTTTACAGTTCTGATATTTGGTCTGGCAAGGAATAGGAGTGGAATTGATAGATCAGTGAAAAGTAGGAGGGGAATAATGATAAACATGAGCACGTGCATCTTTCCCGTCTGACAGCTTGCGTGCTACTGCAGTCACAGTGACAGCCCGATGCCACTGACAGGCACTCTACACTACACCCCGGACACTCGGGCTGACTCGACAGGGGTACCAACCGTACCGTGATAAAAATTCTAAACATTTTTGCAGACTGCACATGTCAAGGTTGATTAGCTGGTTGAGTGGCTGGCTTTGTTGACTTGCTGACAAGCTAGAAGTAGGCTGCACTATCTTACTTTTCTGTATATCTAATCTTCACTCTGTGCTACAGTTGTGGATAGAAGTTTTAATACACATATGGATAACTCAAACAAGTTGGTTACTAATCTTTTACATTATCTTATGATACTATTATTGTTTTTAATAGTGATAGTTACTTGTGGTATATTAGAAGATGATGCTTATCATGTTTATTGGAAAGTTTCTCAGCTAATAAACAAAGGGAAGCCATCAAATGTTTACATGAGTCACCCAAATGTGGATGATTATTACTGTATGAGACTGTACAGTTGAGCAAGTAGAAAGTGCCAGAAAAATATGAGTGCATATTACAATACCTTTCAGTTCTTTGTAGCGAATCCTGGTATTTTTTTTTCAATGAATCACTAAGACTCCATAGCCAATGTAAAATGGAACGTGACTGACTGAAATTTTGAGTGGTAACGATATGGGGACCTATATACTCATATTTTACTTGCTCAACTGTACATGAAAGTGCAAATTCTATTTCGTTAACTTGAAAAGAATCAGCGAAACACTGCCTTCCTTCACCCTCTCACTAGCTTAATATTCGATTTAGGTTGATGAGTATTACCCTGCTTCACCCCTTCATGTCCATAGTGGCGACGGTGCCACATATAGGGGTTGGCTGGGAGATGGTGGATACACACAACTCTCTACAACTGAATATGCATATTATTAATTAATAATTCATCACAAAGTAGATTGAGCTTCTGGCTAACACAGTGGTAGAGTGTGCGGCTGCAATTTCGAGTCTTGATCAGGACACTGTAAAATATCTTTCACTGTTACCACCCCTGTGAGCAGGGGGTGAAGGGCTTGAGTCGGCTGTCTAATGACTTACTGCTAACTCAGTCATAGTCGAAACTGACTCGGGTCTCACGTGGGTGGAGAGGTCTCTGGGTCACTCATTATTATATTTGTGGTGTGTGCTATAGTTGTGTTTCATACAGTCTAGTGTGTGTTTCACACTGTCCCATTGACTGCCACTCTTTGGCAGCCTTTATGGGCTCTCGGTTTTCTATAAGGTAAAATTAATTGTCACTCCTGCTCTCTTAATCCTTGTTTTTATAGAGAAATATAAAAAGACATGAGATGATTGTCCCACTTAAAGTTGTGTTCAAGCTTCAATTAATATGTTATTGAATTTGTTTCCAGTGTCATGTAAACCATGTGAGTTTGTTTGGAATATTTTGGTCATTAATTTTATCACTATGATGCCAATGATCATTTGCACCTCGAACCAGGGCACCAATAAGCCATGGTGGCAATAACAACATTAGCTACGCAATCTTAAGGATTTACATGATATTTGCATACTCAGGGTGATGCATTATAAACCAGATAATCATCTAAAGGGAAGGCAGTGGGTATAGATGACGCAACAGAGGACCACCAGCACCAGTCTTATATAGAAGAGCAGGGACGAGGAGGTGAACACTGAGAGCGTGAAACTGGTAGAGGCAGCAGAGATGTGACCCCTCCTCTGTACTGCTGCTACTGTATCTCCTGCAAGATAATAAGGATGCATGGTGCAGGAATCATTACCTTACTTCTTCTAGAAAAAGGCTCTTCGTTACTCATGTCTGTATAATGGAAAAATTGATTTCCTTTACGAACAGACCGTGTAGTTTGACACCCCTTTTGAAGACAATGTAGTACAGGCAAGGTAGACCTCCGCGCTGCACCTGGGTAGACGACATATGGTGGTAGACCTCACGCTATAGTAGCACCCTTTTCTCGAAGAAGTATAGTTTAATAGTGAGAAATTAATTATAAACATTGGAACTATTCCATTCTTATGTGGTACCACTAAGGAGGACTGAGTGAAGCCCCTACAGATATCACACATTTAAGATTACCATAATAATAATAATAATAATAATAATAATAATAATAATAATAGTGTTTGTAGAGCCCTTGGTCAGTTGTAGTGTAGTCTAAGAGTCGTAGGACACTATTGGAACCCAACCAGAAATTTCAGCAAACTCATACAAATCTTGACTCCAACAATATTGGATCATATGTAGTGCCATTGTAGCGGTATCGTAATGTAATCGTGAGTACATAGGTTCATCGTAACGCTGCTTGATATTAATAACGCCATCTCCACCACCACCAAATAATAATAATAATAATAATAGGGAAACAATTATATCTAGCTCACTTTGAGAAGGAGAGAGAGCAAAATAATGCTGAATTCATTTAATGGGATTGATTGATTGCTATTAGGTACAGCAACAGCGAGGTCATATGGCACCCAAAGAGAATGATGATTGAGAGGTGGGACAGTAAGCACAAAAGGTAACAGCTGTAAAAATGGGACAGTTGGAGAAGTGAAAGCCCCTTTTATTGGCCATTTATGATAATCAGGGATACTAGGGAGGTATTCGTAGCTCACAAATTAATGGGAAACATTATTAGTACCGTATGCAATACATAATCACTTGCTACTCTCTTCCTAACTAGCATGAACCCCTAAAGACCTCATACATATCTAGATATTTTACCCCCAGCCGCAATAGATGGCCGATTTTTGAAGTATCATTTACATAAATTTGCAATTACAGATTTATAGAGCTTGAATTTACGCACCAGCATCTAAAACCCACACCATTTTAAGTCCACTGGGTTGCACATGGCAGTGCATAAAAAAAAAAAAAAAAAAAAAAAAAAAATGGTTACCCACAAACACGTCACTAAAACTGAGTGTGTACGCAATTTAGTGGTTTGTAAGGCATAATATACATATTTCAGTGTAATTGTATGTGTGAACTCACCTGGAGTGAACGAAACAAAAAATATATATAAAAAAATCAGGCTTATATCACAAAACACATTGGGTACATTTGCATAATACGAGAGTGCAGCCGCATACATGGTTCATCGTAAATACTCATGTATTCCAAATACACTCCTCTTTGACTGGACAAATGGAAAGGGAGGGAAGGGGATAGCATGAGAGGAGGAGTCACACAAGGCCTCGAAAGAGGGGCCAGTTGGGGACGGTTGGTGTGGCCCGAGTATTTGAATATGGTGTAATATCTGCCCACCAGCCCACGCAGGCTAGAGTTACTACACTCAATCCCCTAGTTCTAGCCCAAGTCCTTTCTAGGGGTACCATCGCTATTGCTGTATATCGCCCGTGTAGTTTTTTGTAGCCCATGCACGATCGAGCCCCATCGGCTGCTATGCACAGGATATCTTGTGTAAAGAGAGATGAAGTAAATTATGTTTGGTGTCAAAGTGTGTAGTCAGGTATCTACAACAGAAATTAATAAAGGTAAATATATTGTGTATTACAGTACTTGGGAGATAACACATTACTGATATGTTAATAAATATATTAAAATGGTTATAATGTTGCATTAGCACATGTGATTCTCCTTCTCTACACCACCACTCGTCCTTCCACCCACCAAGCCGCCTGTCCCTTCTCCCCCACTACCCCTTCCTCCGACCCGAATACGGCAGATGAAGCTTTGTCAATTCAAAATATTGTCTTGAGCACAGCTCACACAAGCGAATCACTGTTGCCACATACGCCACGCCAAGTGAGGGGGTGGTCCAGGTGGAACTCTTGTAGAGTGTACGTAAACACTACAGTACATTAAATTTAATATTGTTGTGTTGAATAATGTGATTCTGATATGTTTTATAATGAAATAAAAATGAACCCTTACAAATAATTTTTTAGCGTAAGTGTGAACATTACTTTTCCTCGCTGAGGCTAGGTAAGCAAGATAAAAGGTCCAAAAGGAAGCTGAGAATATCTGAATCAGACTTGAGAGTGATGAGAACCTGTCGGAGATTCCTCTATAATAGGGTATTGTATGATGAGATGGAAGGTTCAGGGAGGAAATCAGAAGAGGAGGAAAGAAGAGAAGAAGAGAGAGAAAAAAAAAAAAATCTAATTCAGACTATCACTTTGTTGGAAAAGTAACCTACAAGAGAAGGAAGACTCCTCCTCACTCATACTTACTTTGGGAGACAAAGACAAGGACGTGTGCAGGAGGTTTTTTTTTCCGTCTTTTTTAATTAATTGCACCGTAGCATCAATCAACAGGCAGGCAACAATACATACGGGTAGGCGGGACCCATGAGAATCCAATGACTACAACCGCACACACACACACACACACATCACGAAAACATAACAGAATGGAGCACAAGATACAGACAAATATTTACATTATGACCAATTTAAATCCACCAAAAGGAGGGTGGCGTACCAGAAGTTCCTCCAGAACCTGATGGTTCAGCAGGTGTCGACAAACCACATCAAGTGGCAGGCCCCAGGGCAGCAAGTGTCGGACAGTGGGAAAGACCAGGCAATAGTGCTCTATAGTGTTAGCATGAGGCGCTCGACACAAGCGACACTCAGTGAAGGAAGGCTCACCCTGTATCCCAGCAAACTGCCAGAGACTACAATGTGCCTCCGAACCATGAGGCCCCGACTACGGTAGGAATATTTGTGACGGCAGACAAACTCGAAATGGGTGATGGAGATGCTGAAGTGCCTCTCTGCATCCCTGCGTCGCCGTACAGGGAGGAGAGCGGAGGAGCGGACTTTAGAGAGGTAACATGTCAGGGAGAGAGAACGTCCAACACCACAAGGAGGCAGATGGCAGGCTTCCTTTGCGAGTCTGTCAACTGTACCATTGTGACATAAACCTACATGGGATGGCACCCATAAAAATTTGACAGTCAAGTTACGATGACGCAATAAGGACAAAAACGATAAAATCTGCTGAATAACAGTAGAGTGTTTGGGCTGAACACTGGAGAGGTAATGTAGGGCAGGTTTGGAGTCACAAAAAATGGCAGCATTCACTCCACGTTGACAAACAACACTAACAGCATCCAGAATTGCATACAGTTCACACAATGTTGAGCTAGAGTGGTTACAGAGACGACGGCCAACCCAGCCCCCTGGAGGTGACTCCATGTCAGGTGAGAAAATGGCACAACCTGCTGTACCTTCCACTTGCAATGAGCCATCAGTGTAGAGGCAGTATGGATCTGTGATGGAGGACGTCACTGTTTCTATGTGTTCCAGAGCCAACTGTCGCTGTAGAGAAGGCAGCTCCGACTTGGAAGTAGGTGTAAAGCTCACATCAGGTGTTGGTAGCATCCATGGAGGGGGCCTTGGGGGGACGTCGGCCACCATTATATCTATATTAAGACTACGGAGCATAGAGGAAACAGACCTTATAAGAATACGTCCAGCAGGCAGTATGGGAGGGACAGGAAGTTTGGTTTAAGAGAAGTGCTGACTATATGAGAGTAGTGGGTGAAAGATGTGGGAAATGGAGGCACCTTACAGCGAAGCCAGTAACATTACAATAAATTCTCTTGATTAATGGGGGGAAGACACAACTCACGCTGCATGTTCACTATCCTGGTCGACATTGGACAGCCTAGAATTATTCTCATTACTCTATTCTGAAATTTTTCTAAAGTTTTCAGAGTAGCCCTAGGAAGTTGAATCAGAGCAGGGGAGAGGTAATCAACAACTTAACGGATAACAACAATATAGATGGTTCTGGCTACTGGGATGGAGATGCCCGAGGAGTTGTTAGTGAGCCATTGAAGTAGTGTAAGTCGGCGCTGGAGACGACCCAATAAGTCCTGGACAATGGGATGGTCTTGAGGTCTGGCAGGGACAATCGGCCAAATATTGACTGGCGCGCCCAGGTAGCGATACTGGGAACACATGGGAATGACAGTCCCTCCAATGGTGAACACTGGCCGAGCTTGAGGAAGGCAGCAGGTGAATATTCTGCTCTTATCTGGGGAGACAATAATGCCACAGTGAGAGGAGGCCACAGAGAAGGAGTCAAGAAACCGCTGGAGATCCCTTGGATAGGTAGAATGAACACAGATATCATCTGCATAGCATGTAATTGTACCTCCAGGAATATCAGGGAAAGAAGTGAACAGCCGATGCATCAGAATATTAAATAACAATGGGCTGAGAACACCCCCTTGAGGCGTACCAAGATGAAAACTGCGCAAAGGACTGAGTGCACCACTGAAAAACACACGGGAGGTCATGTTACTTAGGTAGCCCCGAATCCACCGTAGTAGATTACCGTTTATCCTAAAGTCAACCAGTTGATCCAAAGTGACATCTTTATTAGCAACATCGAAGGCACTTCGAAGGTCAATGAAGGCCACCACACTGTCCCTGGAAAGGCGAGAGTACAGGTCGACTAGGCAGTGATGTGTGCTCCGCTGGAGAAGGAAACCAAACTGCCATGGAGAAAGGCGATCCTGCAATCTGTACATGAGACGATTGAGTAAGATTCTCTCCATAACCTTACAAAAACAAAGAAGTAAGGGAAATAGGCCTGGACTTCGAAGTGCCGGGCTTAGGGATGGGTATTATCAAGGTAAATACAGTCTACGACAAGTAGAACCGTCCCCCCAAACTTTGTCTCTATTTTTGCCGTTCTGAGTGCGGGTGTGCGTGACGTCAGATGGTGGGCAGGAGCAGAGGTTGTAGGGCACACACCTGCTCAGTTGCGAACTGGACTCCGTGATGAACAGTGGCCGCAGGGGAAACTTATCTAGTTCCCATATGGAAAAAAAAGAGTATAGTGCATGGCTGCAAGTCAGTCACAGTCAGAGGAGGGGACATAAGGTTCCACACACTTCCAAAAGACAATGAACTGAAAACATAATAAACCATACTGCTCCAATAGTTGTCTTTTACTTCCATCCTGTCTACTGCTATACTGAGAAAGTGAACACTTATGAAGTTAGTTATTTACATTAATGAACTGTTATTTGTAGGCTAGATGGCAAGAGGAATGTGTGGTTTGAAGCTACCATTAACTTGAATGTTAAATATTGTATTCACCCACCATTTCCTTTGACTATATTTCTAAAACACAGTAGCACTTAACACTTGTATCTATCTATTGATAACAGCCATATCCACCAAATAAAGAGAGGTGGCCCAGTCATGGCAAATACTTTTTCACGCTTCCAAATCATTCATAATGTCCCCTCAGTTTTGAGATGTCATAGTAAAAATGATCAAAATATGCAGGCCACATACAGCATATGACAGGAGGAATGATATATTATAATTTTATACACCAACATGTGACGAGGCAACACAATACAATATTATATCTCTACAAATGCTGTATGAAAAAAGATACAGATAATTAATTAGGAACCTGACACAGAAATTAATTAAGATCTGGGAGCTCCGTTGAAAAAAGAAGCTCACTCAACAAAGACACAGACAGCCAGAGCTTTCCCACACTCTGACGTCAAGAATGTGGGTGGAGTTTAGTACTCCCCTGCGCGAGATTGGGGTGTTGGGACTACCTGTCGTAGACTGTATTTACCTTGGGTATTATTGTGCTGCTGGTCCAGGCTCGTGGTACACAACCAACACGAAGACAAAGATTATACAGTCGAAGTAGAGGGTTCCCAGGAACTTGTTGAAGTAGGCACAGCACAGCATAAGTAATACCATCATCACCAGGGGAAGAAGCTCTACCCCGAGAGAGAGCATGGTGCAACTCCTCCTCAGTTATCTCCTCTGCATCATCGTCATCATCTTGCAACAGAGCAGACATTAGACGTAAACCGATGGACAGCAGCATGGGAAGCGAGTGCATCTTGTATGTGGGTGGGTAGACTGGCTGGGTTAGATTGGTCTGACCAAGCATCGACAAGTTGTTGAGCATAGTCGGTGGGAGTGTGATGACGAGCAGTGGCCAGCGTCTTTTAAACAACCCGACGGATGAAGTGCCACATAGAAGCCACACTTGTTTGCTGGTTGATGCTGTCCGTGAACCGCTGCCAAGACTCAGTGTGAGCACACTCCTACAAGGCGACTAAAGCGTCTCTAGACATCTGGTAACGATGGAGCAGGTCAGGGGTTGGGTTGGCTTGAAACAATAGGCCATCACGTTCAGCCTCCTCCTTTGCCTCCTGTATACATGCATCCAGCGTCCACGAGTGGGCAGTATGGCGATGCTGGAGGTGTGGCCGGGAATATAGAGCCTATAAAAGTCATGAGTAGCAGATACAAGATCAGAGTACAACATTCCCTTGAGCAACTTGACACACATGTGCTGAATAATACTAATAATAATAGCTGGCAATTCACAATTCGAATAATATTATTAGGATATTGATGTTAGGATGTATTACGATATTGTTGTTAGAATGTATTAGGATATTGATGCTAGGATGTATTAGGATATTGATGTTAGGATGTATAAGGATAATGATGTTAGGATGTATTAAGATATTGATGTTTAGGATGTGATTATAAAAAAAATATTGTTGTTATTGTTTTTGGTATGTGGATTTAAGAGTGTTTAGATCTCTGTCAACTAGTGAGACACGGAATTCTTCCTGTCATAGTTGACAGAACGAAAAGTAGGAAATATTGACTAGGGAGGGGGTAAATATTACTGTATTCTTATTATATAAGTAATGTACTCGTGTGAACATATAAATAAACAGGATTATAATTAGTTGAGTATTTCCGTCACCGATATAACAAATAGACTGTGTTCCTATATAGATATTGGTTCTCAATTCACAACACTGATCGTACCCCCGTTAAAATCTTAGTCTGGGTTGCTTACTCATGCGCCTAAATAAGCTAACGCTACGCTACCCTGCCAGTGTGTGTTCACTTGGTTCCTCTGATCGACTTTGGTCTGGTGGTGGCAGCGTATACCCAGTACTAGAGAGGAGCTGGACTTGTCCTTTGTATAATTTTTTTTTGGTATTCGCAAGGCAAGTCCTGTTCCTCATCGGTCTTTTGGGTTTCTTTTCCAGACCAGGTTGATCCAGCTATATGATAGAGTAGTAGCATACATTGGTGGCTTTTTGTTTTGTTAAAGGCAGTGGGTTTTTGTTTTCCTCCCAGAATAAAGTAAAATAGTAATATTAAATTAAGGGGAAAAAAATCTCGCTTTTACATTGGCAATGTCGGAGGAAGCCGAGTCTCCAATTGAGGGTCACTGGCCTGAGCTGCCTTCTCGCAACCCTCCCTCCCTCTCCTCGGTCACTCTGCAGCTCAGGTTCCAGCCTTCCACCTCCTCAACCTCTACCAAGCGACCCGTTGCTGCCTCGTCCGACTCCTCGCAGGATTCCAATGGTGTGGACTGTTTGCCTCCAGTTACCATGACGGCGAAGGGTGCTTCAGCTGTGCATGACGTACCTTCTCTGCCTCACCCTGGTGTTTCTTCTTTGTATACCAACTCCTTGCCCTCGTCCAACCTTCATGCTTTTGCCCCAAGAAATGCCTATGTTAAGCTCTCCTTCTCTGGAAACCCATCTACGAAACAAAGCTGCGTTGGTTGTCTGATGTCAACAGGGCCTTCCAGCTGCAGCGTGAACTGGCTGAAGTCAAGATGGCTGCTGTCACCTCCCGGTTTGTCTACATCTCTAGGAAACGTCAGGACATCATTGATAGAGTGAAGGCTGGTGAATTTTTGTCTCTGCCTCTCATTCTTGAAGACTCACCCGACAGGCCTCGTAAGTTCCCCAGCTACATCCTCACCCGTTTTCCTATTGATGTTGACCCAGAAACTTGCCAAAGGATACCCTGGTGTGTATTTTGCCCGTCGTTTTTTCCAAGATGGTTCCCCCATTAGCCGTATTGTTGTTGTCTGGAGTCAACCTGATCCACCTCCAAATGAGGTTTCCTTTGATTTCCTCCCTTGTCTTCCACCGTGTGAGGTGAGGAAACTTCATAATGACCAGCCTTGGTGCTACAGGTGCTGGGGAGTTGGGCATATCTCCCGGTACTGTTCTGCCAGGCCGAAGTGTGCATGGTATGCCACCGACCATGATTCAAAGACGTGTCCTGTCAGGGGCGAACCATCTCGTCCAGCTGCCTCCACCTCTGAGCCTTCACCTCCTGAGGATACGTCTCGATGGAAGTGTGTCCACGATGCCTTCAGTCAGGGGTTAACGTGTGGAATGGATGTACTCGACATCAGGTCTAGGCTCGTGTCACTACTATTGCTCCACTTCCACCACCACCACCACCTCCCCAGTCTGCTCCTCCTACCAGCCCTGCCTCACCTCCAGACCTGGCCCTCCGCAAGTCTGTTGCTACCCTCATGGCACGATGTACGGCTCTCGAGAACCGCTTTTCTGCCCTTGAAGCCAGGATTGATGGGCTGGTTGCCGCTCAGGCTGCTAATGACTCTAAGCTCTCCACCTCGGTCGAGGCTCAACAGGCCATCATCTCAACTGTCAGTACCCTTACCGAAAAGATGGATACTGTTGCATCTCGCCTTGAAAAGCTTTTCGAGTCAGTCCCTTCTCCTGGTCCATCTTCTTCTCCAGGTCATTCATCTGCCCCCACTCACCGGACTTCTACCTCCATATACAGAGTTCGCTAGTGATTGCCAGTTTGATGTCATCTCCTGGAATGTATGTGGTATCACCAGTTATGCTAAACTCACTCAACTCAAGGCCTATGTTTTTCGTCATCATCCCAGTGTTATTTTTCTCCAGGAAGCATTTCCAGGATGGCCGCTTGCTGCTGAGCAAGCTCCTCCTCTCTCTCAGGTTATGTGCCATATGTTCATCTGGTAAGGAATGGTCTCCTGACTTACATACATAGCTCCTTGCCACATCGCCTTCTCCGTACCTCCACTGATCCTGACATGACCTTTCAACTATTTGAGGTTCTACCTGGGAATGGAGTACTCCAATTATGCAATGTCTATTCTGCCCCAGCTAGACTAACTCTTGAGGCTCTTCCTTCTCCAACAGTGCGTGGTATGGTGTATATGGGAGATTTTAATGCTCGGCATTCTGATTTGGGTGATGGTTCTGGCTCTATTAATCGTAATGGTGTTCGTCTCCTTTTATACATCCGCAAGCATCATCTGACACACTGGGACACTGGCGGTGCCACTCATTGCCGGGAGGTACTCTGGATTACATCCTCTCATCTGGCCTGATAGCGTCTTAGGTCCAGTGCTCCTCCATGCCAGACTTATTCTCTGATCACATCTCTCTTTAGTTTCATTATTCTCTATCTGCTGGGTCAAGTGCTTCAGCCACTCGTTTGCGTATTGCTGTGCCCCCTAAATATTGCCCGACTTACATCTTATTTATGGCCCATGTTTTCCCTACATTTGATGTATCATCAGCTGAACAGTTGTACTCTGATGTTGTATCTGCTACTCATGACTTTAATAATCTATACGTCTCCCGGCCACATCTCCAGCATTGCCATACTGCCCACTCCTGGACACAGGATCCACGTATACAGGAGGCAAAGGAGGAGGCTGAACGTGATGGCCTATTGTTTCAAGCCAACCCAACTCCTGACCCACTCCATCATTACCAGATGTCTAGGGACGCTTTAGTTAACCTGCAGGAGCGTGCTCACACTGAGTCTTGGCAGCGGTTCATGGACAGCATCAACCAGCAAATAAGTGTGGCTTCTATGTGGCACTTCATCTGTCGGGTTGTGAGAGACCAGACTAAATGGTTCCCATGCATTAGGCTGCCTGTCCCTCCAGAGGGACTGTCCTTTAGGGGCCGTCCTATGTTGGATGGTTGGGTGTCTGGGCCAGGAGATGTTGGGGAAGGGGGTCTCAGCACCATCGTGGGCAAACTTTCGAGCCATTGGGGCTGCTTTTTAAAACGAGTGGCCCCTTGGGGGAAGAGATACCCAGTCCACGGCGACCAGCGCTCGGTCCCCTCATCTGCCCAGTAGGTAGTAGCTCTTGGCTTCTGGGACCAATTTAACAATATCAATGATATATGGATAACAAAAAGCCCCATTCTCTTCCTGGAGCGGTGGTCGACCAGGCCCTTGAGACGTCACTCTCTTGTCGTGGTGGTATGCAAAAGGCTGCAAATAAGAGTAGACCTAGCAGGTCGGGTGTTGTGTCAACGAACCCTGTTAGCAGTTTGGACACGTTAATGTTAACGAATGTACTTGCATCCCTTTCCTATGGTGCTATCCACTTCATTTTTAAGTGTTTTGGAGTGGTTCTTCGTATCCAAATCACTTATGTCAGTGACTGTAGGTCTAATCTGTGCTATATTACTTTCAATACAAATCTTGCTGCCAAAGCAGTTATTGAGGAAAAGACTCTCTGACTGTAGGGGATACTGACTGCAAAGTTCAGATGACAGTGTAAATGACTACTGCCCTAACATCTTTGATGACTCTGTAGAGCATGTCCCTAAGGAGTGTCGGGTTCCTACACCCTTTTGGTTTGTGGCCTACTTTCCTTCTGATAGCATGTTTGAATCTATTAAACCACATTGAACATTTAATTATAGCAAGGGGCGTATATATAATGAGGACCTGTATGAATTCTCAGAAGAGGACATTCTCGCTATGTGCCCAGACAGTGTCCAGCGAGAAACAAAGATGAAAGGCATTAAAAATATGATCATCCTCACTTTCTATGGCTCGCATATCCCAGATCACATTAACATTAACCCCACCTCTTTTGAGGTGAAGCCTTTTGTTGAGCGTCCCCTACAGTGTTTCTGTTGTTATGAGTTTGGTCATTGGAGGAGGAACTGCAACAACCGTTCCCGGTGTGGTAATTGTTCTGCTCTTGACTCACATCTTACTTCTGAGTGTCGGTCAGAGATTTACTGCTTTTACTGCAGAGATGCTCACCCCTTGCGTTCTCGCCAATGTAAGAGGTACCTCCTTGAGCAGGATATCCTCCACTTGGCTAATACCCAATTCATTAGCATTGGTAGTGCCAGACGGCAACTCAACTTCAGGCGAGAGAAAGATGGTGGTGTGAAGACATACGCCTCGTCCCTTCTCCCTAAATCGGTTGCAGCACCCTCTCAATCCTCTCAAGAGGCAGCTCCTTCTTGCTCTAGTGAGAGCGTTTCTAAGGTTACACTACATAATAGTTTCTTTGTCTTGCAAACTTTATCAGACACTCATTCTGGTGACCCTGCAACTGATGACAATTCTAGGACTTTAGCTAAAAGTGTCCATGTGGTAGAGGTTCACGCTGCCACACGCTCTACAAAAAGGAAACTTAAGTCACCTAAACTGCCACAGAGACGTCTTCGTGGTTCCTCTGAGGCACTTGACTCCATAGCTGTTCCTCCTTGTAGGGCAGGGGTGTCAAACTCAAATCCTTTCGAGGGCCAATTATGCACTTGGTTATGGTCTCGAGGGCCATCAAAGGTTTGGTAATTACTTATTGGCAAGACTGAAGATTACAATTTATTTTGCTGGTCATCCTGGTTTACCAAGAATACATTATTTGGGTTCATCTGAACTTACATGTAAAATTGGTCTGACTCTTACCTAATAAATACAACACTAATTATTACAAAGAAAGGAAAATAATATGCAGTAATCTGGGAATACAGTTACTACAGTATATTATTGAAGTTCTTTGAGTTTTGAAACAAAATAGAAATTTTGTTGTATAAGGTATGTACATAATAAAAAAGAAGAAAAAAATTGCAACTCGGATCTCTGACTTCATTTCCACTGCACTGCATACGTTTTTGTTCAAGAAGTTTTTCCACATTTGGCTTCAGTGGAGATATTCCAAGTCGCAGGATGGCATCCGAGTGTTTGTCCGTAACTTTGGTGCGGTACTTGGACTTATTCACCTTCATCCGAGAGAATGATTGTTCACATACGTAGGTGCTACCAAACTGAACAGCCCAAAAGCAAGCATTGTGATGAATAAGTGGTAGCTTTTCCCTGTCTACTCTCTCATAAAACGCAACAAGAGTGTGGTTGGTAAAGAATCCTTGAAGAGCAGAATTAGCCTGAATATCAAGTATTTCCATTTGCAAATCTGCATCATTAAAGTCCTCTGCATTCACAAGGAAGGGGTTTTCAAACAAAGATAGGCTCTGTTGTCTTCCATGGAGATCTTGAAAGCGTTTCTCAAAGTTTACTTTCAAGTCTTCACAATGTTTGACAAATCTGCTGTAGTCAGGGGGTGTCACAGTTTCACTAAGAATTGTCTGCATTGATTTAAATTGCAAAAGGATGCCCTTTTCTAGCTGCTTCTGGAACAGTACAAGTTTGTTTTGGAAACTTTTGACATGGTTCATGAGTTCTGTGATCAGCTGGTTACGTCCTTGCAGCCTGGTGTTAAGACTGTTCAAATGCTGAGTTATATCCACTAGAAACGCTAGGTCCAATAGCTATTCAGGATCTGAGAAGAAACTTGAAACTTGTTTACCATTCTTAGTTTTCAGTTCAGGCATCTTATCATTGACAAACATCTTGATATACTTCCTCAGTGAAAGAAAACGTTCCAGGATTCGGCCTCTGCTCAGCCATCGAACTTCAGCGTGGTAGGGAACATCTTTGAACTCGGCATCTATTTCTTCTAGAAAAGCCTGAAATTGTCTGTGCTTCAGACCCTTACTACGAATTTCATTGACACACTTCAAAACAACATCCATCACATGAGTCAGGTTCATTATTTTTCCACACAAAGCTTCTTGATGAACAATGCAAAGTACTCCCAAAATGTCCTGATCTGCATTTTCATTTCGTACATCTTTCTTGATGAGAGCTACACACCCATTTTCTTTACCCATCATAGTTGGCGCTCCATCTGTGGTCAGTCCAGCCAGCTTATTCCAGCTCTTCGGCTTCAGACGGTTTCGTTATGGTTATGTTAATTTATTAAAATTTGCAGTAAAAGAGCGTTATTGCTAGCAATTATAATATGAAATAAATCATTGTCATATGAATGAAAAGTAAAAGTTATTATGTCTCGTCTTAACAGTTTAGTTACATTTTCCTCAGTTCTAACAATTATAGTAACTCGAGTTGAAAAATCTCTTGTCACCTCGCGGGCCATTTAAGACCATCCCACGGGCCACATTTGGCCCGCGGGCCATGAGTTTGACACCCCTGTTGTAAGGCAACCATTTATGTGGACTCATCCATAGTTTCCTCTCAATTTCACCAGAAGCGTTCTCGTGGCTCTGATGAATCTCTTGATTCAACAGAAGTTCCTCCTCGCAAGCTTCCTTCAGGATCATCAGAGGGGTGTGAAATTAATGTGGATGCCACAGATGTTGTGATTTCAAAAGATTCAGTTTCTCTTCCGCTTGAGCAGCGGAATGATTCTACTACCTGTATTGTTGATGTTGATGTATCTGCCTGTGTCAGTGATACCACTGCTGTACAGGACAATACCAATGTAATTGTTTCAAAGAATATCCCAGCTCATATACCTTCATCTTCTTCTAACATATCAGATGCTTCAGGGACTCGTCTACGGGGCCCAAATACTGCCCCAAGTACTACTGCTCAGGTTCGCTCTTCTTCTGGTGGCCTAGGATTAGACAAATCTTATCGTTTGAGTAAACCCTCAGGTCGAGGTGGTAGTGGGAAGTACCTCCGTGAGGCTTCCCAAAAATCAGTACTAAAGTAACACTGTTCAAGGTCCTTCTGTGGAATTGCCATAGTTTGCGTGCCTCTTGGGAGGAACTGCACATTCTTCTCTCTAGCTTCTCTCCTGCATGTGTTTCTCTCCAAAAGACAATGCTTGGGGACTACATTCCTGCCAGTCCTCCAGCATACTCTGCATTTTCTTCCAATTCATTTGAAGGGCAGGGTCACCATGGTGGCTCTGCCATCCTAGTTCGCCGAGATATTCCATGCACGAGCCTGGAGCTTGACTCTCTGCTCCAGGCTGTTGCAGTTAAGGTTTTTATGGACCGCCCGTACACTGTGTGCAGTCTAAACCTTCCGCC
Organism: Petrolisthes cinctipes; assembly: GCA_033782935.1. Lineage (NCBI taxonomy): Eukaryota > Metazoa > Arthropoda > Malacostraca > Decapoda > Porcellanidae > Petrolisthes > Petrolisthes cinctipes. The sequence continues at coordinate 55,464 of JAWQEG010002365.1, read as the reverse complement.
CAGTGTTACAGTTGAGAGGGGTGATCTCAACCGTCTTGTACGGGACCTTCCCTCTCCCTTTATTTTATTGGGTGATTTTAATGGTCGTCATCCTCTGTGGGGTGACAGTTTGGTCAACCCCAGGGGTGTTTTATTGACTTCTTTTATTGAGGATGAGGGATTAGGGGTTTTAAATAAGGGAGATGTGACACATTTTAATAGACCTACTGGGACTTTTACCGCAATTGACATTTCCCTTTGCTCACCCAGTGCTCTGTTGGATTATACTTGGAGAGTGTTGCCTGATTTATATGGCAGTGACCATTTCCCTATACTTATAGAAGGTAACAGGTATGAACCACAGTCTCGTCTTCCTCGGTGGAAAATAGAGAAGGCTGACTGGCAGTTTTTTCGAGAGCTAACTTCTTCGGTCTCTTCTGTAGCCGATTTTGGTAGCTCTGACGAGGCTGTAACATATTTCACTGATATGCTCCACTCTGCGGTTCTCAATTCTATCCCAAAAACTTCTGGCTACTTTCCCAAACGTCCTGTCCCTTGGTGGTCACCAGTCTGCACCACTGCTGTGCGGGAGAAGCACGCTGCTTTCTTTCGCCTTCGTCGCAATCGTGGGAACCCAACTCTTTTAGAGGACTTCCGACGAACAAGGGCTCGGGCTAGATGAGTTTTAAAAGAGGCACGACGTGCATCTTGGAAGGCCTATATGTCTTCAATTAATACTAAAACTCCACTTACCCAAGTGTTCAGGATTGTCCGAGTTTTCTCCGAGTTTTCCACCTGTACTTAAGGTCAATGGAATTAAAATCATGGATGGTTTGACAGTTGCCAATACCATAGCGGAAGCTTTTGCTAGAGTCTCCAGCCATGACTCTCGACCTCTGGCTATCAGGCATGAGTTAAGAGCCCAGGAGCGCACTGTCCTTGATTTTTCAGGTAAGGAAAATGCAAGTTATAACCATATATTCACCCTGAGAGACCTGCACTCTGCTCTCTCCCTCTGCGGCGACACTTCTCCTGGGCTTGTCAATATCCCATATGCAATGTTGCAGCATTTGGGTGAGGAGGCGATCTCATTTCTTCTAGCTATATATAACAGAATCCGGCTGGAGGTGTCTTCGCTTTTGGGTGGAGGGTTGCTACCCTCCTTCCTTTCCCCAAGCAGGGCAAGGACTCTAGTGTTGCCCTCAATTACAGACCAGTTGCCTTGACCTCCTGTCTCTGTAAACTATTTGAGAAGATGGTGAATGTCAGACTGGTATACTTCCTTGAACGGGGTCTCTTTCTGTCTCCGTCCCAGTCTGGCTTTCGTAAACACCGTTCCACTACAGATGCTCTGGTCAGGTTGGAAGCTGCTGCATGTGAGGCTTTTGCACAACATCAACACCTTGTCTGAGTATTCTTTGATTTAGAGAAAGCTTATGACACTACATGACAATATGGCATCCTGCAGCAACTACATGCATATGGCCTGCGGGGTCGTCTTCCATGCTTTCTTAAGGAGTTACTCAGTGGTCGCAGTTTCTCTGTGAGAGTTGGTACAGCCCTCTCAGCATCCGTTGCACAGGAGGAGTGCATCCCCCAGGGAAGTGTCCTCAGTGTCACATTGTTTGCAGTAGCAATTAATGTCATTGACTCATCCCTTCCAGACGGTATTGCCAATTCCATGTACGTCGATGACCTGGCGGTCTGGTTTGCTGCATCCTGAATGTCAGTGGCGGAGCGGCGCATGCAGCTTGCCTTTGACAGGGTGTCACGTTGGACTGGTTCTCATGGGTTTCGATTTTCTCCTGCCAAGACAGTTACTATGCACTTCTGCCGCATCCGAAGGGCCCACCCCAATCCGGACTTATTCATGTATGGTCATCGGATACGCTGTGTCTAGAAGATTCGTTGTTTGGGCCTCCTCTTTGACAAACGTTTGATTTGGGTTCCCCACTTACGTTCACTTAAGATCTCTTGCCTCTAGGCTCTTAACCTGTTGAGGGTCCAGGGCCATACGTCCTGGGGGCTGATCGGGCCACCCTCCTCCACCTATACCATGTTTTTATTAGGTCAAAACTCGACTATGGGTGTGATGTGTACTCCTCTGCCACGGATGTCGTCTCATAGTCTTAGACCCTGTTCATCATGCTGGCATACGTCTGACAACCGGAGCCTTCAGGTCAACCACAATCACCAATCTCCTGGTGGACGCTGATGAGCCACCTCTTGATCTCTGTTGCCATACCATGATGGTTCGTTGTTGGCATCGATTACATCGACTTCCTGATTCCCTTCCCTGCTTGGCGGTGTCATCTGATATCATGTCTCAGTACTACCTATCACATTCTTGCACACCATGGCCCTTTGGCTTCCGAGTCAGTTAGGCTATGGAGGAGATGGGCATTGATGACTTCCAGATTTGTCCAGTGAGGGTCCCCAGGGTGGCTCCATGGCTTCTTCCAGAAGTTTTCCCCTGCACCTGCTTTACAGACAAGAAGGAATCTCCTCCTCCAGTGGCTCGTTTCCTCTTTTTAGAACATGCCAACTCTCACAGGGAGTCCCTCCCTGTGTACACTGGTGGATCAATGTCTGATGCTAGAGTTGGTTTTGGGGCTGTCTTTCCTGATTTTAGTCGTGGCGGCAGGCTCCCTTCTGTCATGTCAATTTTTACTGCTGAGCTCTCGGCCATTTTATATGCCTTCCAAGTGAATTTTACTCTCCCGCAGCCTTCTACTATTTTTAGTGATTCCTGTAGTGCCTTGAAGGCCTTGGGCAATTTTAATTCTTTCCATCCCCTAGTGGTGGCCATCCCTAAGTGGCGTGTTCTCATGGGACGTCGTGGCCACAGAGTCACATTTTGTTGGGTCCCGGCCCATGTGGGTGCTGATGGGAATGAGCGGGCTGACGCCCTGGCTAAGGCTAAGGCCTCCAGTTCTCGGCCTCCTGCCAGGAGTCATCCCGTACGTGCTTTCGACCTTCTACCCTATATAGATGCTACTGTTCCTTCTTGCTTGCAGGACAGATGGGATGCCATTGGGGCTAACAAGCTCTGTGGTATCCACCAGCACCTGGGTTTGTGGAGCTAACAGCGACCTGTCTGCCAGTGGGAGACCGCTCTTGCAAGTCTCGATATTGGCCACTCACATTTGACTCATGGGTATTTAAAGGAGAGGGCTCCCTTTCCCTACTGTGATGATTGTCTGGTCCCTTCTTGTGGAGTGTCCCAGCCATGGGGAGCTTTGTCATAGGCACCTCTCTGAGTACTGGGTGGGGGACGGTTCTTACAGTCTCTCTCAGGTGCTCGGGGAGGAGGCTTGTAGTGTGAGAGGGAGCACCATCTCCTATGTGGAGGAGGCTCGCCTCCTCCAAAATTGTGAATTCTATTATATTTATGGCTGTTTTTATATATAGTTCAATGTTTTTAATTTTGATTCTTTTATATATTTTACTTAAGGGGAGGTTCTCTTGTTAGTGAATTGGAAAGTCTCTGATTCCTCCAAACTATGCCACGAAACAACAGATCCCCTATGAGTAACATTCAAGTGGTCTGTTTCCTGGCATGGTTTGGAGGAATTAGTAGCACTCCAATTCCCTATCATGAGTTGCTTCCCTTAAGTTGATCATGTTATTTTAGTAAAAAATTGATATTTTGTTGATATGTCCTTTTAATCAACCTGCTTCTCCCTTTTGGGGTAATGAAGCCTGGCTAATGTGTATATATATTTTATTAATTATACAATTGCCCATATTTCAAAATCCTTAGAATTTAATATGTTGGGCGGTATATGACCCTAGCTGTTGCACCACCAGATGCCTAATGGCATCTACTAATCAATCAATCAATCAACTCCCCCAGAAGTAGGGGTTAATCTCTCAAGAAAGGAAAGGCATAATGTAATGGCAACTGCTAAGACACACGCTTTCCATCTACAGGATCAAAAGATAACCCAAACAAAAGTGAAGAACTCACCTGTGTCACCTGGACATACTACAATGGCAGAGTAAAGAAAATGCCAAATCCTCCTCTACCAACAAAACTGACTATAGCATCCTAACTGCTATGGTAACATCTACAAACCTGATTATCGATAAAGAGCATGCTGACCCTGAGCTGGGATGGCATTCATAAAACATTCGTATGTTTTCATGTTTTCCAATTTCAAAGCAGTACTCATTTTAAAGCAGTAGTCAATTATCATGTTCTTGATGAATTGTTGTCCACTGTGAGTTAATATCAGTGCCGTGTTTAGTCCTTGTCATAATAAATAAATATATATGAGTAAAGGTTTAGCTTGGGAATGACCTCGAGTTTATATATACAGTTACCTTGCAGTAGATTTATGTTCAATATATACGTTCAGCATTGTATTGTATTGTATTGTATTTCGAAGTGTAGAATACATATCCACTTCCATCATAACTTTATTGTCAATTTTTCCTACTCTATAGATACTAAAGCAGACTACAACAACAAAGAATGTTAGAAATTGGGTACACAGTTGTCAACACAATAATATATCGAAAGTAGTGACTAGGTTGCAATCCTCCATGCAGCTATGCACTATGATTTTTATATCAAGTGGCCTTGCCACTGGAGTTACAGGACAAAATAAATACAAAAGCAATTCAAGATGTATATTTATTGGATGCAGTATACGTATTTAATTCATGCAATACCACACTTATTCAGTACTCTTCCAATTCCATGAAAATTTATGTTTCTATGATATGCAGCTTAACTCTTCAACAGCTAAATATTCATACAGTAATTATGTCCCGTCTAAAATATACTTCTGTATTGATAATTAAATTGTCAAGAACTTACTTGAGGAAAACTTACATTCCTTCTACCCGGAACAAAGAAATCGTCAATACCCATCACACAGGTTTTGTTTGACAATAAAAGATTAAATTACAAAGAACAGCAAATGTGCGTTGTATGCTGATAGCCACATTTATATAACCTCAAGCTCTGAAAATATTCATTATCATTTTAACCTAAAAAAGTCGTCTATTAGTTAAAAGAGAGGGACGCTCACGATAAGTCAAATTATAAGTGCATTTCAAACTTAAAACATTAAACAAACACTAGTGTTGTGAAGATGAACTGTGAACTGTTCTGTATCTGTGTATTTCAGTCTCTTTTCTGCGTGAAGAAATATATTTTTTTTCCTGGACTGTACACTCGCAATCCAAAATTTATATCCAGGTCTTGTTGAAGTTTCGAATCATTTGACATTCTAGTGAACCAATTACAATGCTTATGCTGTTTCATATTTGCTTGAGCTCGCTTAATACTCTATCAGGATATTCGAAGCAAGCCTAGATACATATTTTGGATTGTGAGTAATTATTTAGTATAATGGTTTGAGAGAGTGTGATCAATTATGCTTCAGTAACTTGATGTTCTAGGATGTCCAGGTGGCTGCGTGGATGTAATAATGGTCGATAACTCCTCCAAAGTATACCACGAAATATCTTGTAGAATCGATGGTTGCTCTGTGGCACGGTGTGGAAGAATCAGTGTCATCCATTCGGGAAGAAGTACGTTACATGATGCCTAAAAAAAACACGCAGAAGGAATATGAGACAGATTAAAAATTGCCAATGTACGACAATTACACAATACCAATTTTTAATGGTTGATGTTGAAAACATATAAATACCATTTGACACAAGCTTCATAATTAATCTTGAATTTACTTAGCATTTAGGCCTATTACAGTTGGCAGGATTATACTATTTCTTAGTCATCTTTTCACTTCCATACTCACTCTTCTACCTTTAATAATCCTCCCCAGTGATCATATGACCCCTCATTGCTCTCTCCCTAATTTCTCCTTCCATACTTCCATGTTTAGACAGAACTGTTCCCAAGTACTTAAACTTCTTCACTTCCTCCATCATCTCATCCCCTACACCCTCCCACATCACTTTCTCCCCTCCAGCCTCACACTCCTCCACTCCCCACCCTTTCACATAGGTCTCAGTCACACCCATCACATCCATTCCTCCATTCTTAAAGCATTCAACTATCTCTCCCCTCTTTATACCATCCAGCATCCCATTCACATTCACAGTTACCACTCTCATACACACATATTTACCCCCTACCCCTACAGGGAAACCCGGAGAACCCCCCGCCCCCTCCTCCCCTGTGCATCCATATATTTCCACTTCCCTACTGTGGGGGGCCGCTGATGGCTGGCAAGGTCAATGCAGCGCTCATTTCCGGAGGGACACGGACCATCAACATTGTCAAAAGGGTTCACAATTGGTGTTAAAAGATGTTAAAAACTTAATAATATATGTACAAACTTCTAAAACCTATATGTGGGGGAAGCTAAATCAACCCCCCCCCCCACCACCACCACTTCCCCCTTTAGCTTCACCTCCTGATTTATAAAATATGTAAAAAAAAAAAGGAGTGTTACTCGAGGTTGCAACGTGGAGGCGGGGTAAGGCTCGTAACTACCCTTCCTGAGGAGGGGTAGGTCACTGAGGTGATGCTCTTCCCAATACCGATAGTTAGCTATCGCGGAACAGCGTTCACCTTAACCTCATTGGTTACGATACTGCAACTGTGTAAAATCTATCAGCCATATTGTAATAAATAACATACAGACTTTGTGTATTACCAGTCTATAATTGTACTGCTAATTAAATTAGGCTGTGTAAATAGACTCATTAATTAAATCGCTTTGCACTGGTATCCATGATTGAAGATCCATTACAATACTGATACAGTTTGCAATGAGTACCTAACCACCACCTTTCTGAACTGGGAGGCCTCTATTCATATGACGGGATCTGTATATCCATATATAATACGAAACAATATTGTCGACAGTACTTAATGCCTAATGCAGCACGATTCTGTGGCAAAGTTGCAATCACCACAGCCCAAATCAGGGTCAACACCAACGCAGATATCACCAATAGGGATGCAATCGATCAGAAAGTTACACACTGGGGGAGGCTCAACACAACACCTGAAAATAAAGAATGATTGAATAAATTATTTTCTCTTTTGATATTGGTGACACAAATTTGAGTATAATCATTCAAGAACTTGGAAATTTGATGCTTTAATACATACTTCAGGTTATAACTCAACTCTGAATGTCATAGGTCATGAATAGGCAATATAGGTGTAATTTTTACCTGTCACAGGGTGGTTTTGTGTTAAAAAAGCCTTGTACAGTGATGGTATGAAGTAAGTAATCAACTTAAATACCAACAATTATAATAGTTTGGACTTGTTCGTAAGTTTCCAATACTGACCTTACCATAGTGTTTCAGACTCATTTCGAAGCAGTTAATAGTTTTGCTAGTCTATTTATATGAGCTGTTATTATGATTTCGAAGCAGTACTCTCTCTTAGTCCTTGCCATGAATAAACGTTTACGAACAAAATTTTAAGGTAAGAGCGAACTTTGCTTTTGTGTATATCATCTGATTCCAACCAACTATTCCTATAGCTTCTCACTACATCATGTGGCACGCATAACTTCTGACTTATCCATAATCTCTGATTGGGGCAGAGGAAACCTCATGGTTTTCAACATTTCCACAAAACAGTTCCTTCCTCTAACACCTCGCTCAAATCTTCCTCTCTGTTTCTTTGAATATTTCCTTTTTTCAGCATTGATTGAGATCAGTGCATAAATTCTCATGATGTAAAAGATTAACGATTGATTGATATTAGACGCCGCAACAATGAGGTAATTTAGCGCCAGGAGAAAATGAGATAGCAAGCAAGAAGGATATAGAAAGAAAAGAGGGACAGTTGAAGAACTGAAAGGGAGTGGCTGGGGCATAAGGGGAGGAGCCATTTTCCTTAAAGTATATATCTCCTTCCAGCAACCCTAATATTAATAATGTATTCGTGAAGGGACCCTGCGATGTAGTAAGAAAATTGAAAATAAATGAGTCCATCAAATATTGCTACGAAACGCCACCTTTATGGAAGGAGCCTATTTCGTAGCATAGTCAGGAGGAATCAGAAGCTTCCAATTTCCATACCCGATCACAGGGTCCTTAAGTAAAACACACACACACATAATATAATGAGAAATATACTGGAAACTAACGTGCAAGAGGAGCCAGTAACGCAGTTAATTGTTGAATCAGCTGTTTCACCAGCTTTACATGCACCCATGGGTCTACATTCGCCATTAGCTGCCATGCATTCTGTAGTGGTCTTACAGTCTGCAGGTATATGACGAAAAAATATTTATGTATGGAACTCTTCATTTATGGAAAGTGACGGGCAGTAAACAGAGTAAAGTCTTTTCAGTGTTGTGTACAGTTACGAACACTAATAAGTATACAGCTTTGGTTGAAGCTTTGAACAGTCCAATTCACCAACGAAGTCATTCCAATGGAGGTCTTATTGTGCATTTATTGAATGTCTTTAGGTATTCGAAGCACAACTGAATACTTATTATTGCTCGTGTCTGTACTTACGTGATTTTCAATATAATTTAATTTAAATCCTTAAAAATTCCTACATCAATATAAAATAAACTCTGTAAAATAATCAGTTAATATAATGGTATCACATTTAAAGTTTCCATATTTCATGTTTATATTGTTCTAAAAAAATAATAGATATTATACAAGATTCAATGACATTCCTTTCAAGAAGTCTTTTAAATCTGGCTATATATAATCTTTGCACGAAATCAGTCAATACAATATTCATACGTGTCTTTGTGTTGGAATTAACCACTGCTAGACTGTGACATCCTAACACTATACTTGTCATGTACAGCCACAATCAAATAACCACCGAAACTTTCCTTCCATCGTAGTCAATATCTTGGTAATAAAGAACAGACAGACCCTCATGATAATAATTGAGAAGGTTGAGGTGACGTAACGTGGTGTATGATTATATTTTGATATGATACTGATTAATTTGCACGATATAAGGAAAGTGTCGGTGGTTATTTGATTATAGCTGGTATCCATATCTTATTTGGTTAGAAAGGTTATTTTGGTGCCATTCGAAAGTCAAGAAAATTCTGCATATAATTAATTTTGGCCCAAATCTGGATATACCAATAAGTTTTCGCACAGGTGGAATGGGAATATATCTATCAAGTTCAAGTAATTTTTTTTATATAGATATAATTAATTCTAGTAGTGAAAAAATTTATGTGAATAGCTTTTAAAACTAGCATGTAATAATAATTATATAATATTAATTCACCAAATTATTTTTTACATTTAGTTTTTAGAACAATAAATTGGAGAACACGAAAAACTAAATATGATCGCCATTTTATGGCCATAACTCGCAAACCCGTCACAGGATATTATTGTACTTTGGGAATGAAAATAACACAGATCATCAGTTCTACATATTCCCAAAGTTTTAGTTTGTCAATCTAAATGTATTTATTATATTGTACTATATATTGATCGACTAGTGTAACTCTCTGAAAAAGTTCGTTTGAATACTTACTTATACAACACTTGCAGTCACGTTTCCCGTTCCCCTTGCATTTCACATCGATTAAGTCATCACATGTCTCCGGTGCTGAATCAGGATTGTAGCAAGTATTGCCTACTTCAGAACACGAACAACTCCGGCAGGTTTTCCAGTTGGGCGGACCTTGCACATCCACGCCCTTGGTGAGACACTAACACGTTTTCACACACAAAAAAAATGCATGTGAAAACTTTGTAAGGAAATGTTACTTTATATGTGATATGAGAATCTGGTCTAAGACTGATTTAAACATTATTCATTTTGCTTTTAGTTGATTAGATTATTTCAAACAACGAGCTCGTAAACGGTCATGAATAGTTTTCTAGTTGTGGAGATGTTTGTGTGAAGAATGTGTAGGTACAATAGTTTAAAGTAAGTTGCTGTTCCTTGCAATCAACTAGACTATTACCATTGTGAAGTAATGTAAACGGCCTGTTTGAAGGGCTAACACTGGTGAATGTTTGTCTATTCAACAAGTGCATGAAGTAAAAAGAATAACAAAAAATTTAGATATTTACACACACTGTAAATTAGTGTGGAAATATGGGAAAGGATTTCTTCGTTATAGCGGGTAGTTATCAAAATAATGCTTATATCATCATTCTTATCATCATTATTATTATCATCATCAAGGGGTCATGCACCACAATTACCTGTCTACCATGAATAATAATAGAGTAAGAGGCATTTTAATAATCTGGCGGACATATTGGTCTCCATCTTGGATTTTGTAATCATGCAACCACTTCAAAATAATTTAGGTACAGCCACAATCAAATAACCACCTACATTTTCCTTCCATCGTGCAAATAAATCGGTATCATATCAAAATATAATCATACAACACCTTACGTCAACTCAACCCCCTCAGTTAATATTATGAGGTGCTGCAAAATCATGTTGTTATTTATATTTGATTGTAGCAGCCCGCTTCGCTGATCCAACCAAACTTGAAGTGATTAGGTACAGCCACAATCAAATATGGTTTTGCAGCACCTCATAAAAATGATTGAGGGGGTTGAGTTGACGTAAGGTGTTGTATGATTATATTTTGATATGATACTGATTTATTTGCATGATGGAAGGAAAGTGTTGGTGGATATTTGATTGTGGCTGTACAGTGCCAGAAGGAGTAACAATAATCAATGTTCAAGTTTTATATTTTTTTCAGTATGGTATACATACAGGGTTTTTTGCTCAATTCTTTACCCGCCGCATTTTTTTTCTTTTCTTAAGTTTTGTTTTTGTAAGCTGATATCGTACAGAAAAAAAACTGTATATAACATAAACAGCATAAACTTTTCTGTGTTGTGGTCAAACTTTCATTGCAAAACTTCAGTGTACACAACATTTTTTGTCTTCTGGTTTGGATCAATATGTTCTCTGCATTTCCAACCCGTGAAAGTGCAACATAGAGCTACTCATAGATTTTCAGAGAGATCAAGCCCTATAGATGTCTTGATTTGACCTTGGCTCTTTTTAATAGTAATTCCAAATGACAGCTTCAGAGGGTATTGTAATGTGAAGTGTTTATGTACACCTAAAACCTTCCCTGGGTCATACCCTTTTAGAATATACAGTATATGGTTTGTACGGTCTATTTCTTTTGCTTTGGGAGAAAAATGCACACAGACAAACACACACACAGCAAGACTCCTCTCTTTTATATATATAGATACTAATTGGATTCCCAGATCCCCCAAAATGGGGTTAAATATAAAAATTAACTGTCTAGGACGAATAATGAAGGAGTAATTGGCATTTTTAGGATTTGGTAGCTAACTTTGGCGCCATTTTGAAAATTAAACCTTTTGCATGGTCAAACTGTGGTAGCCTATACTTTTGATATGTTATTAAGGACCGTTGATACTACACTAAACAATTGAGAAACCTTTTGTAGGAATGTTTTTAGGGTAAGATGGGTTTTCTTTTATTACTGTAGCCACCTAGAAGTATCGACCTGCTTCACTCACGAGTTCTGCAGCCTACTTTAAAGGGAGATTCTCTTGGAAGTATAATGGTGGGCTACTGATTCCTCCTAACTATACTAGGAAACAGATCCCCCATTAAATTAACGTTAAGGTTGTCTATTTCTTGGCATAGTTTGGAGGAATGACAGACCTTCCATTTCACCAACAGAAGAATCTCCACTTTAAAATCGAGCGGTTTATTATAGAATGATGGTTCCATTCCTTTTCCTGATGTTAAAGTTTGAAACAAATTATAAAGGATAATATCTACTCATTGAGATTTGTAGATTCATTATTTTTCATATCACAATTATTTTACAAAGCAATAAGTTATATTATGCAGTCCAAAACACCGTGATAAATATATGTTGCAAATTAGGCGAATGTTTAAGAAACTAAGTGTCCTAATTGTTGCATAATGAAATATGATTTCAAGACCAGACAAATTTATTTCAAGCAAAAACCCCCAACCATTGACAAAACTGATTAAATTGTTATCTTTCCCTTACACTTCAGATTTAAAAAAAGGGGTACACTGGTATTGTGTGTCGTATAGTCTGGACTTTAAATTGCCTTTTAACCTACTTCAACTGTAATTTCATTATGAGTAATAAACATTATTAGTAATTATTTAATACAAAGTAAGAGTACACCAAATCCCTTGTGATGATTGTGATCGAATATATATTGCTGAATGTATATTGAAAATAATATATAATTTCTTTACAGTAAAAAAAAATCAATGCATTTCTGTGCGCATATAACATACACTGGTAAGTTGTAACTTAAGGTATTCAAATAGTAAGTGCTGTTGGAGTAAACTGACCTGGGAAGTACTTAGTGCCAGCAGGATGGCAGTGAGGAGCAGTGTAAACATTGTGAGTCTTGATAAACTTTGTCTTCCTTAACAATGCCTGCAACCATTCAACAATTGTAACCATTCAACAATTGTAAAAAAAAAAAAAAAAAAAAAAAAAAAAATCTGATAATAAACTTAGAAGTGTAATTATTACCCATTGCTACTATACATATCATTGACACCATTGAATGTTTATTCTACTATTGGTACATTCCTTCAAAGTATGCCCAGAAACAGGGACAGATTAAGGGCCCTGTGATCGTGTATTAGAACTGAAGGCTTCTGATTCCTTGTGACTATGCCACGAAACAAGCTTCTTCCATATAGATGGTGTTTCGTGGCATTATTTGAAGGACTTATTTACCTCCAATTTCCTGACTACATCACTGGGTCCCTTAACAAAAATAATAGTGGCCTGGTGCTTGAAAGAGTTTGAAGGAATCAGTTGCTCCAAATTTACCAACACTACTATCCTCTTAATATCCTTGAAATCTTCGTTTGAGAGTACCTGCTACAAAACTGTTTCATATTTAAATAAGTTCTCCAGAACAATATTTCTCTCTCTCTCTCTCTCTCTCTCTCTCTCTCTCTCTCTCTCTCTCTCTCTCTCTCTCTCTCTCTCTCTCTCTCTCTCTCTCTCTCTCTCCTACTACTAATGATGATTATTAATATTCACATCAATGTAACTTGTTCATGTTATTTGAATACGCTCTGTTGATCCAAATCTAAACATTCACATTTCCAATCCTTTCTTTAGCCATCTGTACATTACTGTACTTTCCATGCATCACATCCACTTTCCACTTAATTATATCGTTGCTAGTTAAAAGGAAAGCAACCGCCATTTAGGGAGAAATTGTGTTATTGAAAGCTAAATAAGCAATAATTCTTCCTCCATATTCATATTTTTGGTTTCAGGTCCATAAGTTTAAAATTGACGAAGATAATAATAGCCCTCTGAGTGAAAGTTAGGTAAGGTTAGGTTAGTCTTCAGTTTCTAACAGCAAATGGCACTGCTAGCTATTCCTGTAATTATACATGACCATTGTTGTTTGTATGTGTAAGTCAAGATGGTTATTATCTCAGAGTGCATTTCCCATTGATTCCAACAACTTCGCCACAAGGGGGGGGGGGAGAACTCCATAGCTTCTACTTTCATCGAATTACATTTCTTGGTGAAATGTTACCAGTCCACACCTAAATAACTACATATATATAATATATATATATTATCCCCTTGTCGATACCCTTGCTATATGTTCTCTTCCATTCATTATTACCTTCCTGTTTACTGTACTGGATAACTACTTTCTCCTATCACACACCTTTCAAAATACTGACACCAATATAATAATTATTGAGTCTATTATCATGGCCATAACATCTACTGTTTCACCTCCATTTCTCTTATGTTCGCTTACAACAACAAAAAATATATATACATTAAGGGGAGATTCTTCTGTTTGTAAATTGGAAGGTCTCTGATTCCTCCAAACTATGCCACCAAACAGATCCCCTATTAGTACCATTGAGGGCGTCTGTTTTCTGGCATAATAAGGGGGAATCAACAGCTTTCCAATTTACCAACATGAGAATCTTTCCTTAACGACAGCAGAAATGAAAACAAGTCTAAGTAGTTAGTGTCACTATATGTCCTGTTGCTCAACAAATTGGAGTTCTATAACCAGACACAGACCTAAAAGCCAATGTGATGGAGATTAACACCAAGGCAAGGCAATTTCACTACATACAATTATAGAGACAGTATACTTTTGTTACAATGGAGTGCCTTGATTCCCTCCAGAGTGTATGTCAGGAAACAGGATCAGATTGACAAAATAATGGTGTCTTATTGCTTGGAATAGTTTGGAGGAATCAGTTATTCAGATTTACCAACACTGTACTACCGCCAACTATTCCAGGCTACAGGCAATCGATAATGTTGTAATCTGGTCCAGCCTCTATCTCTCACCTCAGGTAAAGTGATGAGCAGAATTCCGATGTACTATGTGCTTTAGGTTACAGCCAGGAGTGAAAGCCAATGAGATCCAAGGGATTATAAAGGATGCTGATTTACTTTCAGACGAGTTGCCAACACCGTCTATTCTTTACAACTTTGGCAATGGATGGAAAACACATAGGGAAATGAATGTTACAAAACGTAAGGTGATAGTGGAATTAGTTACTTCATTAAGGAAACCACATGACAATACTAAATATATAGAATATGTTTAGGGATGAAATAAAGGAGAATAATGTAATAATATGGCAAATTATGAAGGTAGGTGGTAAGTAACGAATCAGAGTATCTACGGCAGCCGTAAATGCTGAACACACGCAAAGCACACTTGCACACAAGGGCACACACACACCCACACACACACACTTAAGCAGTTTGAGCATAATATTAGTTTTCATCATGTTCATTTCCATACCCTTTTTTGTTTTCTCCGTATTATAAATTGGTGTATTTCATCACTATATGAAGCTTTTACAATTGTTTTTTTTTTTCAAAATACTTTTTTTCATACATGAGAGGCCCAGGATGAGGCAAGATTTGAAGTCATCGTAAGGGTTTTCCGATGCATGATTTGTTGACGCTTTTAGATGAAGGGTATTGACTCAGAAAGATTAACACAGTATTAGTTATTCCACTGTAAATGCATTTTGTGAGGTACCGGTATATACTATGTACTCAACCGCTAGTAAACATGGTGTAATATTATGCAGCCATTCTAAATACAATTACTACATGACCGAGATAGGAATAGATATGAGAGGATTGTCCTGAATCTTTAATTATCATTATCCATCTTGGTGGCGGAAAATTAGTATTACGGCTTGTGTTAGTGATGACAGGTGAACAACCAGAGAGGCTAGGATCAACATCTTTATTGGAAGGGCCAGACGTCCCACACTGCACTGAGACTTGTAGTGTAGTGTTGAATTCTGGACATATGAAAATAATCGATAATGTTAATGTGAATTTACGAATATTAGAATCACTTTTCATCATATTGTTGTACCCTAACTTGAGTAACAGTGTATCACCAGTACCCCTTTATCTAGTTTAGTTTGGGTTTTCTTTTCACGGAAAATTTACTTCTGTAAATTTATAGCCTTTTAATGTTGTAATTATCTTGATATTCTAGCTAAAGATGGCATTGTAGGCCTACATTTGTAAAATGTCTGTTACCACAAATAAGATGTTGTTTGTAACCTCTCTGGCCGATCTCTTCCTACTTACTTTCTTTGAGGAAATGGTAGACTACTCTTGGTGATCAGACAGAATAATAGCAATGATAAAAATACATGTAATAATAATAATAATGATAATAATAATAATAATAATAATTGTAAAACCAATTGCCAATTTGCGCTTATGTATATTATATCTGAGTCAATAAGAAAGAGTTTTTGAGTGTTTATCAAATGTCATCAGTGATGTATTCCAGTCCGTGAATATAGGAGGATGATAAGGATAAAAGGAAAAGGAATATGAGGGAATAGAAGATAAGAAACCAATGAGAGATAGAGTAGGAAGGAACAGAGAATGGGACAAGGAAGAGAGAGTAGCAGGCATGGGAAACGAAGTAGAAGGAGAGGGAAGTTTGAATTTAGACTTGGAAACCGTCGGAGGTGGATGACGAGGAGATGAGTGAAGTAATGGTAAAACATGCTGGCGTTGTAGTGAGAGAGGTAAGCGGTCTAGTGAGAGTGGAGCGGGGTCTGACACACCTGAGAAAAGTGTAACATTTCTTGACTAAGAGAGAAGGAATCAAAGTCGACTTGAACCTGTGAGCACCATGCATGCATGGATATGTTGATTCGGTTGGTCGGTAGTGACTTGATATTTCGGTCTGAGTGAGTATACAGGAAGAGTTGTCATCTGAGAAGTGTGTTGGTGTATGTGTGTTGGTGTATGTGTGTGTGTATGAGTGAGTGAGACTACATATTGGTACAGTACACAACGGGACAGGAGACAGAGTACATAACTACAGTACAGTTCAAAGGGGATACAGAGTACAGTGTATATGATTAGTACATGAGTAGAAATTAATAGAAATTCATATAATCATTAATAATTGTCATTATGTGCTGAAGAGCATTTGAAATAAAGTCGCATTAGGATATGATGACAGGAGTGTAGATTTATTTTATTAAGTTAACATTAGGGTGACCATATTGGGTGGATTTTGTAAACAGTTATTACATTAAGTGGTTACAATTAATAATATGAGGGTCGGTGTTATTCATCAGATACTGTTGAATACATAGAAATTAATAAATCTCTGGGCTTTATATTTTCTTCCATCCCATTGTCTCTCTATTCCTCCTTTTATGTAAAATTGGTTTGTTTGGGTTGGAAAGCACCATAACGAAAGAAACTGAACTGTGTAAATGACTTCTGAGTGAATTATTTGATGAAATTGATGACTCCGCTATGTAGTCAGAAAATTGAATATTAGGGAGTCCTTCAAACACAGCCACAAAACACCACCTATATGGAAGGAGTGTGTTTCGTGGCATAGTCAGGAGGAATCAGAAGTTTCCAATTTTCATACTCGATCACACGGTCCTTAAACACTTTTGCTACTTTTTATATAAGACTGTTATGTAATTATGAGAATGCTCTCAGATTTAAGCATTGGATTTTTTCTTAAGGGGAGATTCTCTTGTTGCTGAACTGAAAGGTTTCTGCTGATTCCCACAAACTATGCCACAAAACAGATCCCCTAATAATACACAACTGGGGGCGTCTATTTTCTGGTATAGTTAGGATGAATCAGTAACCTTACAAATTACCAACAAAAGAGAATCTTCCAGTAAGGAGTTTATTGAATGTCTCAATACAAATAGCTCCCGCTGTAAGCACAAGCCTTCTTTGTTTCCTTATGGCATTTGAAGTTGCCTTAATTAAGAGAGAGAGAGAGAGAGAGAGAGAGAGAGAGAGAGAGAGAGAGAGAGAGAGAGAGAGAGAGAGAGAGAGAGAGAGAGAGAGAGACTAGATGATGCCTTAGCAGGATCCAGAAAGTCGTAAAAATAGTAATAGTGATAAAATAATAATAGTATACCGTGTATGCTTAGGAACAGGTAGGAAGAGAGTCACAGGTGAATAGGTTTTGTCAAGGCAAGGAATCGGCAAACACAGAAGGAAAGTTCTTTATGATGACAGAAGATATCCAACCAGAAACTGAGTGTTAAAGTCACAGAAGGCAGAAAATACTTTCTTTGAATATATTCAGATGGCATGTACAAGTAGGTCAGAGGGTAGGAGATGGAGGAATAGTGCCGAATTAGTCAAGAGCGAAGTTTGAGACAAAGGCTTAAGGTGATATTCTCTTGTTGATAAATTGGAAGGCTACTGATTCCTACAAACTATGCCAGCAAACAAATAATCTCAATGGTACTAATAGAGGATCTGTTGTTTCATGTTATAGTTTGGAGGTATCAAAGACCTTCCGGTTCATTAACAAGAGAATCTTCCCTTAAGAGAAAAATTTAGCTTTATCAGATGAACAGATAGTAACATTTTCATCAGGAAAAATGAGAGAAAGGAAAGTAGATGAAATAAAAGTGGCTAGAAATATATTAGAAAAATTACCAGAAAGAAGTTAAGGAAGAATTGTAACATTCATTAGACCGGGACGCAGTATTACCAACTGTATACTGTCTGGACCCCTTCAAAGCTCTCAGTGGTTACTTTATTACCAACTGTATACTGGCTCAACCCCTTCAAGGCTCTCAGGGGTTCAATTTTATTTTATTTTCTCTCTTTCCTCTTTCCTCTGGTAGTGATCTGGGTTAACTTTCAACACCTGCACATTCTTATCTCTTACATGTACGAGCCCACTCCCTTTCCTGATACTTTTCTGCTTACACACACACAACAGCAAACACACACACGTGTGTGTGTGTGTGCGTGTGTGTGTGTTTGCAGTTCAGGTGTGTTGGATTAAACTGAGAAAAGTTTGTGTGTGTGTAAGCAGAAAAGTATCAGGAAAGGGAGTGAGCTCGTACATGTAACAGATAAAAATGTGCAGGTGTTGAAAGTTAACCCGGATCACTACCAGAGGAAAGAGGAAAGAGAGAAAATCAAATAAAAGGAGGAATAATGAGGAAATGAGATGGAAAGAGTAATAGTAAAAAACTGAAATGATTTAAGAAAAAACATAAATTAAAATAAAAGGAGGAATAGAGATAAAAAGGAATGAAAAAAAGGAATATAGGGGAAAAGGATTGAAGAGAAGAGAAAATATTAAATATAAGGATGAACAGAGAGAAAAAAGGAATGAAAGGTGGAATAGAGATAAAATGAATAAAAAAGGAGTTATAGAGAGAAAATGGAATAAAACGAGGAACAGAGAAAATGGAATAAAAGGAAAAATACAAATGAAATGGAATAAGAGAAGGAATAGTGAGAAAATGGAATAAAAGGAGTAGGCTATTAGTGAGAAAATGGAATAAAAGAAAGAATAATAAGAAAGTAGAATAAACAGAAATGAGAGAAAGTGTAATAGAAGAAGGAATATAGAGAAAATGGAATAAAAGAAGGAATAAAAAGAAAAAGGAATAAAAGAAGAAATAGAATATCAGGAGAAGTAGAGAGAAAAGGGCCATGAAACTATACACACACACAGACACCACACACGTACACTTCTCCACATACATACACACAGACACCACACACGTATACTTCTCCACATACATACACACAGACACCACACACGTATACTTCTCCACATACATACACACAGACACCACACACGTACACTTCTCCACATACACACACACAGACACCACACACGTACACTTTTCCACATACACACACAGACACCACACACATATACTTCTCCAAATACACAACACACGTATACTTCTTTACATATACATACACACAGACACCACACACGTACACTTCTCCACATACATAACAATACACACACACGTACACTTCTCCACATACATAACAATACGCACACACGTACACTTCTCCACATACATAACAATACACACACACAGACACCACACACGTACTGTACACTTTTCCACATACATAACCATGGTCAAGGTAGCCTCATACAAACTGTACATGCTGCGCAGACTCAGGTCTCTGGGGACTCCAGCAGGGGATTTGAAGGCAGTTTACACCTCGTTCATATTACCCTCACTGCTGTACGCCTCCCCAGCGTGGTCTTCATCTCTGAACAAAACGCAACAACAACAGCTTGAGAAGGTTCAGAAGAGGGCATGCAGAGTCATACTGGACCCTGCCTACACCAGCTACAATAATGCCCTCACCACCCTGAGTCTGCCCAGGCTGACAGCCATGTATGAGCAAGCCCTTAGCAAGTTCGGGGAAGGCTTGCTACGTAACACACGCCACCGTCACCTCCTACCACCTGACGCCCCCCCACCAGCCAGGGCTACCCGACACCAAAACAAACTGGTGCCGATAAGAGCCCCTCGCACTGACCGCTATCGCAAGAGTGCTGTTCCCACTTTAGTGCGAAAAATAAACACTTAGATTAGTATGTCTCCAAGTTGTAGCCTTTAGATCTTAGAATTAATATTAATGTAATCTTCCCCTCTGTAAATTTTCAGTCTCTGACTGCCATGTAAATAAACCGTTAATTATTATTATTTATTATTATTACACACACACGTACATTTCTTCACATACATAACCATACACACACACGTACATTTCTCCACATACATAGCCATATACACACACGTAATACATTTCTCCACATACATAACCATACACACACACGTACATTTCTCCACATACATAACCATACACACACACGTACATTTCTCCACATACATAACCATACACACACACGTATATTTCTCCACATACATAACCATACACACACACGTACATTTCTCCACATACATAACCATATACACACACGTAATACATTTCTCCACATACATAACCATACACACACACGTACATTTCTCCACATACATAACCATACACACACACGTACATTTCTCCACATACATAACCATATACACACACGTAATACATTTCTCCACATACATAACCATACACACACTCTACAATTTTATTGCATTAATGACCATTACGAAGTCGACTGGTGTTAAGTCCCAATAAACAAACTAAACAGAGAGAGAGAGAGAGAGAGAGAGAGAGAGAGAGAGAGAGAGAGAGAGAGAGAGAGAGAGAGAGAGAGAGAGAGAGAGAGAATGTAGAAGTGGTTGAGAAAGAGAAAAAAAAATATGTAGAAGAGAGAGAGAGAGAGAGAGAGAGAGAGAGAGAGAGAGAGAGAGAGAGAGAGAGAGAGAGAGAGAGAGAGGCTGGAGAGTTGTGGACTATCAACTTCGTAATGAACATTAAGGGAAGATTTTCTTGTTGGTAAATTAGAGGGCTATTGAATCCTCCAAACTATGTCACGAAACAGTCCCCTATTAGTAATATTGAGGTTTCCTGAGATGGTATGGAGGAAACAAAGACCTCCCAATTCATCAACAAGAGATTTCCCCCTTAGGTAATGTACATGTAAAGTGTTTAGAGTGATGTGTATGTATGTATACTTGCTTGTGTGTGTGTGTGTGTGTGTGTGTGTGTGTACAAAGGTGTATGTGGTGAGGGGCATAAACTGTGTGCTTGTTTGCTTGGGTGTGTGTGTGTGCGTACGTGTGTGTGTACATACAGAGGTGCATGAACTGTGTGCGTGCTTGCTTGGGTGTGTGTGTTCTTACCTATTTATATCTTTACAGAATTGAGTCAAGCTCGTAATATCCCGTAGTTTATAACACAATTATCATATTATTCTTTAAACTTTTGTATGTTTTTGGCACACACCACTTCTGGTAATTTGTTTCATTGATCTATTACTCTATTTGGAAAGTTATATTTATGTACATCTTTTTCTCCTCTACTTTCAATTATATTCTTACTGTAGCCCTTTCATTCTATGTATTCCTTGTTGACACAAGTTTACTATATCTGTCTTTTCTTTTTCTGTGACACATTTGTAAACCATAATCATATCTCCTCTCTTTCGTCTTTCTTCCAGTTTAGGTAACTTTAGTTTCTCTTGTATTTCTTCATTGCTTAGTTCTCTTAGACTTGGTATCCATCTTGTTGCTCCTCTTTGTACTTTTTCTAATTTTGCGATATGTTTCATTAAAGATCATTTGATTGCAGTTAATATTCGTTTTTGGAGTACCCTAATGACAGGTCCAGGATAATTATTCATCATGTCACTTCATAAATTAATCATGTACCCCTAAGTACAGACACTGTACTCTCTCTGTCTGCCCTGTGTACTGTACTGTAATTGTGTACACTCGAGCTCGTAAATTCGCGACCACGTCCCCAAATGTTTATGTTATCTGAGCTGATATCACTGTGTGGGGAAGGTGTCATTTTAGGTGAAAGATTGTATCATGTCCCTCTACTATGTTCAACCTACTCTGATTCCTCCCAAAATAAATGTTACTATAGTCTATTTCATCTCATCTGACAACAACGATATGTAAAATGGCAACATTGCATTGCCAGCTCGTGATTGGCTGAACATTGTCCTTAACCCTTGACTCGTTGATATAAACATTTAAATTAACCCTTCATTAACTTTATTGTATGATCCTGAGATGCAAAGAAAATTCTCATATATTATTTCATATATGCAAATCATGTCCATCTGTTGCATTGACCATATAAACAGACACAAGAAAGTAGAATTTAAATCCAAGTCGACCATCTGTAAACATAAACGAACACAACATTTCCCGCTCCTAGCCTCAGCTGTTGTAGCTCCCCTCGTATTTCTGACTATATTATAACAATTCTCATGCCATTTTAATTCAATAAATATTAGAATACCTTTTAAGAATGCCTATGAAGACAGATATCTATTTATCTAAGTAAAACTCGAGAAACAATATTGACTGGAATATTGTGTTCGTTTACGTTTACAGATGGTCGACTTGGATTTAAATTCTACTTTCTTGTGTCTGTTTATATGGTCAATGCAACAGATGGACATGATTTGCATATATGAAATAACAAATGAGAATTTTCTTTGCATCTCAGGATCACACAATGAAGTTAATGAAGGGTTAATTTAAATGTTTATATCAACGAGTCAAGGGTTAAGGACAATGTTTGTTCAGCCAATCAGGAGCTGGCAATGCAATTTTGCCATTTTACATATCGTCGTTGTCAGATGAGATGAAATAGACTATAGCTTAAATGGAATAAACATCTAAGTACGTGGTCGCAAATGTACGAGCTCGGGTGTACACACTACTCATGTGTACTAATTATATACACTGTACTTTGTATCCCTTTGAACTGTACTGTAATTATGTACTCTGTCTCCTGTCCCGTTGTGTACTGTACCAATATGTAGTCTCACTCACTCATACACACACACATACACCAACACACATACACCAACACACTTCTCAGATGACAACTCTTCCTGTATACTCACTCAGACCGAAATATCAAGTCACTACCGACCAACCGGATCAACATAGCCATGCATGCATGGTGCTCACAGGTTCAAGTCGACTTTGATTCCATCTCTCCTAGTCAAGAAATGTTACACTTGTCGTTCAGGTTGCTTCATGGAAGGATTATAACTCTTATGTCATCCCTTCTCCTATCTTATAAAGTGAGTCAAAATACCATCCTTGCTCCCCTCTAGGCTAGCAATGTGTATTTCAGAATAAGCAAGCCACTCGGCTGTCACTATTGGTTACTATCTCTTTCTGCTCTACAAGATACAGTAAGGACATTATAACACTGTTATTGTCTTATCTCTGTTGATTTCGCACAATGACCGCTGTATTCAGAGAATATTTCGCTTTTACCAAAGCACTTTTATCCTTTCCTTTTTCATCCCAGATTTAAGAAAGTCTTCTCGCCTTTTCTTGGTGTTTCGGACCCCTCTCCACTATCACCACTTGCCTCTCTCACAACAGCGCCAGCATATTTCGCCATTACTTCACTCATCTCCTCGTCACTCACTTCCGACGGTATATAAGTGTAGGGATATATAATGTAAGTGCATGTAATAAATGTGTGAATGAAGCCTAGTTTTGTGTTTCTTTAGTTCCATAATATCAAATGTCTGCTGCATTGCAAGATTAATGTTAGGTTATATGAAAAAATTGGTTGCTTTAATTGGTTGGCAATTTAATAATTAATAATTACTGTATATTAATAAATAACCCAGACATACGAATGTAGCCAACCCAGAGCAAACTCTATCTCTCCCAAGTATTTCACTGTGATTTATTAGATAATGCTTTTATATCTATGATACCCAGATATCTCTATATAAAATATACTCTATAATCAGAATTATGGTACTATAATACAGTGTACTGAGCCACATTGTTGATCAGCAACATGTGTTTCTCCCAACACGTGCTGAACACCACAATCCTTTAGTTCCAGGAGATATGCAGCCCAACCCTCTCTTGGTCCCAGGGAATACCCTGGGCCTTGCCCAGCCTCACCCTCTCTCTCTCTCTCTCTCTCATTTCAAATTCTCCGAGTATCCCCTCATATTTTACTGGCATAATCCATTTTCTCTCTCTCAATCTCTCTCAACATGATGACATCAACCACTGACTGTCAGTGACTGATCACGTGCCTGTGGGTGGACACACGCTGCACCATGGCCAAGGAATACATGGTCAAACCGTTTTGCTCCACGACCTCCCACCGGGGGGGGTGAGTTACTCTGTGACGTAGGGTATCGGGATGACCCGCGGTCTGTGTTGGGTAATTGCCTCAGTTCAACCAGGACTACAGTCTCAGTGGGGTGCTGATGGTATAATGGTTAGCACACTTGCCCAGCACGCAAGAGGTCCCAGGTTCGATTCCCGGGTCAGTGGAATTGTTGGACAATTTTCCCAGCCCCCTATGTCCCTGTTCACCTAGCAGTAACTAGGTACCCGGCTGTAAAAACAAGGATAGCAACCTTGTAGGCTGGGGGAAGATATGTTGATGTAACAAGACTGACTGCCTTAATGACCAACACCATGAGTCGATAGGCATAAAGCCCTAAATCTTCTTCTACAGTCTCGTACTCATCTCCGACAACACACCCGTTTTCTTTTGACATGGTATACTTGTGTATAAGTAGTCAAAGGGATGTGTTGTTCGAGTGTTTCGTCCTTAAAAAATGCATAGTGTATGTTGTGTGGTGTGTGTGTGTGTATCTTTGTGCATTGTCTTGATCTGCGGTAACTATTTGTGTGTTATTTGGTGAAATTTCATGATTTTCATAACTTGGTGTCAAGCTTCAAAATCTGCACCAAGGGATAGGTCAGAGAGAATGAGGGAGAGAGCCGGAGACACAGAGAAATAGACACACACACAGACAGTCATACAAATAACCACACATAAAAGATTGATAGATAGATTATCGGTAGATACACAAACAAATGGAGAAATAGATAGATAATGGGTAGATAGATGTGTGAGCTGAGAGACAGAGAGATAGATATGAAGAAAAACAGAGACTAATAGAGAGATTGATATATGTTATGGAGGGGCGGTGGAATCCTTATGTGATGTTATACTCGTAGCTTATATGTAGACCTTTACTTAAATATATATTCAAGAGTTAGGGAGTGTCTAGCACATGGAAGGTGATAATTGAGGGAGGCAGAGTTCCAGCAACTAATGCAGATTACTGGCTATGAACAGGTGACTCTATTCCCTTTTCCTTTAGACATGTGAATATAAGCCTCTTCCCCCTTCTTTCTTTCTGTGTGTAAGTCTGCCTACCTATGTTTTTATAATTATTATTATTATTATTACTTTAGTATTATTATTGTGTACAGTATGTAAGCTACCTATGTTTTGCTGACAATGTGTGTGTGGGTTGGTGTCGACTGCGAGACACACTTCATATGTGCAATCCCAAGTGTCTTGATCCTCATCCAAGAAGGATTATCATTGTACATACCAGAGTACTAACTCTCTCTCTCTCTCTCTCTCTCTCTCTCTCTCTCTCTCTCTCTCTCTCTCTATTAACACATTTATAAAATTCATTGCAGATAACTCAACACTGACGACCGAAGATAGAGGTTTCAAATAGAATTAAAGTAGAAACAGTAAAACAATAAATATGTCTCGATCACTCAAGCACACAATAATAACATTAAAAAAGATGCAGTAACAAAGACAAAGTAAAATTGTGTCTCTCATTCTCTCTGCGTAACAAAAACACTATAACGAATAAAAAAGCAGTACCGGTAACAAGAGTATGGTATTTCATTCCCTCAACATCGGTAATATTTAACATATAGTCTTATAATCAAAATTCGCACATTAAAGTATATGAAATACTCGTGTGCATATCAAACACCTTTCCTCATGACACACAACACACATTAATTCGAAGAGGACACAGCAGGGAAAGTTTCCCCATAAACCTATCCATTTTCTCTGTTTGTTGGTAGGCGGTGACATTTGGCATTGACGTCACCACTCGTAGAACATGCTCCACTCCCTGAAATTGATACCCTATATGGTGGGGTTAGTGGTTTGATCATGTATTCCTTGACCATACGCTGCACATTCAGAGGGACCCCTCCCTACTCAACGGAATAATTCCCAAGTCTGGCCTGGTCGATTCGGTTCAAATGGCCACCTAACTGGAAAATGAGCTGGGAAAGACAATTATACTATTTTCAAATATATGCTATGGTTGTTTTCATCGCTATAAGTCAGAAGTAATTTTCCTTCATTTTTCCCATCACTACCAAGTCAGAGTTGGGAAATATGCTACCCGGCGGAAAAATAGGGGGTTACACCCTCTTTGGCTAGGGGAGACACCTTCAAACTGATAAATCTCGTGCTCTGTATATATCTGCCCGGAATCGAGCTAAATCTGTTCTCCGACTAGCTAAATTATCCTTCATCCTCTGCTGTGAGCTGAGGCTCACCCACACATGTTGGTAGTGTCGATTTATATCATCACCCGCAATTTAAGAGTTAATAACCAACATCATGAGTCGATAGAAATAAAGCCAAAAATCTTCTTACAACAGTCAGGGGAGAGAGAGGATCGGAGTCATCATCCAGCCATGAGCTCTTCAACACCTCTACCAGCCAACACCACTTCTTTCAGTTGCCTCGCTGGCAGGGTAAAGAGGTTCAACTTTATCAAGGGCTATGGCTTTTATCAAGGGGTATGGCTTTGTGACTACAGGCAACCACGACTACTTTGTCCACAGAAACGCATCCTTCTCTTTGCTGCCACCACCTTACCACCATCACTGAAGGATGGAGAGGAATTGTCCTTCACTGTGGAGAAAGGGAGGAAGGGTGTGGAGGCTACCAACGTAGCCGGAGTTGATGGTGGAGAAGTCCTTAGCTCACTCTACGTCCGTGGGAGGAAGACAGCTGACGATGACGAATAACCACCTCAGCGTTTGCAGTAGCAGGCAGACATCGTCACCGTCGGCACCAAGACTGCTGTTGCCTTAGCTGCAGAAGGGCCAGTAAATCTCCTCGACCTCCTCTGGGACATCTTCAGGAGAAATGGCTTGCCTCCAATAGCCATTTTTACTGACCATTAACCACCACCCACCACCACCAAGAAAGTTAAGATATGAGGCCGCAAGCCAGCACAATGAAAGAGGAGCAGAGCGGACACGTCACCATGGGCTGATCACAACGTCTGAGCGCTTATGCCGTGACGTCACACAATCGAATCCCTTCCCTCTCCTGCTCTCCCTCTTCCACCGTAACAGGAGAGTGGATTGAGACGTGAATTCCTACTTTATTAGTAAGAACCCCTTACTATAGATAGGTATATGCATTATAGTGCCTCAAATTAACATTATGTATTCAAGTATGGGGCTCTTTACTATTGAATAGGGATATGAATAGTGAAATTTTTTTCAGTAAAGTAATTTTTAATTGCAAAAGAGGAAACACCAAGACTCAGATTATGCTAAGCTACTTTATTCCCAACATAAACATTTTACAACTAATTAATTAACACACCCACCTACACACACACATGCATATTATGACACAGATAAGAAATGAGATAGCTAGCTAATATTTATTTATTGTATGTGATTTTGTGAAACATATTCACTCCTAACTATTATAATGTTCATTCACACACGAAATTCACTCTGTGATGTAAGTATGATTACACACAGATGTCAGTTCTTTTACAATTGAATACCGGTAGCAAGGCAAAATTTAATATCCCATATTCCTTAGCTGCCTATATCCTTGGGGAGCGCAGTTATACAAGAGGGTGGAAATTACTAGGAACTCTCAGGTATATTTTCATTTTTTTCAGAATCATTATTTGATTTGCTCACACATTCCACCTACTAAATTTTTATTTTTAGATGACTCTTCTCTCGACAGAATCAAAATGGACGTAACTAATTGGAAAAGAAAATTGATTTTCTGAGGTTGTCTGCCAGCTCCTCAAGAGTATTAACATTATTCACATTTGAAGGGACTTTGTATTTCCCCAATTTGTGCATTTCAGCATTGCCAACAAATGCATACACTGCACAGCTATTATCAATAAATAATCAGAGATAATGTTATTTTAGGGGTTGGTTTGCAATAATGTTATATATTAAAATCGAATCATCTACTTTAACCATTTTCCAATATTGATCCAGAAAAATCTAGATTTTTCTTCGAGTTTCTCAAGTGTTTCGAATTTTATATACATATTAGAAAATTTCAATGAACTCCAGTCACGAGGAGTGTGTGTGAAATTCCAGGTCACAAATCATAGTCAGTAATTTTCATTGATATCACACACTCTCTTCCTGACTGGAGTTCATTGGTGGTTCAGTCATTGGGGTTCGTATGAGCTGCTGTCTGTTCAGAGAGAATTGCCAGATATCTCCACATGCCAAATAGATGTGGGGCAAAATATGCTTCCGCAACTGTACAATACCATATAGGCCTACCGTACATACTGTACACTCGCGCACCACAATCTCTTGCCCACCTGAGTTTGGGGCGGCGATATGGCTCGGATCCTTCATGGACGACAGCCCACTGAAACTCTCACAAGGTCAGACCCACACCAACAGAAATGCTTCGAAAAATTGAAAAGTTTTTTTTTTTTTTTTTTAAATTCATTGCGCCATAGCGTCAGTCAATAGGCAGACAACAGTACACAAGGGTAGGCGGGACTCACGAGAACCCAATGACCACACACACACACAAGCACACACACATGCGCACACACACACACATCACGAAAGCATAACAGAATGAAGCACAAGTATACAGACAAATATTTACATCATGACCTACTTAAATCCACCAAAACGAGGGTTGTGCACCAGAAGTTCCTCCAGAACCTGATGGTTCAGCAGGTGTCGACAAACCACATCAAGTGGCAGGCCCTGGGGCAGCAAGTGTCGGACAGTGGGGCAGGCTAGGCAATAGTGCTCTATAGTGTTAGCACGAGGCGCTCGACACAAGCGACACTCAGTGAAGGGAGGCTCACCCTGCATCCCAGCAACATGCCACGGTGGCCGGTAGCCAAGCCTCAAATGAGCAGAGACTACATTGTGCCTAAGAACCATGAGGCCTCGACGACGGTAGGAATATTTGTGATGGCAGACAGTCTCGTAATGGGTGATGGAGATGCTGAAGGGCCTCTCTGCATCCCTGCGTCGCCGTACAGGGAGGAGAGCGGCGGAGCGGACTTTAGAGAGGTAACATGTCAGGGAGAGAGGACGTCCAACACAACGAGGCAGATGGTAGGCTTCCTTTGCGAGTCTGTCAACTGTACCATTGTGACGTAAACCTACATGGGATGGCACCCATAAAAATTTGACAGTCAATTTACGATGACGCAATAAGGACAAAAACGATAAAATCTGCTGAATAACAGTAGAGTGTGTGTGCTGAACACTAGAGAGGGAATGAAGGGCAGGTTTGGAGTCACAAAAAATGGCAGCATTCGCTCCACGTTGACAAACAACACTATCAGCATCCAGAATGGCATACAGTTCACACAATGTTGAGCTAGAGTGGTTACAGAGACGACGGCCAACCCAGCCCCCTGGAGGTGACTCCAGGTCAGGCGAGAAAACAGCACAACCTGCTGCACCATCCACCTGCAATGAGCCATCAGTGTAGAGGCAGTATGGATCTGTGATGGAGGAAGTCACTGTTTCTATGTGTTCCAGAGCCAACTGCCGCTGTAGAGATGGCAGCTCCGACTTGGAAGTAGGTGTAAAGCTCACATCTGGTGTTGGTAGCATCCACGAAGGGGGCCCTGGGGGGACATCTGCAACCATTATATCTATATTAAGACCACGGAGCACAGAGGAAACAGACCTTATAAGAGTACGTCCAGCAAGCAGTATGGGAGGTACCGGGTAGTTTGGTCTAAGAGAAGTCCTGACTAACTGAGAGTAATGGGGTGAAAGATGTGGGAAATGGAGGCACTTAACAGTAAAGCAAGTAACATTACAATAAATTCTCTCGATTAATGGGAGAAGACGCAACTCACGCTGCATGTTCACTATCCTGGTCGACATTGGACAGCCGAGAATTATTCTCATTGCTCTATTCTGAAATTTTTCTAAAGTTTCCAGAGTAGCCCTAGGAAGTTGAATCAAAGCAGGGGAAAGGTAATCAATAACTGAATGGATAAAAGCAATATAGATGGTCCTGGCTACTGGGATGGAGATGCCCGAGGAGTTGTTAGATAGCCATTGAAGTGGTGTAAGTTGGCGCTGGAGACGACCCAATAAGTCCTGGACAATGGGATGGTCTTGAGGTCTGGCAGGGACAATCGGCCAAATATTGACTGGCGCACCCAGGTAGCAGTACTGGGAACACATGGGAATGACAGTCCCTCCAATGGTGAACACTGGCTGAGTTTGAGAAAGGTGGCAGGTGAATATTCTGCTCTTATCTGGGGAGACAATAATGCCACAGTGAGAGGAGACCACAGAGAAGGAGTCAAGAAACCACTGGAGATCCCTTGGTGAGGTAGAATGAACACAGATATCATCAGCATAGCATGTAATTGTAGTTCCAGGAATATCAGGGAGAGAAGTGAGCAACCGATGCATCAGAATATTAAATAACAATGGGCTGAGAACACCACCTTGAGGCGTACCAAGATAAAAACTGCGCAAAGGGCTGAGTGCCACACTGAAAAACACACGGGAGGTCCTGTTACTCAGGTAGCCTCGAATCCACCGTAGTAGATTACCCTTTATCCCAAAGTCAACCAGTTGATCCAAAATGACGTCACTATTAGCAACATTGAAGGCACTTCGAAAGTCAATGAAGGACACCACACTGTCCCAGGAAACTTGGGAGTACAGGTCGACTAGGCAGTGATGTGTGCTCCGCTGGGGAAGGAAACCAAACAGCCATGGAGAAAGGCGATCCTGCAGTCTGTACATGAGACGATTGTGTAAGATTCTCTCCATAACCTTACAGAAACAGGAAGTAAGGGAAATAGGCCTGAACTTCGCAGTGCCGGGCTTAGGGATGGGTATTATTGTGCTGCTGGTCCAGGCTCGTGGTACACAATCGTCACAAAGACAAAGATTGTACAGTGGAAGTAGAGGGTTCCCAGGAACTTGTTGAAGTAGGTGCAGCACAGCATAGGTAATACCATCATCACCAGGGGAAGAAGCTCTACCCCGAGAGAGAGCACGGCGCAACTCCTCCTCAGTTATCTCCTCTGCATCATCGTCATCATCTTGTAACAGAGCAGACATTAGAAGTAGCCGATGGACAGCAGCACAGGAAGCGAGTGCATCTTGTATGTGGATGGGTAGATTGGCTGGGGTAGATTCTTCTGACCAGGCATCGACAAGTTGTTGGGCATAGGCCGCAGGAGTGTGATGACGAGCAGTGGCCGGTGTCTTTTTAACAACCCGACGGATGAGGTGCCACATAGAAGCCACACTTGTTTGCTGGTTGATGCTGTCCGTGAACCGCTGCCAAGACTCAGTGTGAGCACAATCCTGCAGGGCAACTAAAGCGTTCCTAGACATCTGGTAACGATGGAGTAGGTCAGGGGTTGGGTTGGCTTGAAACAATAGGCCATCACGTTCAGCCTCCTCCTTTGCCTCTTGTATACGTGCATCCAGCGTCCAGGAGTGGGCAGTATGGCGATGCTGGAGGTGTGGCCGGGAGACGTATAGCCTATAAAAGTCATGAGTAGCAGATACAAGATCAGAGTACAACTGTTCAGCTGATGATATGTCAAATGTAGGGAATACATGGGCCATAAATAAGATGTAAGTCGGGCAATATTTAGGGGGCACAGCAATACGCAAACGAGTGGCTGAAGCACCTGACCCAGCAGTTAGAGAATAATGAAACCGAAGAGCAATGTGATCAGAGAATAAGTCTGGCACGGAGGAGCACTGGACCTGAGATGCTATCAGGCCAGATGAGAGGATGTAATCCAGAGTACCTCCCCGGCAATGAGTGGCACCGCCAGTGTCCCAGTGTGTCAGATGATGCTTGCGGATGTATGAAAGGAGACGAACACCATTACGATTAATAGAGCCAGTACCATCACCCAAATCAGAATGCTGAGCATTAAAATCTCCCATATACACCATACCACGCACTGTTGGAGAAGGAAGAGCCTCAACAGTGAGTCTAGCTGGGGCAGAATAGACATTACATAGTTGGAGTACTCCATTCCCAGGTAGAACCTCAAATAGCTGAAAGGTCATGTCAGGATCAGTGGAGGTACGGACAAGGCGATGTGGCAAGGAGCTATGTATGTAAGTCAGGAGACCATTCCTAACCAGATGAACATATGGCACATAACCTGAGAGGGGAGGAGCTTGCCCAGCAGCGAGCGGCCATCCTGGAAATGCTTCCTGGAGAAAATTAACACTAGGATGATGACGAAAAACATAGGCCTTGAGTTGAGTGAGCTTAGCATAACTGGTGATACCACATACATTCCAGGAGATGACATCCAGCCGGCAATCACTAGCTAACTCTGTATTTGGAGGTAGAAGTCCGGTGAGTGGGGGCAGATGAGCGACCTGGAGAAGAAGATGGAGCAGGAGAAGGGACTGACTCGAAAAGCTTTTCAAGGCGAGATGCAACAGTATCCATCTTTTCGGTAAGGGTAGTGACAGTTGAGATGATGGCCTGCTGAGCCTCGACCAAGGTGGAGAGTTTGGAGTCATTGGCAGCCTGAGTGGCAACCAGCCCATCAATCCTGGCTTCAAGGGCAGAAAAGCGGTTTTCGAGAGCCGTACATCGTGCCATGAGGGCAGCAACATACTTGCGGAGGGCCAGGTCTGGAGGTGAGGCAGGGCTGGTAGGAGGAGCAGACTGGGGAGGTGGTGGTGGTGGTGGTGTAGGAGGTGGAGTTATAGTAGAGACACGAGCCTGGACCTTACGTCGAGTACATCCATGCCACACGTTAACCCCTGGCTGAAGGCATCGTGGACACTTCCATCAAGACGTATCTTCAGGAGGTAATGGCTCAGAAGTGGAGGCAGCAGGACGTGATGGTTCACCCCTGACAGGACACGTCTTGGAATCATGGTCGGCCGCACACCATGCACACTTCGGCCTGGCAGAACACTACCGGGAGATATGCCCAACTCCCCAGCACCTGTAGCACCAAGGCTGGTCATTATGAAGTTTCCTCACCTCACACGGTGGAAGACAAGGGAGGAAATCAAAGGAAACCTCATTTGAAGGTGGATCAGGTTGACTCCAGACAACAACAATACGGCTAATGGGGGAACCATCTTGGAAAAAACGACGGGCAAAGTACACACCAGGGTATCCTTTGGCAAGTTTCGGGTCAACATCAATAGGAAAACGGGTGAGGATGTAGCTGGGGAACTTACGAGGCCTGTCGGGTGAGTCTTCAAGAATGAGAGGCAGAGACAAAAATTCACCAGCCTTCACTCTATCAATGATGTCCTGACGTTTCCTAGAGATGTAGACAAACCGGGAGGTGACAGCGGCCATCTTGACTTCAGCCAGTTCACGCTGCAACTGGAAGGCCCTGTTGACATCAGACAACCAACGCAGCTTTGTGTCCGTAGATGGGTTTCCAGAGAAGGAGAGTTCGACATAGGCATCTCTCGGGGCAAAAGCAGGAAGGTTGGACGAGGGCAAGGAGTTGGTATACAAAGAAGAAACACCAGGGTGAGGCAGAGAAGGTACGTCGTGCACAGCTGAAGCACCCTTGGCAGTCTTGGCAGCTGGAGGCAAACAGTCCTCACCATCGGAATCCTGCGAGGAGTCGGACGAGGCATCAACAGGTCGCTTGGTAGAGGTTGAGGAGGTGGACGGCTGCAACCTGAGCTACGGAGTGACCGAGGAGAGGGGGGGAGGGTTGCGAGAAGGCAGCTCAGGCCAGTGATCCTCAATTGGAGACTCGTCTTCCTCCGACATGGCCAAGTCGGCCTCCAAGCAGGAATCCGCACTCTCCATCAGGCCAGGCAAGGCCTAGATGGAAAGCAAACAACAACACAAACAACTAAACACTCAATCAGCCAGGGACACACACACACACACACACAAACAATCACAACAAAACTATACACAGAACCACAACAGACAAACAACACCAGCAACACCACAGAAACAACAACACGCAAACAAGAACTCACAAACAACACAAAAAACACAAACAAGAGCTCCAAAACAACACAAACAACAACACAAACGAGAATGGAGGCAGAGCACCACGAGTACGTCCACACTCCACCTGTTCTGGAGCGAGACTGAAAAAGGGGTCTGACTCGCTATGTCATGTAATCCTCATATACAACTCTTTCTGTGGTTATACTATAAAATAATATTTTGGCTGCAAAAATCAATATATTTCTATACTGCATTCAATTCCTCAAATATTTGCATGAAAGAGGGACACAAAAGAATATACCAATTAGCTTTCAAGACTTACAATTAAAACGAAGCACTTCCACACCACCCAGTGAACACACAGGTATTCAGTGTGTGTGTAGCCTACTGTAACATCAAGATTCTTCCTCAGAAATTGTTTCCTTAACGTGATTAATCTTATGTATTTTGTATAATTATCTAGAACGATTTTTTTTTTTTTTTTTTTTTTTGTGAAGCTCAGTGTTTTCCTCAAACTCATTGTTCATTCTTTCAGTCATTCTGCCGTGTGTGATCTGATTAAAATGGCGTTGCTTATCAGATATAATTTATTACTTCACCTTAAATAAAAAAATTATATCAATATGCAGTAATTACAGTCCCCTATGTATCCATGCTTTGGCTGATTAACATTAACAAAAGTAAGGTGAGATTAACATGAAAATGAACATGAAGAATGTTGCGTGTGTGTCCCCGAAACACCAGCAGTGTGTCTCCTCTCCATATGAAAAGATGGAATTATTGTAAGATAATATTGAGAACGTATAAAATGTCAGTTGATTAATGTGTAGGAAATTGTTGTTTGTTATAGCCCTATACTGTATAATATGTTTTAAATTGTGTTTGGTCATCCTTACATTATTGGTCAATGTTGCGGTGGAACCATCATTATTTTTAGCCACTGTGCTTAGACGGCCACATAGGTGAACAGATATTGTCTGATGATTCTCTCTCTCTCTCTCTCACAATATAGACACACACGCTCGCGTGCGCCGAATAAACCTCTGAGTTCACTTGCTGGTTTGAAGTGTGTTGTTTAGTTAGTGATTTCATGAATCCTCTGGCAATATTCTTTCGTGTGCTAGTTCATTAAAAACTACGGGGATAGTATATTGCAATAATTATATAAATAAATGTCATTCACACAGCCAATATATGATTGCGTAGCCTTAAAAAACAATTAGCTTGCATTGGTTCGAAACGTATGTTCGTGCTTGTGTGGCATCGTAATCGTTTGAGTGGTCTGTCGTCCAGTAAGCATCCGAGCCTTATCACCAGCCCAAAAGACAGGTGGGCTAGAGACTGCGGTGCGCGAGTGTACATTATGGTGTCAGGTCCAGGACTGGTGTCTTTACAGCATCTTAGGACCAGAAGAAGTTCGTCTATCGTCAACTCCCGGTTGTATGGGTAGTTTACGTCTTCTGAGGCAAACTCTATCACTTGTAGTTCAGCCGTACGTTTAAGATGGAGAAAACGCTGGTCGTAGTTGGCTGAACTACCTACGTTTGATACTCTCCTTGCAAGTACGTTTTCTACGTCCAAGAGATCGTCGTAGGTGATGGCCCCTATTTGAAGTGTTGTTATAGGGGTGTACGGGCGTTTGTTTTTTAATATCATAATGGTGGACCAGACTTTTGTTAAAGGAGTGAAATAATTCACCGTGGAGACAAACGACCGCCAGGAATATCTACTCAATTTGTTGTCTGGAGCAGGTGTGTGTGTGCGTAGTAGTTGTTCCCCCTCTCTCTCTCTCTCTCTCTTCGGGGATGTGGGAAGTACAGTTGGCTGCACTTCCGCGTTTACCATTAGGGTTGCCAATGTTGAGCCACACAGAAATTTTAGTCCCGAACTGCGTGTGATCATGATGCGAACCACTCACTACCGAGTGAGACGGAAAGAGGAGTTGGGTTGGAGAGGAAAAGCTTCAACAGTGATCGAGTAGTACTATTGGAAAGAGAAAGAATTATTACAGTACACACCTGAGGCTATAAAACAACAAAGCTGACTGTCACGTTTTATTCCATCGGAGGCCATGAGCCCAGCAACATCTTCACCAGCAAACACTACTTCTTCTGCCACCTGCCTCGCTGGCCGGGTGAAGTGGTTCAATTTCTTAAAGGGCAATGGTTTTGTGACCGTTGACAGCGACGACTACTTCGTCCGCAGGAGGGACATCTCTCTCTCTCTCTGCCGCCACCATAATATCACCATCATGAGGGATGGAGAGGAGGTGTCCTTCACTGTGGAGTAAGAGAGGAAGGGCTAGGAGGCTACCAACGTAGTCGGACTTGATGGTAGTAAAGTCCTAGGCTCACTCCATGCCCGTGGGAGGAGGACGGTTGACGCCCAACCACCTCAGCGAGGCAGCAGCAGGCAGGCATCATCACCGTCTGCACCAAAACTGCTGTTGTCTTTAAAGGTTTAAAGGTCAGCCAATGAGTGGCAGTCAATGGGACAGAGTGTAGCACACACTGTGTGTGTGAAACACAACTATAGCACGCATCACAAGGATAATGAGTGGCTCAGAGACCTCTCCACCCACGTGAGACCCGAGTCAGCTTTTGGCTATGGCTGCGTAAGCAGGAAGACCTCAGACAGCCGACTCAAACCCCCCACCCCCTGCTCACAGGGGTGGTAACCTCTGGCATCAGTGGCATTTTTAACGTGTCCCGAGCAAGGATCGAATGCTGGGCCACAGAATTGCAGCCACAGCCTCTACCACTGTGCTGCAGAAGGGCAAGATCGTCTTTCTGACATTCTCCAAGACATATTCAGGAGAAATGGCTTACCACCGATCGCCATTTCTCCTGATCTACAATCACTCACCACATGACCACCACCACCAAGAAACGAGGTAGCAAGCCGGCATGGCAGGGGACGAGCAGAGTGGACGCATCACCAACCCCGACTCCGGCCCAACCCAGTCGCCGGTTAATGCTGCCTTGTCCACTTAACCGGGGGAACTGCGGAAAGGCAGCACCACCACCAACACCACCTGAACATTTCCAGCAGGACCCCGATACAGAGGACTCGGAAACCAGCTCCTGCTCCAACATCACCAGCAATGACAAGACTGTCGACATCATGAACCTGGATAATGGAAGGGAATGGCAGACGGTCGGGAAGAGGAAGAGGAGGAGATGGACAAACAGCCCACCTACAGACTCACCACCCACTGTCACCGTGGACTGGTAGATGTCCGCCTTTCCTCGCTTCCACCTTTTTAAATCAGCACATCTCCCGTAACCAGGTCCCCGACGTCTTCCAGGTCAGGGAAGTCGGGTCCAGTAGGAAGACATCGAGGACCAGCTTCAAACCCTCATCATCACCAGTCACCAACAACATCAGGGATATTGATGGGAAGAAAAGAAGAGAGAAGAGAGAGAGAAGGAAAAAAGAAAATTGGCTGCCTTAATACCCACCTCATGGGTGATAGGCAATAAGACCAAACAACAACAACAACAACAACAACTGCCACCTTAAGTTATCTTCTGGCATCGAAATCTAAGTGTAGTGTTACATTCCAAAGGATTTGCTTTAGTGGAAAATCAATACAGACTTTATGTTGCAATACAATTCACACATCAGCAAATACTATTGATAACATATTATTGAGTATTATGAATTAATTATTAGAGTAATTCTTACCCAGCCGGTTACTAAGAAAAGGTGGGGGAGAAATCATTACCATAATATCCATATCGCCGTCATAAAAAGCGTCGCACTGTCAACATCACTACATATTCGTGGACGAAACGTAAGCTAAGGAGTAAATGCGTTATCATAACAAAGGCGTGTATTAAATTCGTACAAATGCATATCTGGTAACTCAGTAAGAGTCGTGAATTTAATCGTCATATTTAAAAAAATTTAGACATTAGTTACGGCTTGGCTGCCATAGGAAGAGGGTGGGTGTCGACCTTGACTTTATTGCCATATCGTATTACCGTCACTACCCGTTACTTACAAGCTTGTTTTTTTTTCCAGCTTCATAATGGGGGTCAAAAACCTAAATATGCAAGAGAAGAGTGTTGTGTTGGCACTAGTGAGTGAGGGACTCAGTAATAGAGATACTGGAAGGAAAATAGGGAGGTCAGAGGCAGCCGTTCGTAGGGTAAAGAAAGCTGCATATGCATCAGGAACAAGTGCCACTCCATGTAGGAAACCTGGCAGTGGCAGACAAAAGAAAACTAGTAAAGGAGTGGTAATTCACAATGACGTGAAGAGCAGCATGCTAAGAAAAACCCACTTTTTATAGACAAAAAGTATTTAATATGGACGTTTCGGAGGCAAATACCTCCCTCTTCAGCAGTGCAGAGTTGAATGAAACTTGAAATATCCTGATTGGTTTATCAGAAAAGCTTATTATAATGTCAGTCAGAAAAGAAACCTTATTTATGTCTTCCTTATGTAAAAAGTCTGGAAAAAATTCAGCCAGTTAGTAGAGAACTTGATGTAAACATAGCCTTCAAATATACTTCTAGCATCAAAACCACTCTTGTAAGAAATAATGCCACTGTTCAGCCCCAAGCAGGAGTATACAAAATTCCTTGCAAAGACTGTGACTTAGTTTATATAGGTGAAACTGGGAGATCTTTAGATGTTAGAATGAAAGAACATAAACGAGATATGACGAATTGTAACACAAATAATGCTAACTTTGTCCATGCATATGACAACAACCACTGTATTGATTGGAATTCCGGTAAAATGATAATTAAGTGCAACAATTTCAAGAAACGTAGAATATTAGAATCAGTATGTATACAGCACTATGAAGACTTTAACTTAAATGAAGGTATGTTCAAACTAGATCCATTAATGAGAGCACTAGTGGTCATATCCCTCCCAGATGTGGGGTCGGGTCCCTGAAGAATGGCCAGGTCAGGTCGGTTGGGTGAGGTGAGGTGAGGTGTGGTCTGTCTGTCATCAGAACACACCTTGTCCCTCAATCCCCCTGTCAGCTACTTATTTTCCTTTCATGTTTCATTCAACTCTGTACTGCTGAAGAGGGAGGTAGTTGCCTCCGAAACGTCCATATTAAATACTTTTTGTCTATAAAAAGTGGGGTTTTCTTAGAAAACTAGTAAACATACAGATAAGTTGTTAAAGCGTGAGGGGAAGCGAGACCCGTTTATTACAACCAAAGAATTAAAAGGAATTTATAATAATTTACTTGAAAATGTTTCTTTAAGGACAGTTCAACGTGGACTCCAGAAAGACCTGCACTTGCCCTGTCGCAGGGCAGTTCAAAAGCCTCTCCTCACAGAAAAAATGAAAAAGCAGCGCATCGAATTTTGCAAAACATATGAACACTGGACATCTCAAGATTGGAGCAAAGTCATATTCAGTGATGAAAGTACTTTCAAAACTGTGACAAAAGATAAGAGGAATGTGCGTCGTCCTGTTGGTGCCGATCGCTTTGATTAAAAATATACAGTGAAAACAGTTAAATTTCCAGCAAGTGTTATGATTTGGGGTTGCTTCAGTGAAGAGATGGGTACTGGTGGTGTATATTTCTTAGACAGAAATGTGACCATGAATAGTAACCTGTATATAAATGTACTAAATAACCATATGCTACCATTTTATTAGGGTCATAATGGTGCTCAGTTTCTCCACGATGGTGCTCCATGCTACAGGGCAAGACGAGTGAAGGAATGGTTGGCTTCACACAACATTGAGGTGATTGAGTGGCCAGGGCACAGCCCAGATTTAAACCCCATTGAAAATGTGTGGAATGAGATGAAAAGAAAAATGATAAAAATGCCAAATTTAAGTGTTGATGCCTTATTTGAAAACACCCGCAATATCTGGACAACGATGGATCAAGCATACTTAACAAAACTCTCTGACATTATGCCAAAAAGAATCAAATCTGTGTTGAAAGTTAAAGACGAAATGACGAAGTATTAAACAACAAAATACAGGTAAGGTCTTATTCTACTTTTAATGTCCCACAATAAATAGTGGTAAAACAGGTAGACGTGATATTGGCTTAGTTGCTCGGTGAGTTTCGTCACTGAGACGCTTTTTTTGACGGCGACTGTACTTAACGGTCATGTCCGTGGACCTTTTATTATCATAATTTTGTCGTTTCTTTGTTTTACCGTTTTAGACCATTGTAGTATTGCAAGTGAGAGCAATCTGAGGACTATATGCGTTCCATTAGTAGCTTTTGTATATTAATAACAGTATATATTTTGTCAATATTACAGCGTGAACGTTCACACACGCCTAAACCAGCTGTACGCACATTCTTCCAGCTGTAACGCTCCTATTATTTCCTAATAATTAATTCTTAAGTTGTTTCACCTTAGGAGATGAAGCTTGCGACGGAAGGGGAATGGACATGGGTGTAAATATTGTAAATAGGAATAATCTTTCCTTTCTTGCCTTATTTTGGCCTACAGGCTGAAACTTACTTTGGTGTGGTAACACTGTTGATGTGGCAATTGTGATAATCTCGTTCCCAAAATATGCCTAAACATTGGAACCGGAAGTGACGACAGAGGTTGTAATATTGTGATATGATGATGAGGATATAATTAAGACTGAATCTTATTTTATGTGAAAGGCTAATGATAACCAGGTTTCATTGAATAATCTGTTGAGTGTAAATTTAAAGTTGTCATAAAGATTTAATTATGTGGAAGTGTTTGGCATCTTTCCCACCTGGCCAAGCGAGAGAGAGCCTCAGAGAGGGAGGGTAACTATCTCCACTCTTCTTTCTCGACCCGTGCAGGTAAAGTGTGATATCGAAGTTACGAATATTTGTTCCAAATTGAGACTTTAAAGAGTACAGTAATACATTCCTGCCTCTGTGTTGAGGTTTGGTAGAGGCTATCTTGGTGAATAATTATTTTTGAAATCTTATGGGTTCACTCAGGGAGTGTAATTATTTGTTTTAAATTAATGGTCTTGACTCTTCTTTCTCGACCCGTGCAGGCACGAGCAGCTCGTGACGCCATATTGTCCACACGGGAACTTGCCTAATCTGTTGGTGAACTGGCTTAGGAATTAGGGTGTCAGGCATTAGGTTATTATTATTATTTTTGGTAAAAGTCACTAGTGCAGTATTATTTTTGGTAAAGCCACTAGTTGGATATTATTATTATTTCTGGTAAAAGCCACTAGT
This sequence comes from Petrolisthes cinctipes, assembly GCA_033782935.1. Lineage (NCBI taxonomy): Eukaryota > Metazoa > Arthropoda > Malacostraca > Decapoda > Porcellanidae > Petrolisthes > Petrolisthes cinctipes. The sequence continues at coordinate 14,367 of JAWQEG010002365.1, read as the reverse complement.
TGGCCAGTATTATTGTTGGTAACGCCACTAGTTGGCCAATATTATTTTTTGGTAAGCCACTAGTGCGGTGTTTTGGTAAAGCACTAGTTGGCCTGTGTCTTGTTTTTTTTGTAAATGCCCCGTGTATGGCAGGTGTCTAATCCTGTAAGCAATACTGCCATGGCTGGGCACCGTGATGGGGAGTTGGGCTTGCCTGGCTGACGTTCTGGAGAGTATCTCATCAGAGATAGATACCAGAACTAAAACCCTGCAACTTTACCTTTAACTTTAATTCTGCTGGAAACTGACTCCTACGGTAGGTGATTGTGATTGTGATAATGTCATCTGAGATAAATGTCTCGGAAAATTATTGCAGACGCCAGCATGAGTGAACTAACCAGCAGTGTTGAAGTGAACAGTGTCCGAGAAACCGAAATGATTTGGTGCACCCACTTTGTTTAGAGTACTCTCCCCAATCCAACCCCTCTTTCCATCTCAAACAGTAGTGAGTGGTTTGCATCATGATCAAACGTGGTTCGAGATTCAAGTTTCTGGGCGGCTCAACCTTGGCAGCGTTAAGTGGTAAAACCGGAAGTGGAGCCTACTGTACATACGTTAAGGCTTTTGGCTTCCCTTTATCCTCGCCATTCAATCAGTCTCTCTTTCTCTCTCTCTCTCTCTCTCTCTCTCTCTCTCTCTCTCTCTCTCTTCAACTGTTTATCCTTTCCATTCCCTTCATCCTTGCTATGTTACTCGTCTATCACGTTCTCGCTTCACCTACTGGGGTTTTCCAGGCCTAGGTAGGTCATCTCTCTCTCTCTCTCTCTCTCTCTCTCTCAACATCACGTTTCCCCTTACAGATGTTGTAGTACGAAGGTCGTGAGGGGGTGCGTGTGGAGACCATGACAGGGCGAGACGCAGTGAGCCACCTGCTTGTCGAGAAGGCTGACGTGAAGGACGCTGACAAATATACCTGTGCCCCATCTAATGGTATCGGGGCCGGAAAGAAAGAAGATACTATGACTGTAATATGATTGACTAGAAACGAATATATTTAGAAGGGCGGGGAAGGAATACAAGCTATGTCTGTTCTACAAGCAAATTTGATGAAAACCGCCCTGTCTGACTGCATTAATATGAGACATGCAAGAATCAGGTTGTGACGGGAAATTAAGAATGTTTATTAAGTGATGTAATAAAATTACTGGTAATTTACTCTTACCTTACCCGGACTTTTTGAACGCTCGTTGTGTTGGCTTCAACGATCGTCAGCAGAGGTTAAACTATCCCCTTTTATTCCAACTTCCGTCAACATAAATTTATTGTAGGGTTCTTTCATTATAAATTATATGCACTATAATAGTAATAACAGAATTGTATGGTTACGAAAACAACCAATTTACAATTACTTTACTATATTTATTAATGCCAGTCAAGCACCAACAATTAAATTAAGGATACAATTAATAAATTAATTACCACATGCACACTTTCACACGAATTGAAATGCTAGCTAGCTAATATTGCAATAAATCGATAATTACGGTACTCGTTTTCTTTCCAACGGTCTCGTAACGTCTCGTATGTTCTCGTATGATTTTTCTTACAAATTTCTCATGATAATTCTAGCTTACGTTAATTCATTGACTAAGACTGTGATTAATTAATTATTAGGTGCTATTTCAAGAACTTCCCACTCAATTACTTTAATTAATATTCAAATTCAAGCTACACTGTAACGAGTTTGGAATCTAAAATATGAAGATCGTTCCATTGACTCCAATTAAAGATTATGTCCTTACACCTGTGAATTTTCAATGTCAATACTCACAATATCACTTGTAATTCTTACCTTAAGTACGAGGTAGACGCTAAGGCAAGCCTTCTACCGACCTCCACACGAGAGAGAGAGAGGCTTCTCTTCTTACCTTATTTATCAACCAATTGTCTGTTGCAATTGATTAATAATATAACCTTGAAGTCTTGGGAATAACTGGTAGTTTACCAGGCTATTCAACTTCCAATTATCTCTTCGTCACTAGAGACAAAGGCTAGATGAGAGAGAGCAAGGACGAGCAATACGAGTGATATCACTCGCGGTGTAGGCCGAACTGATTCAAAAGCGGCTACCATGAGTTACGTATCTCCGTCACTCTACAGTTGGTGATGTGTCTGGCAGCGATACACTGGCGCCATGCATATTTGTTCGAATGCGCACCTATGCTGACTAACTTGACATCCTATGCTATTATATACACATCAGTAATACATGCAATTCTAATTAACGACGTATAAATAATTCCCTATGATTATCCCACTTCACGATATCATATGCAATTCAAGGAATTAATCTTACTCGGCATGAATAATTCCTTCGGTAATAATACAAGCGAGAAATACAGACTAGTCGACCGTTGCAAGGAGACGCTGGTCAGTGTACCTTCAAATCTTACTGCCTTGTACAGTTGGCTCAAGGTATTCCTTTACCCCCGCTTTTGTGTCTGGAGTTGATGTGGCAGCGCAGCAATACTAGAGTCACATTTATGAATGACAAATCTCCCTGTTGAATCATATTTACGGTTAACACAATGAATCGCTGTTTCGTATTCTTCAATGTTAATACTGTAATGTATAAGATGTGATATTATGCTGTATCAAATGTGATCCGAACATATCCAGCGATGCCACATACACTCCACAGCCACCGCAGGGGGTAAAGAAATACCTTGAGGCAACTGTACATACATACGGTACAGCTAACTAACTACACATAATACAAGTATAAAATATCACTCCGTCTGGCTTATTTAAACCCTATTCTCTATGCTACGATATTATATTATTATGCCACGAGCATCGATTCGTGACTCAGGTAAAGGTTAACGTGTACCTACAGTCGTGGTCAATAATAATCATCCACATATGGGTATCTCAAACAATTTACTGCATATTGTTTTCACATTCTCATATGATGTTATTGTTTTAAGTAGTGGTTAGCTGCTTGTATTAAATTAAAAGATGATAGTTAACCTATTTATTGGAAAGATTATCATCTAAGGAACAGAGGGAAGCTGTTAACCTCTTATGTGAGTTACCCCTATATGGATGATTATATATGACCGCAACTGTACATGCAAAAATATATGCATTCTTGACAGCTTGCATGCGTGTCTTTCGGCTCAATTTGCACTGATCTTCAGGAGTGGGAAGAGAGCTATTCGTAAGCATCAGTGGACAAGAATTGAATGAATCTAAAGCCTCAGCTGAGATCCATTGTAAATCCACTACAGTCGTGATACTTGACTTAGTGCCCACTAAAAAAAGACCATATCTCCCGATCTAAGGATTGCCTAGCTACCACACAATAGCTAACCCATAGATTGATTGATTGATTGATATTAGGCAGCGAAGGAGCGAGGTCATATAGTGCCAGAAAATAGTGATCGAGTGGTGAGACAGGAAGCAGGAAGGAAATAAAGAGAAAAGAGGGACAGTTGAGGAACTGAAAGGGAGTGGCTGGGTCCGAAGGAGCGCCAAAACCTTTAAGGTATTGCCCACATCACTGCAGGCCATAACCCCCTGCGTGCAGGGACTACCCCATAGAGGTATACTACCTGGGTACTACAGAAATATAAATCAAAGATTTTTGTCGTTCACCCCAGACAAAGAATGGATTCAGCCGTGATATTCCCTCAATAATGTCGTACTGTAAGGCGCTAGCTTGAGTGGTATATAGTTCACAGTGAGATGAAAGTAATTATTTGGAGTAAATGAAATAATTTCAAAATAGTTGTGGCCTCTCTAGTAGACTTCCTGGTGTTGACCACTCCTTCATTATATCGCACACTATGTTCTTCACGAAAATCTAGGTATTGGTAGCAAATTAACTCAACCCGTTTTCTCTCTGCTAATGCATTCTGTATCGACAGTTTCATGGCAAATATGGATGTTGCATATAGCTACCCACGTTTGCTGCAATAGTGAGGTCGCGATGTAAGGTATGGACCATGTACGAGTGGTGAGAGTTGGTATGTGCTTTCTTTTTCTTTCTTTCTTTTAAGTTTTTGCCTATCACCTCCTTGTGGGGTATTAAGGTATTAAAGTTCCATCATAAATAATAGTAGCAACAGCAGTAGTTGTAGTAGTAGTAGTAGTAGTTGTTGTTGTTGCTGTTGTAGTAGTTGTTGTTGTTGTTGTTGCTGTTGTAGTAATCGTAGTTGTTGTAGTAGTAGTAGTTGTAGCAGCAGTAGTGTCTAATATCAGTGTTACTGCATTGTTGCTGTTGTTTTGGAGGCGGTGAAGAGTGTCTCCCTTGCCAATGGCTCAAAACGCCTCCATTTCTCTCGGGAACTGGGAGACATCGGGGTCCCGGTGTTACGCGATGTTTTACTGGAAGAGGTCGATCCGAGGTGAGGCAGACAGCCACCACCACACGGCCACAAATGGCGACGGCTCAGATGTCTGACTGGCCGTCCTCCTCCTCCTCCTCTTCCTACTTCGGCGTTCCCCTTCTTCTTCCAGTTCCTTTTCGCTCTCGGTGGTGGTGGAGGTCCTGGTATCCGTCTCTGTCTTCATCTCCTGTGGTGGTGGTGGTTGTGGTGGTGACGGTGGTCTCTCCACGTTTGCATGGCTGAGCGGACGAGAAAGCATCAGATGGGGTCGAGGGTGGCAAGCCATTTTTCTTGAATATGTCAAGGAGGAGGTTGGAGAGACGACCTAACCCTTCTGCATCTAAGGCAACAGTAGTGTTGGTGTAGACTGTGACGATGTCTGACTGCTACTGCCTTCGCTGCGGTGGTTGGGCATCGGCCGCCCTCCTCCCATGGGCATGGAGTGAGCGGAGGACTTTACCACCAATAAGTCCGTCAGCGACTTGGTTTGGGCCTCGTCGGATCTGGCAACAGATCTGGCAGGTGGAGGGAGGGAGGATGTTCACAGGAGAAGAGGAAAGAAATGTGGGCGAGGCTATATAGGAGAGAAATGTGGGCGGGGCTATGTAGGAGAGAAATGTGGGAGGGTAACGAATGATCAGGTAGAGGAGACGTGTGTCAGGAGGAATGAATGAAGCATACACTGTGAATGGTGTCGAATCAGCAATAGTATAAAGAAGGGTTCTTTTCAGTCATGACCCAGTTTTTACTATGACATCATTCTCGCCACCCATACAGAAAGATCTTTTACAAATGACCAGAATTATCAACGTAAGAAAATACAAGGCCAAAAAACTGAAACGCAATAACTTTGAGAAAAAGTCATTCTAACCAGAAATATAAACAGAATTATAAACACTGCTTCGCCTACTCCTCCCTCTCTCTATCTCTTTCTCTCTCAATGATTTTGTTTTATTGATAATTAAATATATGAATATTCGAGTATAAAAATATGTTAGGTGGATTCATGTATGAAGTTCATATTTATTTTATTGTCACAAACATTATTATTTTATTTTATTTATGTATAGGCCCTATATTTTTGTGAGCCTGCTACCCAGTTTGGAGGAATTGACGACCCAGTAATGGGTCAGGACCCGTAATTTGAAGAACCCGGATTTAAAGAAGTGCATACTGCATTAACGTAGGTGGATATAGTACAGAGAAATGTGATGATTTGAGGCAAGGGTGAGGGGGAAGAAGGAAAGACAAATGAAAGTGATTAGTTGAAAAGTAATAACAAACAAATATTAATTAAAATATCTGTTACATTTTATCCTTTAAATAAAGGCACTGTCTTTTGTTCACCATCGTAGTGGGATAGACTACTGATTATTATCTTTTGGATATTAGACAACAAATAAAGGTGTTAGCTGACCTTTCGGACCCGAACCTTTCCGTCTTCAGCTATCCCTGTATTCCTTTTATCCCTCGTGCTTGCGACGTAGGTAGGTATTCCCTGTAATGATGTGGGCAATACTTTAATGGTTTTGGCGTCCCTTCGGCCCCAGCCACTAGCTTTCAGTTCTTCAACTGTCCCTCCTTTCTCCCTATTTCCTTCTTGCTTGCTGCCACAACAGCGAGGTCATATAGCACCAGAAAACGGTGATAGAGAGGTGAGAGAGCAAAAAAGCAGTAAGGAAATAAAAAGAAAAGAGGGACAGTTGAAAAACTAAAAGCTAGTGGCTGGGGCCGAAGGGGCGCCAAAACCCTTAAAGTATTGCCCACATCACTAATGCAGGCAATACCCCCCTATGGGGTCAATATGTAGAGAATTTACAAGACAACTAGAGATTTATGGGGAGAGTTATATAAGTTATATAGAATGAAAGTGTTGGCAGATACGCATTATTGACGGGATTATCCCAGCCACAACATTTCACCTTCATATAACTGAAGGACTATAGGTTTCATGCATTGCCATTTGCCAGTCTGTTGCTAGTCAGAATGTTAACTTGTTAAACCCATTTGCAGGAAAGAGAAATATACTACATCTTTCTTTTTAAGTTACTTATAGGTATTTTTTTATTAAAATCTGTTTTGATATACATTACCTTGCTTTTATCTAGTTCCAGCATTACTGCGTAGAACACCATATGACTCAATAAGGACCACAAGGACAGTAATGGAGATCAACATAATGCTCATGGATCTCTCTATAGGTTACTGAACACAGTGTTTTATGCTCAACTTCAGAATTATGTTCTCAGCATCACAATGTTAGGCATAGATAATGAAAACAATATACAAACATTATATTTTATTATATGGCAAAGATTAAATTGCCTAAGTGCTACTGTCTCATATATATATATATATATATATATATATATATATATATATATATATATATATATATATATATATATATATATATATATATATATATATATATATATATATATATATATATATATATATATATATATATATATATATATATATATATATATATATCGTAATCGACAGTTTTAGCATGCATATGTATCATCAATCCCAAATGCTGCAACAATATCCCTAATCGTGTCATCTGTATACAGTAGATGGAATATGGAAGGAATCATAAGGGATACCTTGAAAACAGACATGACAATATTTAATAACAAGTCGGCAGTTATTTTGCCGAATGTAGTACACTAATCAATTAGCATGAATAATACACGTTTTTGTCTATTGTTACTACTAATACGATAATGAAAAGCATACTCGATAGGATATCGATGTCTCCATTAGTGATCTAACTAAACTTGAAACAGTAATGGTGTATGTTTTGTAGCGTCATCATCTTCAATGGAAATAGTAACAGGTAACTGACCACGTTAAACGTTGATAAGGCTATAAGATAAATATTTAATCTGTTAATTTTGTATCTTCTATATAGTTTGAAAAAATATTCACTATCACAGAGCAGCTCCTTCCATCTGAGTGGTAGAGAACGTTGTTCATTAACAACTAGTATGATTTGTATTTTTCATTGAACCATATTTGAACAGCTGTCTGTATGTTCAGGCTACCCTGTGTAAAGAGAATGTGTCTTCTTTGATCTCAAGCTTTATATATAAGTATAAGAAAATACACCAAGTAGTTTTATATTATATATCACGATCAACACTGTGAAATCAAAATTAAAATTGTTTGCCGGAGCAGAGGACACTGACTGGTATGGCAGCCTACCACGTGGAAGACCACCACGTTGCACTACTGCTACTCAGATACAAGATATTTTACAAGCAGCAGAAGCCGTTCCACAGACAAATGCGGTAGCCATAAGGGAATCTTTACATCTTGATGTCAGGGAGAGGACTATCAGAAGAGTGTTGCCCGAAGCTAGGGTGCATCACAGGACCCCAGCAAACAAGAATTTCTAACAGACCAACATCGCGAAGGAAGGTTACGGTTTGCCTAACAATATGCTAACAAGCCTGAGGATTTTGGAAGAGAGTGATCTGAACGGATGAGAAAACCTTCTCATCTTCGTGTCATGGAAGGTGCCACTGCTGGAGGAGGAATAATAATCGGTTAGTATAAATTCTGAGGTTGTTGTTTCTATAAACTATTTAGTTATACGTGACCATAAGAATATATTAATTACTGCGGGGGGACAACCAATATCGTTACAATGTCAGAAACATTAATAAAACAGTTATAAAGTTCATTCAGAGTAAATTACTTTAGGCATATAGGGTCACGCATTGTTAAATTTCATGATTGTAGTGCCTTTAGTATATATATATATATATATATATATATATATATATATATATATATATATATATATATATAAAAATAGTCACTACATGACTAAGCCAAAACCACACCGGAAACGACTGGAGATGAAGATCCTCTTAGACGACATCCACCAACTAGAAACAGCTACGAGAAAACTCGGACATCATCATTCGACGTGCAGATAAGGCCTCCTCTTTAGTTGTCCATGGGAGCGAGGAATACCTACAGAAAATAGACAACATACTAAGTGACACCAGTAAATTCAAAAGAATAATTATCACGCAACCCCACCAACGACATCAAGCGAAGGGCCAAGACCACCATCTCTGCCATCAACGCTAAAGCTGGGGGGATCCACCTGAAGAAACTTATTGGAGAATTTGCACCGGGTGAAAACCCACAAGCCTGGCAACCCCCTCAGGCCTATCATCTCCCAGATCCCGACTGCAACCTACCAACTGGCCAAATCTCTGAACAACTTACTTTCACCTTACGTGCCCAGCAAGTAGAGCCACAATTCAGCCACAGATTTTCTACAAATTCTCCGTGATTCCCCTTAAGTAGACAACCACATCATCGCCTCCCTGGATGTTGAGTTTGTTCACTAATGTACCAGTGGATACAACTATAGACATCATCCTCCAACGGGTTTACGAACACCCAGACCTCCCACGACTGGACATCCCCAAGACCTGCCTCAAGACTCTACTTGAACTCTGCACCAAGGAAGCTCCATTTATTTGCCCCCGTGGCAATATTTACCAACAGTTTGACGGTATATCGCCCATCGATATACTGTCGGTATGTTGATGACATTTTTGTTCAAGTGAAGGACCTAGACGAGCTACTACTACTACTACAGCGGTTTATCTCCTCGTCTGGGCTGAACTTCACCTACGAAAAATCAACGGATGGCAAACAACCCTTCCTGGACCTCTTGGTTGCCCACCACGACTCAGACTTCCAAACCACAGTATACACAAAGTCCACCAACAACGGACGGTGTCTAAACGGTGCCAGTGAATGCCCCAAGAGATACCTCCAATCCACCATCTCATCCTACGTCAGGAGGGCTCTCTCCCACTGCACCAGCTGGAGAAACACACAACAGGAACTAGAACGTCTCACCCAAGTCCTGGTCAACAATGGATTTTCTAACATAGACAATCAAACTCCAGCTAGAAATATGGTACGAAGTGAATCCCCCAACAAAACCCAACAGTGATATCAAACTTTACTACAGCAACTACATGTCCACCAACTACAAGTCTGACGAGACCATACTAAGAGACATAATAATCAAGAATGTCCACCCCACCGACCCAGACAGCGAGATCAAACTAATAATTTACTACAAGTCTCCAAAAACCTCGAACCTCACCCTACACAACCGACCTACTACCTCCAAGAGCCAGATGAACAGCGACCACGTGATTTACCAACACACCTGTAACAGTGTGGACTGTGAGCCTCACCACTATGTTGGTAAAGCACAAACATCACTGTCTCGTCGGCTCACCATGCACCTCCAGTCAGGGTCTATAAAAGACTACTACCGTGCCCACGACCACCAAGCTCTGACACGAGACAAACTAGTAAATAATACCACCATACTAGACAAAGAAACAAACAGCAGAAGACTCTCCAACCTAGACGCGATGTATATAGAAACCCTACAACCTTCGATAAACAACCAGACACAAGACCTCCAAATAATGCCCTCCAGAAAGCGACACATCACCAGCACCGTCAGGATACCCACCACACCTCCAACACCTACTGACCCACCACCACCACAACCAACCAACAACTCAGAAGTAGTGCCAGAATCAGATGCTACCCCCCATCCACCAATCACTAGGCCTCTGATATGGTGGCCCCGCCCACCTCACATACAGAAAACAGTTAAATACCCCTCACCCACCCAGAATCACCAGGGGAGTCTACATCCAGCCATGGCCCAGACAGCACCTACTGCCGACCACACCACTTCCCCTGCCGACCGTCTTGTTGGCAGGGTGAAGTGGTTTAACCATTTGAAGGGCTATGGATTTATAACCTCAGACTTGAAAGATTATTTCGTCCACAGGAGGGGCATCCTTCTCTCTGCTACCACCACCTCACCACCATCACAGGGGGACGGAGAGGAGGTGTCCTTCACTGTGGAGGAAGGGAGGAAGAGGCAACAAGCGTGCAAGACGGGGAAGGAGCACAACGGATGCACCACCACCCGTTCCGGCCCACCCCCGTCGCCGGTTGATGTTGCCTCACCCACTAAACAGGGCGAACAGCGTGAAGGCAACACCACCACCACCTGAGACTTCCGAATTGGACTCTGCGACAGAGGAGGATACTCAGGTCCCTGACACCAGTTCCTGCTCTGCCTCCACCACCACCACGAGAGAGGACACAACTGACAACATGGACCTGGAAGATGAAGGGGAATGGCAGACTGTTAAGAAGAGGAAGAGGAGGAGGAGGAATGACAGCCCACCAACCAACCACCCACAGTTTCCTTGGACTGGTGGATGTCTGCCTCTCGTCGCCTCGACCTCTTTTACCAGCACATCCCCAGTTGCCAAGACCCCGACATCTTCCAGATCAGGGAAGTCTGGACCAGCAGCAGATTGTCATCACGGGGCAACTTTGCCAAATCCACACCAATTGTCTCCGGTTGTAATGGCACCTACAGCGTGGAAAATAAAGGAAGAAGGAAGAGAAGAAATAAAGTGCTGCCTTAATATATATATATATATATATATATATATATATATATATATATATATATATATATATATATATATATATATATATATATATATATATATATATATATATATATATATATATATATATATATATATATATATATATATATATGCCGCCACATCCTGTGGACTCATCATAACACTGCCATAACTAAGCTTCTTGCTCACTCTCCCTCAACCAAACTTGCATTTAAGACCCTAACCCTGCTTGGCAACAAACTCTATGTTGTCTAGGATTACACTTACCTCGGAATTCCTATCTCCTCACTCAGTAACCCCTCCGTATACATTTCCGAGGATGCGAGCTAGACTTCACCCCCACAACTCCATTATATCAGGTCCAAGAGGCGTCACTGTTTTCATTGCTCGATCATTTCATATAATGGATGTACGATCTTTTTTTGTTTATCATGCACTTCATTTGTCTCTCCTTCCTTCAACCTTGCTCAAACCTCTTGACAAAACTCAAAATGAAGCTATGCGTATCAAATTACACTGCCCCAGATCAACTCGAATAGTCAGCATGCTTACTGAACTCAACCTCTCGCCTGTTATTAACAGAATATAATATGTTTGGTGTCTGTTTTGGCACAAAATGTTTGCCAACTTCTCCCTCTCCCACTGCCAATTTTACCCCACTTTTTGTTATGGTTATAACAGCAAAGAAGCCCTTGCGTTACTACCCGGGGTGAACAGACTCTAGAATACACAGTAACAATTTATTGGTAAGTACAGGGTAATACACACAATTAAATATAGAAGGCCAGCCTGCCGTATAGCGTCGTTAGAGGGCCTTAGTTGCTGCAGGAGGGCACACGGTGGGAAGCTTGATGCAGGAAGTGGCAGGTATGACGGCAGGGGCAGGTGTTCCTTGGTCCAGAGCTAGTGTGGAAGTATCTGTACAATGGCGTAGCAGCCCCTTTTATTCAGTTGGGGTAAGATCCCGGATGTGTGTGGGTGCTGCGTCATCACATGATCGTATGACCCCTGGTGCAGTCTGGAAGCAGATATTCAAACTGCTCCTCCAGGGATGACTAATGCAGGAACAAGGAGCGGTATATCTGGCGCCAGGTGTACCCAGGAGGGGATTTAAATGCGTCTGGGAACGGATTAGTACATCTGCCGATCCTCGGGATGACTCTGGCAGAAGGCGCGGGGTAACAAAGGAGGGAATATATGAGCGGCTATATATGGAGCCGCTATACATGGTCATCTCTGACTACACTAAACTGGAGCAGGTCAAGCAAAACAACACCCTTGGCCTAGAATCTTGGCTTCACAGATTCCGTTCAACATTTTGCCCAGTTCTGAATTTAATTGATAGGGATCCTAGTGATATCCGTCATGACCAACTCACACCTCTTCACACCTGCTCATTACCTTCAGTTTGGACTAGAGTCACCCAAACTATCACATACACACCTCTTAGTAAGAACAAGGACCGTCCGCCACTCCTTATACAATTTTTCATACTAGAAACACTCTCAGAAGCCTCCAAGCAATTTCCTGCCCCTCCACTTCATGGTTACACTGATGGCTCCTTACTGGCAACTATTAAAGCAGGGGCTGCCTGCATTGCATTCCCAACATCACATCGCCTTCCTGACTGGAGTAGCAGTACCCAGTGTGAACTGTCTGCCATAAATTCAGCTCTTGTCTACCTTAACACTGAAGGAATATCTGGTCTCATTATTAGCGATTCATAGGCAGCCATAGCCCTTATTTGTAGTCCTCCATCCCACATCATCCCTCTCATCTCTTCCTTATAACACCATATCCATCTTGCCATCACCCTTGGCCTTTGTGTCTCTTTCATCTGGATCCTTGCTCATGTAGGTCATGACCCACACGACCAGGTAGATAGACTTGCCAAAACTGCCTGCCACTTGTCCTAACCTACAGTACACCTCCCAATCTCCACGAGTTTAGTGAGAAGAATTCTGCGTGATGAAAAACGAAAGGACTTGGAACTCCGTACTGACGCTGAACAACATGACAGTTTCTCCATCCCTCACTAGGTTTAGTACTGTGCAGTGGGACACCTGTATAGTAGGAGTCCCACCCTCATTCGCCGCTGTGATGTAGCCGTTGTCCTCATCCGTATGCTAGGCAGCCGACCGCAGAGCAAACGATATGCAAACTCTGTAAAGCTCCCAACTCTCGCACACTCAGACATTACGTCATGTATTGACCACTTCAATTGCCCACTTCAGACCCTCTCACCTAATGTATCGTAATATGTATGACTATTTAATTAACCAGCAAGATGTATTAGAAAACATTCTCAATATATTTCCCAATTTTCTCAGCCCCCAGCAATATCAGTTTGTAATGTTCACAATTAACTTGTATGTTAGACTATCTTAAAGCCTGAGGAATATAATTCTCTCGGCTTTGGGATGACAATTATTGTATAATCTTTATTATTTTTATTATAACATTTTTTTTGGCAACATTATTACTCTCACTGCACTTTTCTTATATACAGGGTGATTCAGCATCCCATGTATTAAATTGAATGATGGCCTGCTTGGAAAATTATAAGCAAAATGTCTCTATGATGAGATGTGGAATTATACAGAGTTTAGCTGTTACAATACATTTTATGATACTGTAAAAAGGAAGGCGAAAAGTGAAGTGAAACCCAACTAGATTTTGTATATACAGTATTTATTCATTGATCACTACAGTGTACTTATTTTTGCTACAATCGAAAGAATATGTTCAAAGTGGTGTTTGTTCATCTGCAACACACTCCCTGTACTACAAACATCTGAAACATATCCTCAGAAATCTAGGTGAGTTTTCCTTCACTTTTTGCCTTCCTTTATACAGTATCATAAATGTAATGTAACAGCTAAACTCTGTATAATTCGACATTTCATCATACAGACATTTTTGCTTAGAATTATCCAAGTAGGTCATCATTCAATTTAATGCATGGAATGCTGAATCACCCTGTATATGTGTAGGCCTATAGTATGCCTATGTGTAATAATAATAATAATAATAATAAACGGTATATTGACATGAGGGCAACCATAGGCTGAAAATATACATACAATTTAAAAGAATTGCGTCAAATAAAGATATTTATACATATATATATACAAACACATATGCAATGAAAAAGGTGATGATGAATGTGATGGGGCTTCTGAGCGTCTATGAATTGTTTAACATGTTTACATTGTAGTAGAAATTGCACTCTTTTTGTACTACCTTTCTGAAGTAACCCAAATCATTTTAAGTTTGTAGTGGTGTCTCATGTGTGTATATGTGTATATATATATATATATGTGTATTCGTGTGTATATATATATATATGTGTGTATGTGTCTGTGTTTGTGTGTGTGCATATGGGTATATGTTTATGTATAGTAGGCAGCGGGAGTGATGTCGCCTCATCTGCCCTGATTGGACCCACGGTGTTCAGGGGTTCGTGTCAGTGGGTGTCGTGG
>JAWQEG010002364.1:30000-31848 GCA_033782935.1 Petrolisthes cinctipes | reverse complement strand
CACCACAACCACTAACTCTACCACACCTCTACCATTACCACCTCTACCACCATCACCACTAACCCTACCACACCACTACCACCATCACCACTACCACAACCCCCACCATTATCCCTACCACTACCACCACCACAAACCCTACCACTACCCTACACTACCACCTGGCTCAGCTTATAATTATACATCTGGTAACGTAGAACGGAAATTTGTCCTACTATAGGAATTTATATAGACCATTTCCCTCCCCATGCGGTATACAGTATGTTAATGTGCAGAGCCTGACGTGTTGGTAGGTATTGTCCGTAAATGTAGGTTTCAGCAACAGTCTCATTAATAACCATGCCAGTGTATCACACCCAAAAAATTCTGGTACCCTTGGAAAAACTGCAATCACTGACAGCTGACACAATTTCGCCGATATCCGCTGATTTGCTTTGCTAATTTTGTCCATGAGGCTGACATTCTCTCAGAGTCCAATGCCGAAGGGGGTGGGGGGAGAGTGTGGTAGGGAGGGGTGGGGGTGGGGGGGAGAGTGTGGTAGGGAGGGGTGGGGGTGGGGGAGAGAGTGTGGTAGGGAGGGGTGGGGTGGGGAGGAGGGAGTTGGGGGGGGATGTGGAAGGGAGGAGGAGTGGCGGTGGGAAGAGTCGGTGGGAGAAATGGAAGAGTTGAAGGAGGAGGATAAAAAAAATGAAAGGGAAAGTAGAGATGAGGATTAGGCAGGGTAATGAAGACAGGGAGGGAAGAAGCAACAGAGAATTATTAAGAGGAGTTAGAAGAGGGAGACCTAGAAGACGACAAAGGAATACAAAGAACAGCAACATACTTATTGGTCCTTGTGAAGCCGTTTGATTATCTTGTGCTTACTACAGTAGTTTTCTAGCTTATGTGAAAATATGTGAAAAAATGTGAAAAAATAAAAATAAAAATGAAAATAGAAATAAGAATAAGAATAACACTAAAAATAAGAATAACACTAAAAATAAAGATAAAAATAAAAATGAAAATGAAAATGAAAATGAAAATGAAAATAATAATAATAATAATAATAATAATAATAATAATAATAATAATAATAATAATAATAATAATGTTCCTCCTAACCCGCCACTCCCTCCAACCTATCCTGGCCGGAAACTATATAATAAGGACAAAATGCCACAGAATATTTATAGGAAACTTGAGAAGTGTCGCAAACCATATTTATTCTGCAGAGTAAATGATAATCACTCAGACAGCTTACATTAGTCTGAAAACAACACGAATGAAATGAAGTTAATCGTAGTTACAGATTTGCAAGGGTCTTGGAATTACATCACAGAAAAGTTTAAAATAATTAATTGCATAATTATGAATACTGCACTATTTGCGCTTCAAGGTTAGAAATATAGATCAGGATATTGAAAGATAAAGTTAGAAAGGAAGTGGAAATATTAAGGGAGTAGAAGGAGAAGGTGGAGGAGGGAGTGATGCGATAAAGGAATGGTACGAGGAAAGGAAGGATGAAAAAAAGGAAGGATGGAAAGAAGGAAGGGTGGGAGGAAGGATGGGTGGGAGGAAGGATGGGTGGGAAGAAGGATGGGTGGGAAGAAGGAAGGGTGGGAAGAAGGAAGGGTGGGAAGAAGGAAGGGTGGGAAGAAGGAAGGGTGGGAAGAAGGGAGGGTGGGAAGAAGAAAGGATGGGATGGAGGGATGGTAAGAAGGAAGGATGAGAAAAAGGAGGAATGAAAAGAAGGGAGGTACGAATAAAAGGAAGAATAAGTAGAATGAAGGATAGGAAAATGGAAGGATGAGAAGAAGGAAGGATGAGAAGAAGGAAGGATGGGAAGATGGAAGGATGAGAAGGATGGAA
>JAWQEG010002364.1:15000-27500 GCA_033782935.1 Petrolisthes cinctipes | reverse complement strand
CACACACACACACACACACACACACACACACACACACACACACACACACACACACACACACACACACACACACACACACACACACACACACACACACACACACACACACACACACACACACACACACACACACACACACACACACACACACACACACACACACACACACACACACACACACACACACACACACACACACACACACACACACACACACACACACACACACACACACACACACACACACACACACACACACACACACACACACACACACACACACACACACACACACACACACACACACACACACACACACACACACACACACACACACACACACCATACAACAACATCAACTCACAAATCATACACCTCAATTACACACACACACACCATCTTAACTCAATCTTGAAGGTACAGTAATGAAAAAATCAAATGCAGACGTTAGGAGTGACATTTCATTCCCCCTCTACTTTTCCTACTCCTCCTCCTACTCCTACTCCTGCTCCTCCTCTTCCTACCTTTCTTTCCCTTCCTTCACAGCCTTTTCCCTTCTTTCTTCCTTTATTTATTTATTTATTTTCTCACATTCTCTCCACCTCCTCCTCCTCCTCCTCCTCCTCCTTTACAGTTCGTAACGGAGGTGGTGTAATTCTGTACGTAAAAAGTAGTCTTCACCCGCTACGAGTGAATAGGCCAGAAATAGATAATATAGACGCATCCTATATACAATTACGACACCGTTCATACAAAACAATATTGGGCCTCATATATAGACCACCGAATCAATCAACAAACACCGATTCAGTTCTCTACGACAGTATAGCTGAAATCTGTTGCGAGGATGATTGTATAATTTTTGGCGATTTTAACCTACCAGTACAGAAGTGGGGTGACAATTTAATTTCTCATTCGGGCCACGATTTGTACACAAACTTAAACGAAAGTGACTAAGCCAACGTGTAACGTATCCTACGAGAGGAAACAATATCCTAGATATAATTCTTACTACCGATGACAATTTGGTTAAGGATGTTAAAGTCGGACCTGAATTTAGTTCTAGCGATCACAGAATTATAACATTTGAAATTAATATATCAAAGACAGAAGAAAACGCGAGCACAGAAAATATTACCAGGCATAACGGGCTCAAGATCGTCGGGAAACGTTTTAACACGAATGAAGCTAAATTTTTCTTTTTTAATCGTATCATAAACATTTGGAACCGACTGCCCTCTGCTGTTATAAACTGTGCAACAATAGAGTCGTTCAAAAGTCACCTAGACAAGTATCTAGCAAATAACCCGAACCTCCAACTATTCACACTCGAATAAGATTAGTAACATAACCGCAGTTCACATTATATATACTCCGACAAGAGTAGGACAGTCACAGACTCACCACGTTAGTAGTATTGGTAGCATAGAGTATAGGGCCTAAGTAAGCCAGGCGGAGTACAGACCACTGGTATATTTATAGCTAGCTAGTACTGTATTACACGAATAATTTTACGTCATATATATAAAAAGGTACTGTATATTAAGACATAGTGTAAGAACCTTCGTGCTGTCCTATATAAATCCATGTTAGTTTTTCCATACTACATGGTATCTTTTCATTTCCTGCCAGCTTCGGCTGGAGGGAGTGGTGGGTGGGGAGGAGCCTTCTTCTTTGCTATACTTTCCCTCACTCTTGTAGGTTAGATAGAATAGCAAAATCAAGCAGCCTCGTAAGGACCAGTAGATCTGTTACTGTTTGAATGTCCTTTGTATTCCTCCTCTTTCTACCTTTCTTTCCCTTCCTTCACAGCCTTTCCCTTCTTTCTTCCTTTATCTATATATATTTTTGTCTTTCATTCCCTCCTCCTCCTCCTCTTTCTACCTTTCTTTCCTTTCCTTCACAGCTTCTTCCTTTCTTTCCTCCTTTCATTCTTTCTTTTCCTTTTTTCTTTCCCTCCTCCTCCTCTCTTTCTTTCCTTCCTCCTCCTCTTTCTACCTTTCTTTCCCTTCCTTCAAAGCCTTTCCCCTCTTTCCTCCTTTCAAATTTTCTTTTCCTTCTTTAATTCCCTCCTTCTCCTGTCTTTCTTTCCTTCCTCCTCCTCTTCCTACCTTTCTCTCCCATCCTCCACAACTCTTCCCTTCTCTCCTCCTTTCATTCTTTCTTTTTCTTCTTTCTTTCCCTCTTCCTCCTCCTCCTCCTCTCCCTACCTTTCTTTCCCATCCTTCAAAGCCTTTCCCTTCTTTCCTCCTTTCAAATTTTCTTTTCCTTCTTTATTTCCCTCCTTCTCCTGTCTTTCTTTCCTTCCTCCTCCTCTTCCTACCTTTCTCTCCCATCCTCCACAACTTTTCCCTTTTCTCCTTTCATTCTTTCTTTTTCTTCTTTCTTTCCCTCTTCCTCCTCCTCCTTCTCTTCCTACCTTTCTTTCCCATCCTTCAAAGCCTTTTCCTTCTTTCCCCCTTACATTTTTTCTTTTCCTTCTTTCCTTCCTTCCTCTTCCTGCCTTTCTTTCCATCCTCCTCCTTTTTCTACCTTTCTTTTCCATCCTTCAAAGCCTTTCCCTTCTTTCCTCCTTTCTTTCTCTTCCTGTCATTCCTTTCCTTCCTCCTCCTCCTCCTCCTACCTATCCTTCCCTTCCTCCACCACCTTTCCTTCCCTCTCCTTCACTTCCTCTCTCTGTAAAAGATGTAAATAATATGGAATAATCTGCTAGGCAACACTACTGAGATAGATTTTATATTTATTTGATTAATGACTACTGATTAGAACACGCATTAATTATATCTCCTAATGTTATTTTCACTCCCTCACTCTAATTCACTTTCCCTCCCTCATTCACTCACTCATTCTCTCTTATTCACTGAATCTCTTCCTCATTCTCACTCTCTCTCACTCATTCAATCTCTTACTCACTCATTCAATCTCTTACTCACTCATTCAATCTCTTACTCACCCATTCAATCTCTTACTCACTCACTCTCTCCCTCACTCTGTATTTTCTCTTCGTCTCTCTTATCTCTTCCTCTTCTATTTTTCTCTCTCACCTTCGATTTCTCTCTCTTTTTCATATTTTACCTTTCATCGTTTCCCTTTCTGCCTCTCTCTTCTCCTTCCTCGACCTCTCCTTTTCCTCTTCCTTCCTCATGTTCCCTTGCCAAATCTTCTCTCATTCTTCTTTCATCATCCCTTCTTCCCGTCTCTTCTCATCTCCACTCTTTCTATCTTCCCTCATTCCTCATTCTTCTCTCTCCCTCTCTCTTCTCCTCCCACTCCTCCTCCTTTTTACTCACTCTTCCCTGTCTCTTTTTTCCTCTTCTCTTCCCACTCCTCCTCCTCCTCCTCCTCTTTTACTCATCCCTCCCTTTCTCTTTCCTCCTCTTCTCTTCCCTACCTTCCTCCCTTACTTTATTCGATCCTGTCCTTCTCTCTCATCACTCTCCCCCCCCCTCTTTCTTTCATACCTACCTAGTCCCTCTTCCCTCTCCCTATCTTTTTTTCCTCTCCTCTTCGTCCCTGTCCTACCTATTTCCTTTCCACTCCTTTCCTCTCTCCTAGCCCCCCCCCCCTCTTCCCCCTCCCCCCGACCCCAAGGTGCAGGTGTGAGGGAGCGGCTGGAAGTGAAAAGTGTGAGCAGCGAACACCTGGGGATATTGGTACTCACACACACACACACACACACACATTCACAAACACACACACACACACACACACACACACACGCACGCAGTCATACACCACGTACAAACAGGAAGATACTAACGAAACCTAACACACACATGCACACACACACACACACGCACGCACTCATACTCCACGTACAAACACGAACATACTGACGAAAACTAATACACACACACACACACACACACACACACACATACTCACATACACACACACTTACAAACACACATAACATTCACACACTTACAAACCCGAATATACTGACGAAAACTAATACACACACACACTCACTCATCCCCCCCCCCCACACACACACATACACACACTCTTCCCTGTAACACATGACCCAACAAGGCAACAACAAGTCCAGGACATGAATGAGAGGAAGCAAGGTGCAGTACAATACAGTAGATAGACTATAACTTCTCCTCTTCACTTGCCTACACTAAAAACTACTACTACTCAGTGCTTGATATAAAGACATTTAGATTTGGGACTCTTTGTTTTGAAAATTGGTTTGGCTTTGTCTTGTTTTGGGGTTTAAGGGCTATTTGGGTTAGTTTCATTATTACTGTTGTTGTTGTGACTGTTATTTTTTTTATTATTGTTGTTATTGCTGTTGTTATTATTAATATTATTATTGTTATCATTATTGATATTATTTTCTAATTATTATTATTATTATTATTATTATTATTAGCATTATTATTATTACTATTATTATTATTATTATACGGTTCGAAATTCGCCTGACTGGAGGAGTGAAGGAGGTGTACTGGAGGAGGGAGGGAGGTGTACTGGAGGGGTGAGGGAGGGGTACTGGAGGAGTGAGGGATGTGTACTGGAGGGGTGAGGGAGGGGTACTGGAGGAGTGAAGGAGGTGTACTGGAGGAGTGAGGGAGGGGTACTGGAGGAGTGAGGGAGGTGTACTGGAGGGGTGAGGGAGGGGTACTGGAGGGGTGAGGGAGGGGTACTGGAGGGGTGAAGGAGGGGTACTGGAGGGGTGAGGGAGGGGTACTGGAGGGGTGAGGGAGGGGTACTGGAGGGGTGAGGGAGGGTGAAAGGGAGGAAAGATGGATGGAAGTGATGGAGGGGTGAGGGAGGAGTGAGGGGATGAGGGAGGTGCTTAGAGGGGATGAGGGATAGGAATGGTGAGGGTGTTAAAGGAATATGAAAAGGGTGAGGGGTGAGGGAGGGGTAAGGGAGGGGTGAGGGAAGGAACAAGGAGGGAATGATGAGGGCGTTAGATGGGTAAGGGAGGGGAGGGATGAGTGAGGATGAGGGAGGAGTAAGGAAAGGGTGAGGATGAGGGAGGAGTAAGGAAAGGGTGAGGGGTGGGGTAAGGGAAGGGTGAGGGGAGGGGTAAGGGAAGGGTGAGGGGAGGGGTGAGGGGAGGGGTAAGGGAAGGGTGAGGGGAGGGGTAAGGGAGGGGTAAGGGAGGGGAGGGGTAAGGGAGTGATGAGGGTGTTAGATGGATAAGGGAGGGGTGAGGGGTAAGGGAGGGGGGTAAGGGAGGGGGGTAAGGGAGGGGTGAGGGGGGGGTGAGGGGGGGGTAAGGGAGGGGTGAGGGAGGGGTAAGGGAGAGGGGAGAGGGGTAAGGGAGGGGTAAGGGAGTGGTAAGGGAGGGGTGAGGGAGAGTGGTAAGGGAGAGGGGTAAGGGAGAGGGGTGAGGGAGGGGAAGTGTCAGCTAAAGTACTGAATGTTTCAAGAGTGATAAAGGTGAGGGTCTGTTACCTCACGCCTGCCTACCTACTACCGCATTTCCTCACGCATTTCCTACCGCATTTCCTACCGCATTTCCCACCGCATTTCCTCACGCATTTCCTCACGCATTTCCTCACGCATTTCCTCACGCATTTCCTACTGCATTTTCTCACGCATTTCGTACCGCATTTCCTCACGCATTTCCTACAGCATTTCCTCACGCATTACGCATTTCCTTATTTCTTCCCGTATTCCTCCCGCATTTCTTCAAGTATTTCCTTTCGGATTTTCTCCCTCATTTCCTCACAGGTCATCACGCATTTCCTCCTGAATTTCCTCACGCATTTCCTTCCGTATTTCCTCATGTCCTCACGCATTTCTTGCTGTATTCTCTCACATGTCCTCACGCATTTCATCAAGTATTTCTACCCGCATTTCCTTATTTCCTCCCGTATAATCTCCCGCATTTCCATATGTTTGGTGCATTCCTCCCGCATTTCCTTATTTCCTCCCGTATTCCTCCTGTATTTCCTCACGCATTTCCCTCCGTATTTTCTCACATGTCCTCACGCATTTCATCAAGTATTTCCTCCCGCATTTCCTCCCGCATTTCCTCCCACATTTCCTCTCGTATTTGCTCCCGCATTTTCTTCTCGTAGTTCCTCCTCCGTCAACACTTTCTTTTTCTTCTCCACACACACACACACACACACACACACACACATGGGGGTGATGTGTGTGTGTGTTTGTTTGAGTTTGATGGTGTGTTTGTGAGTGTGTGTGTGTGTGTGTCCTGTACTCTATGCTTGATCAGGGTTGCGTTTGATGGTGTGTGTGTGTGTGTGTGTGTGTGTGTACAACTGTACAATAGAGTGCCTTGATTCCTCCAAAGTATGCCAGGAAACGGGACCAGATGAACAAAAATAATGGTGGCCTCTTCGTTGGAGGAATCAGTTGCTCCAGATTTACCAACACTGTACTAATAAATAAATGCCAAATGGACTTATCTAAAATTGGAAGGTCTCTGGTTTCTCCAAACTATGGCACGAAACAGATCCCTCGATTAGACTAGTACCATCGAGCTGTTTCCTGGCATAGTTAGGAGGAATCAGTAGCCTTCCAATTTACCAACAAGTGCACCTTCCCTCAATGGTAGCCAGAGCAAATAAAGTCAGTCAAAGGGAATTTTTAGTATTCAGGAATAATGTATAAATTTTCTAATGGATGCTTTACTTTATTTATGAATACGGGAATACGATAATTGTGGTGAGGTGAGTATGATGGATGTGAGGTGAGGTGAGTATGATGGATGTGAGGTAAGGTGAGTAAAGAGAGAGTTACAAGGAGTTACAAGGAAAAGAAGTACCCTATGGGACCTTACGATCCATACAAAGAGGGTACCTGGGGTTTAGTTGTGCAAGTAGGCGACCGTCCTCGAATGTGTCCTGTGAAACCATCAAGGAACACTCGCACAACGGCTTAAACACCTAGACGGTCATTTAAGACTTTGTCTAATCTGGACTTGAACTGATCCACAGAGTTGTTGTTGACTACATCAGCAGGAAGCGCGTTCCAAGTACCGCAGATGCTGTATGTAAAGAATTTACCACACAGATCACGGTTGTATCGCTTCAGTTCAAGTTTGTAGCCATGATTCCTGGTTGTGCCCTCACTAAGTTGGAAAATGTCCCTGTAGTCTACATTGTCAAAGCCTCGTAGTATTTTAAACACTTCGATAAGCTGACCATGCAGTCTCCGAGTTTTCAAAGAGAACAGATCGAGTTCTACCAACCGATCTTCATAGCTCTTGTGTCTAAGAGAGGGTATAAGTTTGGTTGCCCTGGCTTGCACTCGTTTCAATCTCGCGATATCCTTTCGGTAAGAAGGATTCCAAAACTGGACTGCATACTCCAGGTGCGGTTGGACAAGGGTATTATACAGACAAAGTACTATCTCCTTGTTCCGGTATCCAAACTGTCGCTTTATATACCCTAACATCCTTTGGGCTTTCTTCTCAGCCTCAATACACTGCTTTGAGAACTTGAGGTCGCTGGTGATAGTTACACCCAAGTCTTTCTCAGTATCAGTGCTTACGAGAGCATTGCCCTTAAGGTTATACTCTGTTCGGGGGTTTCTGTGGCCTATATGCATAACTTTGCATTTGTTCACGTTAAATGGCATTTGCCACGTGTCAGACCACTCCCCGAGATTCCTAAGATCTTCTTGTAAGCGGGTAGTATTTCCTTCTTTCGCGACATTCATACCAAGCTTAGTATCATCGACGAATTTGGAAATTTTGGCAACCATGTCACCATCCATGTCATTAACAAAGATGATAAACAGTAGTGGTCCCAGAACAGAACCTTGGAGAACACCGCTAGTCACTTAGCCAGTTCTCTATCCAATTTGCCACATTTCCGTCTATGCCCAGTGCACGCACTTTCCGAAGGAGGCGGCGGTGGGGTACCTTATCAAAGGCTTTCTGAAAGTCTAAGTAGACAACATCGACTACTTTATCCCGATCATGCTCACTGAAAACAAAATGGAAGAATTCCACAAGATTTGTGAGGCATGACCGGTGCTGCCGGAACCCATGCTGGGAACCCCTCGGTAGCAAATTTGATTCTAAGTGTGCTGTTATTTTGTCCATCATGATGCTCTCCATGAGTTTACAGACTATCGAGGTTAAACTGATGGGTCTGTAGTTTGGCAGTTGGCTAGCATCTCCCTTCTTGAAGATAGGAGTCACCTCTGCCTCACGCCAGTCTCTAGGAACGCATCCAGTCTGGATTACCCTGTTGAAGACCATGCACAGGTGCCGTGATACTTCACCATGCACTTCTTTCAACGCTCTAGGTAAGAACCCATCAGGAGCGGGGGACTTGTTTGCCTTTAATTCGATTATTTTTCTCTCGATTATTCTTGGGTGAAGACCATTGACTCCAACTTCTCACTGAAGGAGTCCAAAGGTTCGGGAATGGGACCACTCTCCTCAGAGAACACTGAAGAGAAGTACTCATTTAAGAGGTTAGCATTTTCTGCATCAGAGTGCATCAATGCTCCATCCTCATTCACCAAGGGACCGATCCTGCGTCGGATTGGTTTACGGCCAATCATATAACTGAAAAACTCCTTGGGGTTCTCTTTGCAGAGTCTAGCCACACGGACCTCCTCAGCACGCTTAGCCGCCCTTATTTTGGACTTCACATTTCGATTCAGTCTTCTATGACCGTCAAAGTCCCCAAATGTCTTCGCTCGACGATACGCAGTTCTCCTCTCCCTTAGTAGGTTACGGATTTCCCGATTAAACCACTTCGGTTGAATGAACTTCTGACCTGTTCCCTTCAGAGGAATAAAGCGCGACTGAAGCTCCATGAAGGAAGACAAGAATGACCTCCACAGATCATCAGCACTCTCTCCCTCCTCTAGTTCCATTTCAGCAACGCCTTCACGAAGACCTGCAAAGTTCGCTCTCCCCATGTCTACTTTTCTATGCACCGGGGTCACGGTCTCCATATTAGGGACCTTAACTGAAAATCTTATAAGCTTGTGGTCACTTCCGCCTATTTCTTCATTTACAGAGAGGTCTTGAATGATGTCATCCTCGGAGGTGAGGACCAAGTCAAGTATGTTAGCACCTCTTGTTGGCTCCCTTACCCATTGAGTGAGGAATTCATCATTTACAAACTCCAAAAGTGGTGTGTTCTCGGCAGAGGGCTCTCTGGTTTCCCAGTCAACATGTGTGTTGAAGTCCCCCATAAGGATGCACACCCTGCCGTCCACTAGTTCACCCAGCAACTGGTATAGGTCCCTGTCCATCTCATAGAGTTGTCCAGGGGGTCTATAAAGCAGCAGGGTTCTGTATTTTGTAGTGCCTATTTCTAGGTCAACTCCAAGGAGCTCGTGGTTCGATGTGATGTTGCAGGTCATCGATTTGATAGAGTTCTTTACATACAACAGCACACCACCACTCCCTCTGTCCTCTCTATCTTTGTGGAAGAGTTGGTAGCCTGGAATCACGAATTCCCCTTCAAGATCTCTGTCTGAGGTTCTCAACCATGACTCCGTTATGGCCACCATCTCGGGTTCCTCTGTCGCAATGAGGGTCTGCAGTTCCAAAAACGTGTTTCGGATGGACCTGGCGTTGAACAATAGAACCTTTAGGGAACCTCCAACTGCAGGGCTCCCAATACTCTTCCGTTTCCCGGTTTGGTCATTGTCTTGGTAGTGCTGGGGATATCCTTCTTCAGGATCTCAGCGAATGTCTTCTCTGGGGTCACTCTATCATAGCGACGAGGGCTCTCCTCCACGCTCGGTCGAGTGCTCCTGAGACATCGTCGGACGGCGTCTTCCATTAATTTGGAAAGCACTTCTTTCCCCTTTGGTGAGAGATGTGTGCCATCCCTCTGGTAGAGGTCGTCTCTACCAAAGAGTGAGGTGTAGGGGTCTACAAAGAACACCCCCTCGGCAGTACACAAATCAGCCAGGCGCTGATTTACTGCAATGTTCTTTGACAGAGCAGTCCCTGAAGGGCCTCTCCTTGGGAGCATGCCAACAACTACCCTTCTGCGAGTTTTTAACCCACAGTCGTCTACTGCACCGAGCACATCCGAGAGGACTCCTTTGGTCATGCTACTCTACCATTTCTCAGGTAGATGCCATTACCACTCACCATGAGTGCAATGACAGCAGATCTGGATGTTTGGATCCTCTCAGCCTCCTTTCGGAGGTCAGCATTGCCACAACACAGAAGTGTGAAGGCAAGCTGCCGTTAGGGGTTGCAGCCCTCGTGCCTGGGAATCACCTACAATGTGTATATCCACAGGCCTCTCCTTGGTAGGAGCACGAGATGCCTTGTGAGGAACCTGAGAGTGTTTTGAATTCCTGCCGGGCTCGTCACTTCCTCCAGGTTGCTTCTTCTATGATTTTGCAGCCGTTTCCTCTCGTGTAGTTTGATTGATCAATAGTGAAATATTTGGTGCAGTCCATATTATCTATGCCTTTGATTATTTTAAATACCTGGATTAAGTCACCTCTCAGTCTACGTTGTGTCAATGGGAATAGATTTAAATCGCTTAGCCGCTCATCGTACATGTTATTTCTCAGACTTGGTATCAATTTAGTAACTCTACATTGGACTCGTTCCAATTTTGCTATATCTTTCTGGTACCAGGCTTTAACACAATACTAAATAAGGGGACGGACCAAGGAATTATACAAAGTGAGGATTGTGTCTTTAGATTTATATTCGAATGCTCTGCCGATAAAGCCAATAGTTTTATTTGCTTTCTTAATTACTTCCGTACACTGCTGACTGGGTTTTAGGTTACTTGATACTGGTACCCCTAAGTCTGTCTCTCGATCCACGCTTTTGAGTTGCTTACCATTTAACGAGTAGTTTGCTGCTACGTTATGATGTCCGATGTGGAGCACTTTACATTTATCTGAATTGAAGGACATTTGCCAAGTTTTCGCCCAATTTGACAATTTATCGAGATTATCTTGCATTTCTTTAGTCTGTGCGTTAGTGTACTGTATTTGCAATTTTGGTGTCGTCGGCAAACTTCGATATGATGCATGAGAGGCCTTCGTCTATGTCGTTTATGTAAACTAGGAATAGGATTGGCCCTAAAACCGACCCCTGTGGCACCCCGCTTGTAACGCCTGTCCAACTAGAAGATTTTCCATTTATTACCACACGTTATTTTTGGTTTCTTAGCCAGAGAGAGAGAGAGAGAGAGAGAGAGAGAGAGAGATAGAGGGAAGGAGAGAGAGATGAGGGGAATGGTTGTAGGTGGAAGGAGGAAAGGAGAGAAGGGAGGAAAGGAGAAAATGGGGGAAAGGAGAGAGGGAGGGAGGGGGTGGGAAGGGGAGAGGGAGGGAGGAAGGAAAGGAAAGTGGGGGGAAACGAAAGAGGGAGGGAAGGAGAGATGGAGGGAAGGAGAGACAGAGTGTAGGACAGAGAGATGGAATAATTAAAGGAATGAATAAATGTGTAAGGGAGGATAGGACCGAGCGAGGGAAGGAGATACGGAAGAGGGAAAGGGATGGAGAGAGGATGGAGGGATGGAGAGAGGGAAGAAGGGAGAGAAGGAGGGAGAGTAGAGGAAGAAAAGCGAAGGAAAGAATCTGAAATAAATAAATATTGGCTAAAAGAGAGAGAGAGAGAGAGAGAGAGAGAGAGAGAGAGAGATGAGGATATGAGATAGAAGAAGAGTGGACGAAGAGAACGATAAGCACAAATAAAAAAATAGTCATAAGAGGAAGAGGAAAACGAGGATGCTTGAAGGCAGGAAATAGGAGGAGGAGGAGGAGGAGGAGGAGGAGAAGTGTTACATAAACAGACCACAACAGACCTTACGGTCCACACGAGGTGACCTGATTTGAGGATTACTGGTAGAGAATATATTACTCCACAGTGATAGTCGAAGATAAGGATAACAAGGCAGAAGGCTCTCTCCCCACCCACCACTCCCTCTGGCCTGGGCCGTACAGGAAAACAAGTCAGAAGTAATCACTTTGTGGGGTTGGCAAAAAAGATGCCCCAGGGAATTTGTAGGAAAGGCAGAAAGTAGGTGAAATAGGGCGAACTCGCCACATGAAATTGGAAAAGTTATTGATTAATAACGTTGTTAGTCGGGGATTAGACACAAGGTGTTTATCTAAAGGACGTTTGAAGCTGTCTACTGTGTTGCAGTCTATTACGTTGTGGGGAAGCCCATTCCATAAGTTGACGACTCAGTCTGTGTGTTAGTAAGTACTGTATTCGCAATTTTAGTGTCATCAGTGAACTTCGATATTATGCTTGAGAGGCCTTCATCTATGTCGTTTATGTACAGTAGAAATAGAATTGGTCCTAAAACTGACCCCTGTGGCACCCCGCTCGTAATGCCAGTCCACCACGATGATTTTTCAATTATTACAAAGCATTGTTTACGGTTGCTTAGCCAGTTCTCCATCCATATTACTGTATCACCTTGAATTCTGTGTGCTTTTAATTTAGTTATTAAATGTTTATGGGGAACGTTATAAAACGTTTCTCTTCTCGTCAAATAGTGGTCCGATAGTTGAAGTGAGTACTTTCTTATGCCAAATATAACTGCAGAACTTTTTCG
>JAWQEG010002364.1:0-10000 GCA_033782935.1 Petrolisthes cinctipes | reverse complement strand
TGTAGGTGTATATAGGTGGGTGGGGAAATGAGCAATACCAGGCGATTCGAAGCTTTCTGCTCCTCACACTTTGGTCAGAATTTTTGTATCACGAATGTACAGTCACGAGCACAAATAAGTATTCAGGTGTGCCTCGCATACCTAGAGACAGTAAATAAATGCACAATAAGATCTCCATTGCATTTACTTCGTTGGTGAATTGGACTGTTCAAAGCTTCAACCAAAGCTGTATACTTATTAGTGCTCGTGACTGTACACATTATCTCGATGGACTATGTAAAGTATGTCGGCAGGGAAAATTATTAGTCATTAACCAAATATTTCATTAATGTATATACTGTTTTATCTATGTATTGAACTTATGTATGAGTTTATATAGCATACAAAAGCAGGCGCACCATTCTATTTTATCTCGTCCACCACAGTGTTGTTTAACTCTCCTTACCTCAGTCAGAAGATGAATCAACACCCCCAAATATAACTCACAAATTACAAGGGGAGAGAGAGAGAGAGAGAGAGAGAGAGAGAGAGAGAGAGAGAGAACCACCACCCCACAAGTCACCACCACGAATCATTTCCACGTCACACCATTAAAGTTTTGTAAGATAATTCCCTCATGTGATGTTTTCCTTTCCTCTCCTCTCTTCTTCTCCTGCCTCTCTTTGCAATCAGCCTCACTTCTTCCCCGCGTCTGTGTGTCATGTGGTCGGTGTAGAGTGTGTGTGTGTGTGTGTGTGTGTGTGTGTGTTGCTAGGCAGTGTCGCTATGCAAGTTGGAGTTACTTACGCTACGTCGTCGTGTATGTCATCATGGTGTCTGAGGTTTTATTTTTACAGCATGAGTGTTGCGTACAGTCGCGGACATAAATTCCTAACACGGTCAATCCAGGTGGAGGCGACCAAGACACTCATCAACAAATCGGATCCAAGCAAGACGAAACGGAATATACAGCACGAATATCACATTATTGGTATAGTGAAACCAGTACAGCTGGTTGCTATAGAATAGGCCCCTTCACAAGCCCAGGCCCCGTGTAGGCATAATCTGGGTTGGAAGGGTCAATTCCGTGACGTTCATCAGAAGTAAATAAAATTCAAATCTGGCGCTGTACTGATAGTGGAGCCACCTGGTGGTGGTGAGGTGAGGTATTAAGCCCCTCCTCCGCTGAATACCGCTCGTCCACTCTGTCGCGGAACACACGTCTGTCAACATCTACGCTCCTCGCTGCTACGCTATGGTATTGTGTCGCGTGTTCCTGCTAAGTTTTCTTTTGTGTTCTAGTGGCTAGCCTGCTTTGCAGATGTATCATGTGTGTTTTCTAGGAGGGTTTTTAGGTGTTTATGGGGGTTTTTTCTTCGTTAGGACTTAGTTCTTTCCTTAAGCGAAGGGGGCTTTTCAGCCCCTGTTTTCGGAGTTTTTCTCCGTCTGTCCCCTCTTTCACTGTCCCTCCTGCCACTAGTACATTCTTCGTGTGTATTTTATCGGGGTTTTCTGGGGTTTTTAGCGAGGTTAGTGGGCGCCACGTTGGACTTCCCCACCCCACGTGGTGACCACATGGGGTCTTTGCAGCCCTTCCTCTTGCCTTCCCCGATTATTATGTGTCCCCTCTCGGTAGGGGGGAGTGAGAATTGTGCCCTGGTTCTCTCTTCCTCTCCCGGGCGGGGGTTTTTTATTTTATTTTGGGGTTCTTCCATTATTTTCAGCCTGGAGTGTTTCTTCTCAGGCTATCGGGTCCCCTCCTACCCCTCCTTCTGGTTCATCTGTCCGGGGGGGCCCTTTTTTACCCGCTCCATGTGGCGGACGATTCTGGTTTTACGGGGTTTTTCCCTGGGCGGCTGCGCGAGTGTGGGGGATCGTGTTCTGGTCCCCAGGTTCAGCGGGCGTGTCCCGCGCTTCTTTCCTTCGGGGAGGATGGGTTTGTGTTCCAGTGTTTGCACGTGTTAACCCATGTTTGTGTATTCTTTTCTCCCCCAGCCTACTCGTGCCCTTTGTGCTGCCTCAGGATGTACCGTGTGGGTCTCGCCTGACGGACACCTGCACTGTTCTCCTCACGCACCCTGCTTCACTCCCTTGGGTTACGACCCTTTGGCGTGTGGTGTGTGCCGCCCCTGGGCTGAGTTGTGTCGGGTTACCTCCCCTTCTGCCCGCTCCAAGCTCCCTGCCCTTGCTTCTCTTCGTATGGCGTGGACGAGGGCTAGGAGAATGGCCCACAAACGAGACGGTTCTTCTTTGGCGTGGGTGGACCCGATTTTGGGAGCGGACCTGGGTTTATTCAGGACCCGTTACCCTTCTTCCTGTCTCTCGGAGTCTCAGGGGCTAGAACCTCCTGAGGCCCGAGAGATTGAGCCTGCTTCCCTAGGCGGTACTACGACTCCTTCTCGGGGCTTATCCCCCCGGGAAGCGAGCGAGTCTGTCGCGCTGGTTCTCCCGACTGCCTCACTGGTACAAGGGCCCAGCAGGGAACCCCCAGCTTCGCCTCCTGCTAGAGCTGGCTCCTCAGGCCTCTCTAGAGGACGCAAGCGTTCGGCTAAAAGGTCCCGCCACTCCAGGAAGTCCCGTGCTCGTCGCCGTTCTCCTTCCTCCTCGTCTTCGTCGTCCTCTTCCTCTTCTTCGTCGTCGGGGAGCTCTCCTTCGCCCGCCCGCAATTCCCGCAGGGGTAAGCGGGGGGGGGGACAGCCCCTCGTCGAGGAAGATAGTTAAGATCTTCCACACCCTTATTCCTCACGCTTTTCCTGGGGCTTCCGTCGCGCAGCCTCCGGCTGTCGCTACGGAACCCGCTCCTGTTCCCCCGCCTCCCGCTGCTGCTCCCGTCGAGGGCTCGAGTCCTCCCGGGGATGTGGGAGTCCTTTTCGTGCCTCCCGTTTCCCCAGGGCTCGAGTCTCCGTCGGGGGACGTAGCTGAGGAGTTGGTTACCTCCGCACCTCCGTCCCCGTCACCCCCTCCTTCGGGAGACGGATACCTTCCCTACTCTTGGTCTCTCCTCCCTCCTGCTTGGACCCACTCTTCGGAGGAGGGCAGACTGGTGGCCTGGTCTCCGGACACAGCTCAACCAGACGTGTGGATCCGGAGGGATGACGTCGTGGTGAAGTGGGGGGCGGATGAGAAGGGCGAGGCTATTCCCTTCTACAAGGTCCGTCCTATCTCAGCGCCCTTACCCACTTCAGCTAGGGTGTCCTCTGCGGCGACCCTGGACGCGATGGGTTTCCTGGTGGAGTACAGCCAGCTACACTTGTCCGGGGCTTGGAGGATTGACCGCTCCCACGGTAACACGGCTCTCCTCCTTTCCCCGGACGCGTACTTCCCGGGGGATAAGAGTGAAGGGGACCTGGATATTCCAGCCCTTCTCCTTAAGTCCCTGGACCACCAGAGGAACAACGCGCCCAGGAAGCCCCCTCCTCCGTCTTTCCCCGTCATCCTCCCTCATTCCCGGGCTCCCCCGGGCTTGAGGGAGTGCCTGTGGAAGACGGAGAAGGAGCCCCCGGTCCCCTATCAGCTGAAGGAGCCCGATGGTAAGTTGAGGCAGGCGGAGTCTGCTACCCGTCTGGAGCTGGCCCACACCATCTCCACGGGAGCAGCCGCCTCATTGATTAGGGACTGCCTCAACGCCCTAACCAACTCCTACCACGAGATGTCGGGTGTACAGCTAGCGTGAGTACCTTACTCGTGTATCATGTTTTTAGGGATGCTGGGTAGAGGGTCTCCCTGTTACTCCCGGGTACTTATCCCCGGGTTCGCTCGGTTTTTTCCTTGTTTACCCCTTACAGTGACACCCTCTCTTCCATGGCCACCGTGATGGAGGGCGTGGCGGCAATGGCTACCCACTTCATGCGGGAGGAGGCGAAGGCGTTCGCCGAGGCGAGACTGGCAGCCCGCCAGGCGGCGGCTAAATCTGCGCCGGAGATGGCACAGAGGGGAGTGGTGCGAGCTGCCCCCTTGTCCCCCGCCCTCTTTGACCAACCGGCGACAGACACGATCTTCGCCTCCCTCCCAGCGGTAATCAATTTACCAAAGCCTTCCACCTCCAAGTAAGTACCTCTCGTGTTCGTCTTACCCGAGTTGTCACGGGGGTGAAATGAAAGGATTTTCGGGTCTACTTTGGGTCCTAATCATTCTGTTTGTCCGTAGGCCACGTGCCCCACAGCCAGCCAGACCAGCCTACCAGCCCCGGAGGCCCTCCCAGCCCTCCAGGCTACCGAGGCCCTCCTATCCCACTCCCCCGAGAGCACACAACAGGCCCTCCCAGAGGGGCCAGCAGCCCTTTCGAGGAAGGGGACAGGGCTCCAAGCCCTACTCGAAGCCCAAGTCCTCCTTCAACCACCCCGCCCAGAAGGACCGCGCCACTTGAGGGTCCCACTCTGGGCTGCCTCACAGGGTGGTCAGCAGCCTGGCCCACCCACGGCTGGGCAGCAAGGATAATTCGCCAGGGCCTGTCATGGCCCTGGATTACTGTTCCGGTGAGTAACTGTCATCCTTACTTTCTGACATATGAATTATGCCTAATCCCGTCCTTGGGCTACCGTTAGGTCAAAATCAGATTTTCCCTTGCGGTCAAAATCTCTGCTTCTCCTGTCATTCTCCCCCCAACCACCCCGGGTCCCTCGGGCCCCGGGGGATTAGGATTAACGGTACTCTCACTGACACCTGTCTTCTCCCGTTACAGCCACTACGTCTACCTCCTGCCTCAACCAAAGTGTCACTTTCGGTCGTCCCGCATGTGTTGGAAATGCGGGAAAAAGGGGTAGTGGAGCGGGCGACGGGAAGGGTCTTTCTTTCTCGTTTATTCACGGTCCCCAAAAAGGATCAGGGAAAAACGAGATTGGTGATGGACCTGAGCAGGCTAAACAAATTCGTGAAAACATTACATTTCAGGATGGTTTCGGTTGCTCAGGTCCGCACAGTTCTGAGGAAGGGAGACTGGTTAGCATCCCTGGATCTCAAGGATGCTTACTGGCACGTCCCGATCCACCCCAGGTTTCGCCGCTTTCTGGCCTTCCAGGTGGGGGACCGAGACGTTCCAGTTTACCAGGCTCCCTTTCGGTCTTTCTCTAGCTCCGCGAGTCTTCACAAAACTCGTGAGGGTGGTGGCATCCCGTCTGGCAGAGGCGGGTGTCCCCACCCTCATGTACCTGGACGATTGGTTGCTTCACGCCCCTTCAAAGGAGCAGGTAGCAAACAACGTTCGGGTAGCGAGGGGAGTGCTAGAGGAAATGGGGTTTCTGTTGAACATCCCCAAGTCCTCTCTCACCCCCACTCGCAAGCTGTGTTGGCTAGGAATAGAGTGGGACTCTCTTTCGGCCACCCTCTCTCTCGCTCCAGACAACGCCCGCCGGACCCTCCGCCACGTCCGCCGGGCGCATTTTTCCCGTACTTTCTCTCGCCGCCAGTGGGAATCATTGCTCGGGTCCCTAAATTTCGCGGCCCCTGCAATGCCCCTGGGACGACTGAAACACAGGAGGCTGACGCGGGAGGTAAACCTCCACCTGTCCCCCGCACACAGGGACCTTCCCAGGCAAGTGTCCCCCTCTCTCCACCGCCTCCTTCGCCCCTGGCTACGTCCCGGTGCCCTGCGTCAGCGGGTCCCCTGGGTGTTCCCTCCCCCGGGGATTACGGTGGCGACAGACGCATCGGACGTAGGCTGGGGATACCAGTCTTGCCTGGGACATCAACGGTGCGGGGGATGGAAGGAAGGGGAAAGGCTACTGCAGATCAACGCCCGGGAGTTGATGGTAGCGAAGGAATGGCTCAACAGACACCCTCAGTTTGCCAGGATAGGCGTCCGCTTCGATATGGACAACGTTGCGGCCGTGCAGTGCCTACAGAAACAGGGCACCGTACGGTCGGAAATTCTCCTGTCCCTGTCAGAACAGATTTTCGCAATAGCGGCCAAGAGGGACATTCACCTCTCGGCCCGCTACGTGCCAGGGCGGGGAGAACGATTGGGCGGACGCCCTATCCAGGTTCAGGGGGACGTCAGTCGAGTGGCAACTGCGTCCCCTTGTGTTCGAGTCTCTCTGCCTTCGCTACGGGACACCGGAGGTGGACCTATTCGCCTCCCCATCCACGGCCCTACTCCCTCTGTTCCTGACTTTCTCATCCAGAACAGAGGCGGGAGGCCCGGACGCCTTCACGGAGGACTGGAACAGGTGGGGTCATCTCTACCTCTTCCCACCCCCAGCCACTTCAGTCCTCCTGAAGGCGATCCTCAAGCTGCGCACTTTCAGGGGGAGGGTTCTCCTCATAGCCCCCCGCTGGCCAGCACAGCCGTGGTTCGGAGAGTTGTCCCGGTGGTGCCCGCATCCCCTTCAGTTGGGATCGGTGTGCCTCTCCAGCACCCTGTCTGCACCACTCCAAGCGTCACTGAAACTACACGCTTGGAGTTTCTACGGGGAGTCCTCAGCAAAAGGTTCACTAAGGAGACAGTGGACAAGATGTTGAGGGCTCATCGTCAGTCTTCGGTGCGACAATACGAATCGTGCTGGAAAAGATTCCAGGACTTCTTGCGAAGACACCCCTCCAGGGTCATCTCGGAGGACACAGTCCTGGAATTCCTCACGTGGCTCGCCGATTCCACCAACAGGGCCCCGGCGACGGTGCTTGCGCATCACGCAGCCCTGTCTGATCCCCTCCTCCTGGGTTTTAACATTAAGGTTTCGGAGAGGCCTCTCTCTCTCCTGAGGATGGGGATTCGGGCGGGGACCGCACCTCACCGGGCCCAGGCACCCTCCTGGTCCCTTCATCGTGTCCTTTCCTACCTGACCTTCGATACCTGACCTTCGAGGGGGTCCCTCTGGAGGTTTGTCACCTCCTCCAGAAAGCTCTCTTCCTGCTCGCCTTAGCTACAGGTTACAGGGCTTCTCAGTTGGCAGCCCCTGACCCGTCACACAGCCTTTTCTTCAGT
Source organism: Petrolisthes cinctipes (assembly GCA_033782935.1). Classification (NCBI taxonomy): domain Eukaryota; kingdom Metazoa; phylum Arthropoda; class Malacostraca; order Decapoda; family Porcellanidae; genus Petrolisthes; species Petrolisthes cinctipes. The sequence continues at coordinate 3,102 of JAWQEG010002364.1, read as the reverse complement.
AACCCCTAACCTTATTTCCTTAACCATTTCCCCCTCCCCCTGCTTTTCTAGCTAAGAACGAGCAGGCTGACGACAGAATTGGCCCTCTCGCAGTACCCTCGTTTCCTGAGGGATGGAAATTTCCACCCCCTCTGCCCAGTCCACGCCTTTGTTGCATACGTGGAGGCGACGAGAGGGGCTTCTCCGGACCACCTCTTCTACAACTCTAGGTCCGGTAACCCTCTCTTCCCTAGGTCAATCGCTCGCCTTCTCTGCCGAGTGATAGAGAACGGGGATCCCGGACACGCCCCGAGGGCTCACAGCGTTAGGGGCGTGGCCGCCTCCCTCGCCTTCCTCAGGACTCACTCGGTGGAGAGGGTCAGGGATTTAGGGGGCTGGGCGTCCACTTCCTCCTTCAGGACGAGGTACCTGTTCCACTCGCTCTCCCCTACCCCCTGTGTGGCTATGGGTACTCCACCTCCTATTCCCCAGGGTCCCCGCGGGAGACACATGGGGGGGAGGGGCCCGCCCGAAGAGAAAAGGTCGGGTGATTTAAGTCCCGTCACATCATCCCATACCTCATCCACATCTTGTACAGCTTCATACTCATCCCCATTCTTCACGTGTACATATGGTGAAAGAGAGTCTATAATAAATTACATTGTTACGGAATTCTTGTGTATTCATTTTCCAAACAATTATTAACTACGATGAGTGACAGGAGATATTATTACACAGGATATCTGGATCCTAGTGTCCTCCTTCATCCCCTCGGGATCACATTACCTGAGCGAGGGCCATAGCCCTAACTCAGAAGACTTGAATAAGGGGGGGGGGGGGGAATGGGGGGGGGAGGAAAAAGGGGGGGGGGAGTATCCATGGGAACCTCCCCCCTCCTCTCCTAGACCCGAACCCTCGAGTCTACCTATAAAGACTTTATGTGTAACAATTCTGGTCTATAACAGAATGGTCTACGGTTATATGGTATAAGCTACTTCTCCCCCACCACGGCATTTCACCTAGCCAGTGTCGGGAGGGGCGTTAGCTGCTGCCTCACCGGGCTCGGTTACCTTTCCTGCCCTCCGCTCTCAACCACTCTTAACTAGCACGTGATTGCCTCCACCTCACCTCCCACCTACCGCATCGCATGCTTAGCAACCAGCTGTACTGGTTTCACTATACCAATAATAGTGCATTTGTCGCGGCTTCTAGCCGCTTAAATTGTATTTATTGGTTTGTGAAACCAGTACAGCTTCTACTGTCCCACCCACCTCCCGATGCGGCAGGCACTCACTTCTTTCTCATTGGAGTGGACGAGCGGTATTCAGCGGAGGAGGGGCTTAATACCTCACCTCACCACCACCAGGTGGCTCCACTATCAGTACAGCGCCAGATTTGAATTTTATTTACTTCTGATGAACGTCACGGAATTGACCCTTCCAACCCAGATTATGCCTACACAGGGCCTGGGCTTGTGAAGGGGCCTATTCTATAGCAACCAGCTGTACTGGTTTCACAAACCAATAAATACAATTTAAGCGGCTAGAAGCCGCGACAAATGCACTAGTATAGTTGGGGTGGGTAAATGGGTAAGGGGTGGGGGACGATGCCCTCAGTTCCTTATACTCGATATTTACAGGTACACGGTGTGATATTTCGGTGTTAGTTAATTATTGTAGAAATGATTGGCAGGATTTTACTGAATATGAGATTGTACAATATTTTAGAAGTGTATAAACTTATATATATATGAAAATAATACACACACACACACACACACACACACATGCAAACACACTTTCACACACACACACACTCATCCTCTCTCGCGCACACACACACACACTCATCCTCTGACATACATGCACACACACCCTCACACACACAAACACGCACGATAAGAGAGAATTAAAGTGAATATAGGGGAATAGCGGCATCAAGCCAAGCCAAGCAAGCAGTGGAGGAGACAGACAGGTGGAAGGGCAGACAAGGGGGAAATAATTTTGTGAAACAGATGGCAAGATGAGGATGTATGGAGATGAGAGATAGAGACGGGATTAGGTATATAGGGAGGGAAAGGGGATGAAGGATGAGAGAGAGATAACTAAATGAAAAGATAAGACAAAAATGAAGAGATGATAAAGACCTGAGAGAGAGAGAGAGAGAGAGAGAGAGAGAGAGAGAGAGAGAGAGAGAGAGAGAGAGAGAGAGAGAGAGAGAGAGAGAGAGAGAGAGAGAGAGAGAGAGAGAGAGAGAGAGAGAGAGAGAGAGAGACGAGAGAGAGAGAGGAGAGAGAGACAGAGACAGAGACAGAGAGACAGAGAGAGAGAGACAGAGAGAGAGACAGAGAGAGGGAAGAGAGAGAGAGAGAGAGAGAGAGAGAGAGAGTGTGTGTGTGTGTGTGTGTGTGTAGCTACAGTATATGTGCCTACCAGCCTGTGTTGTATAAAATAATAACGCATTTGCCCCGTTCATCCTTAACAATGAAAAAACTCTTTGCTGGTGTACGAATAGAACAAGTGAGAGATGAAAACAATTTCTTTTAATAACGCATTCAATTTTATTACATGTTTTGCACAACATTTTACCATCATTATTATTATTATTAGTTCTATTATAAATTGAAAATTATTTGGAAGATGAAATATCCGTTGCACAAGAATTAATGTTCCTTGTGTATTTCTTAAGACTTTATTTTAAAAAACTAAATCAAAGGGAATATAATATATAATTAAAAACTTCCTCAGGTTTTTATAAGAACAACACCTGAGGAGTTAGCGAGTAATTACGGAACCTGAAGTTTTAAGCAAGTCCTGAAGATGGCAGGATGAGTGTGAGTCGGAGAGAGAAGAGGAGAGCTGACCTGGAAAATTATGCTGGAAATGGAAGGACTTAGTGTGTTGATTTTTATTTATTTCTTGTCATTCTTTGTGTCTGTCTGTTGGTCTGTCCTTTCGTCTATCTGACTATCCTCGCGTAAACGGTTCAACCCAGGAGGATAACAATGGGTCAAAAATGAGAAACTTGAGTAAGAGAGGTGACGCTAACCTTCCAAGTCAAGAGATGATATATTACTATAGACGTTTAGACAATGGTGAAGCAGACAACCAATAAAATCTACTT
>JAWQEG010002363.1:17500-192739 GCA_033782935.1 Petrolisthes cinctipes | reverse complement strand
TGTGCGTGACTGAGCGAGAGAGTGTGTGTGTGTGTGTGTGTGTGTGTGTGTGTGTGTGTGTGTGTGTGTGTGTGTGAAGTGGAGGAGAAGGTGAGGGAGAGGAGAAAGTGAGGGAGAGGATAAAGTGAGGGAGAGGATAAAGTGAGGGAGAGGATAAAGTGAGGGAGAGGAGAAGATGAGGGGAGATGAGAAAGAGAGGAAGGGGAAGAAGGTAAGGGAGAGCATAAAGTGAGAGGGGGGGGGGGAGAAGGTAAGGGAGAGGAGAAAGTGAGAGCAGGGGAAAAGGTGAGGGAGAGGAGAAAGAGAGGAAGGGGGGAAAAGGTGAGGGAGGGGAGAAAGTGAGAGCGGTAGAAGGTAAGGGAGAGGAGAAAGAGAGGAAGGGGTAGGAGGTAAGGGAGAGCATAAAGTGAGGGGGGGGGGGAGGAGAAGGTAAGGGAGAGGAGAAAGAGAGGAAAGGGGAAGAAGGTGAGGGAGGGAAGGAGATGACAGTATGGTGTTGGTGAGAGTGTAGGTAGGCTAAAGGGGACATAAAAACTGTCTTGTTATATGTGTAGGCTATGAGAGGAATGCCTTAGGGGAGGATACTGTGATTCCCAACAAACTAATGCTACCAAACAGATCCCCTATTAGTATCACTGAGGTAGTTGGAGGAATTATTACCTATTCACAAACCAAAATGTCTCTCCTCATTGTAAGAGCTTTGCAAAATAATAATGATAATGATAATAATAATAATAATAATAATAATAATAATAAAAACAAAAAAATACCTGTTTCTGTAATTTTACCTGACCAAATAATCATATATTATTCAGCACATACTTTCACATACTTAGTTGCTTACACATATACACACACATACACTCATTCTCTCTCACCAAACACACACACACATAAACTCCTTCTCTCTCACCACACACACACACACAAACTCCTCCTCTCTCACCGCACACACACACACACATATACACACATAAACTCCTCTCTCTCTCTCTCTCTCTCTCTCTCTCTCTCTCTCTCTCTCTCTCTCTCTCTCACACACACATACACACACATATACACACACTTGGCAAGCTGGGCACCATTCCTGAGCTGCTGTGGTGATAGTGCGGCAGGGGACCCAACCTGGACTTACGAGAGAGAGAGAGAGAGAGAGAGAGAGAGAGAGAGAGAGAGAGAGAATTAAGAGTTTGGGAAGGTTTTAGTCAGTGCAAAGTCGAGGGATAAAATGGCGTGAGGGTCTCTCTCTCTCTCTCTCTCTCTCTCTCTCTCTCTCTCTCTCTCTCTCTCTCTCTCTCTCTCTCCTCTCCTCTCTCTCTCTCTCTCTCTCTAAATCACATGAAATAATTATGTGCAAACACGAATGTCAAGTGCATATTTTTCTTACATACAATAACACAGAATAGCTACATTGGTCAGCTTGATTTACGGTCATCATACACACACACACATACCTCACACACACACACATACATACCTCACACACACACACACACAGTAAGTACTCGTATATAACTGGGTCGAACTAGATTTACGTCTCACACACACACAGAGAGACAAAAAAACAAAAACAAAACATACAGTACACAGAGTAACTACAGAGTCGAAATAGAACACACACACACACAAGGTAGCCACAGAGTCGAAATAACACACACACACACACACACACACACAAGGTAGCCACAGAGTCGAAATAACACACACACACACACACACACACAAGGTAGCCACAGAGTCGAACAAGATTTACGCCCCGAGATTGGCATGAAGGTCCCCCCCAAAACAGAGAACTACAAAGGCTACAACACTTGGCACTCACGACACACGGTTTTCTCTTGTCTGGTGTAGTGTTATAAGGAGGGAGGGGCCTCTGAAGGGTGGCCAAATGTAGTGGGTAATGTACTTTTTTTTTTTTTGTCGGTCACCTGTTGCTGGATTGTATAGTGTAGGGCAGTGTTATAGTGGATATTTGTTGGGTGGTAGGTATTGTAGATTTTACGTGGCTCATCTATATATTTTAGTGCTGTGTTATTGAGGACCTAAAACGTGTGTGTGGGTCTTGTAGTGGACATTGTATTATTATTTATGGAAGTTATTTGTTGTTAGATTCTCTAGTGAAGAACAATGTTACAAGAGTTCTTAGCTGTGTAGATTATTCATTAACATACAGACTAAATGAGCCTGTGTTTAAGAGAAATAACTAGCTTGGAGAAATTAGGAAATTGCCGATTCCTACAGGCTAGCCAGGAAACAGAATCCCTCCATATGAGACTATAGGGATGTGTGTGTTGTATGACAGAATCTGGAGGACTACGTGTGCTCCGGTTTGCCCTCACAACAGGTTACTCTCCTTAATTAAGGGATAGTGTTTCTTTTTAATGATCTTATATGGAAGGCCTATTGTAGTATACTGTATGTTAAGAACTAATCACTTACTCCACTGTATTGGTATAATTATATTTCAGGAGCCCTCTATCCCTTTGAGTGCCGTTTCTATTATACATACATTTATACACACATGCATACATATATTATAAGACACAAAGCCACCACACGTCATAGGCTACATTAGGATAACCTGTTTAGCCATGCACTTTTCACAAGAATTCTTTGAGTATCTTTCTGGACAAATAAAGTTGTAGGAAGTACGAGCTGCTGCCTCACACAACATACTAATGATGTCAACACACAGAAAATAGCTTCGGAACTGAGAGCAGAATCTGTATAGAAATGTTAGTTGGTACAGTGGTTAGTAGGTGGAGGGGTGACCACAGCTAACCTCAATATTCTCAATCTAAGAGTTTGAGTGCCCCTTCGGTCCTAGCCACTCCCTTTCAATTCTTCATTCATCATTAAAAGAAGATAATGTCTGTAAACGTCTGACAAATATCATAAAACTTTAGTAATTAGAGTCGTGTATCCATAAAAATCACCATCACTGTTCTTGCATATGGCTCATTGTTTTCTTCATCCCACAGAGAGTCTATAAAACGTGACCATAGAGGTGATGAATGCATGGAAGAAGTGGAGTGTGTGGGTATACTATAAAGAGATGAGGAGTGGGTGTATGGTGTGACATTATTATTTAATTAATAACTCTGGGAGGAAGGGTAAGATGGTGTGTTTATTATTCTCCCTCCCTCACACACACACACACACACACACACACACAACTACTAGTACTACCACCATCACCACTACTACCACCACCACTAACCACCACTACCACCTGGAGGGCAGCCAGCGCAGGTGTGAGAGAGTTGACACACAGGAGACACTGCCTACACATATTGTACAACCACACACACGCACACGCACATACACGCAAGCGCTCACACTCTTTCATCCTCTCTACACACTTTTCTCTCTTTCTCCTCTTCTCGTCTCTCCCTCCATCGCTATTCAGTTTCTCTCTCTCTCTCTCTCTCTCTCTCTCTCTCTCTCTCTCTCTCTGCGTTGACGGCCCTGGCCTGTGATAATACCGGCGAAATCAGGAGGCTATCGATTCCCCCAAATTGTATCATGAAACACATCTACACTGAGGGAGCCCGTTTCACATCATAGTTTGGAGGAACCACACGCATCCAACACACACACACACACACAGAGTTGCCAAATCTGTGAAACTAATCAAACTATCCCTGCATTATTTCATCTTATTTTCTGTATTTCTACTCGATTCGAAAGTAAGACTAACTCTATCTTTTTTTTTTTTTTTAAGCTCACCATCCAAGATCCTATATCATAACCCAACACATTAAAACATCCATAACACAACATAATACAGTACATATTATAATATATACTTACCCGGGAAAATAATGTATACCATAACCCATCCTAACCCAATATAACCCAACCCTATAAAATAACCATAACACAATAGATAAGATATATATCGCTTACTCACCAGGAAGGGCTGTAGTAGTAGACGTAACACAGGCAAGAGTAACCACTAACACCACCAACACCACCACACGACGACAACAACAACAACACACACCCATCGTGGTTACATACAGTCTTACTAGTCAAAAGATATGCACTGTGTAAAGCCCCCAAACCCCAATATAAACAAACCAGCCTCCAAAGTATTGTGAGGTGAGGGCTACTGATGTTGCTGCATGGAGTTGTCTGTGTGGTGGTAGTTCCAGTTAAGCTACTTTGGGGTCGTCTGTGTGGTGGTATTTCCAGTTACTTTGGGGTTGTCTGTGTGGTGGTATTTTCAGTTACTTTGGGGTAGTCTGTGTGGCGGTATTTCCAGTTACTTTGGGGTTGTCTGTGTGGTGGTATTTCCAGTAACTTTGGGGTCGTCAGTGTGGTGGTATTTTATGAATCAGCAGTCAGTCTTTCATAACTGATTGCACTAAGTATACATACAATGAATTTCGTCGCTATAAACGATGTATGTATAAACTTGTATTTCAATGTTGTTTTTACTTTTTACTTCCTCTCCTTTTATCTCATTTTATCTTTCGAACTTGCATTCCAACGTTGTTTTATTTATCAATTTTATTTTTCACTCTATTTCACGGTTATCACTACCGTTCTTGTAATTCACTTTTTCTTAGTTTACAGTAATTTATTTCACCGTTCTTGTATCAATTTTTCCTTCCTTCAATATATTTCACTGTTATTTTTTGTCGTCGTTCTCAATAATTGTAAGTTTATCCTTAGTACAATTATTATTCATTAAGCGGTCGGTGTTTTCCATTTATCCCGTGTTCACATTATTTCCACCACGAGCCTATGAAGATTTATCTCAACATTATTACGGTACCAATTTCATCAGTATTTCTATATTACTTTACACTCACAATCCCAAATATGTATCCAGGCTTGGTTCGAATAGCCTGATCGAGTATTAACTTAAGCGAGCTCAAATAAATATGAAACAGGATAAGCGTTGTCATTGATTCACTAGTATGTCAAATGATTCGAAACTTCTACAAGACCTGGATACAAATTTTGGATTGCGAGTGTACATTATACTGACCTACACTATTACGATTCATCTCAATAACTGTACCCAATTTATCACTATTTCTATATTACATTACACTATCCTGACCTACACTATTACGATTCATCTCAACATTTTAATCCATTTCATCACTATTCATAGACAAAATTATCCTGCCCTTATTTCTTTTACTACATCATCCTGTCCTTACTATCTTATACTTCTTTTACTACCTTACTGGCTTTACTACCTTTGTTTTTTTTTTTTTTACCGGCCATACTTTCTACACTACAATATCCTGACTTTATACAACCCTGTGGCGGTGGGCGGGCGGGCGGGTGGCGTGAGAGACAATTGGACAAACTTCTCTTCAAATCAAAGTATCCCAGTTATTACTCCCTCACAACACTACACCCTCTCCCTAAAAAAAAAAAAAAAAAAAAAAACACCCTCTCCCCTCAACTACGAGTATTTTATTCCCTGTTATTATTCCCCCTCAGAACGCCACTCACTCTTCCACTAAAGTATCCCAAGTTATTACTCCCTCAAAACACTACACACTCTCCCTTCAACTACGAGTAGTTTACCCCTGTTATTACTCCCTCAAAACGCTACACACCCTCCCTTCAACTAAGCGTCATTTTCGTTCTTTTAAGGGGATAATACACTTTTGGTAAATTTGGAGCAAAGTATTCCTCCAAACGTTTCCAGGCAACAGGACACCATTATTATTGTTCATCTGGTCCTGTTTCCTGGCATACTTTGGAAGACTCAAGATACTCCAATGTACCAAAAGTGAATTACACCCTTAACCTACATACTGGGGATACTCTCTTTTGGTAAATAACTGGGGTTTATTGAATCCTCTAAACTATGCCAAAAAACAGATTACCAAGTATTTTACATGGATAAATAAAGTATTGTTTTAAGGGGTATGTCGACTCCAATTTCCCCACCACAAATTTACGACCCCTTTAACTTAGAAACTGTAATGAATTTTCTACTGTACTGTAGTGGAATGACTATGAAACACGATATCCAAGGTATGGCCAGGAATATTATCATTATCATACATTATCGTATACCAAAAAATTGCAAACTTAGGTACACTCTTTCATTATTATTATTATTTTTTTTTCTTTCTTAGCGTTCGACAATGTGCCTGCTTCCTCATTTATTTTTATTTTTTTCTATGTTCAGTGAATGTAATGCAACTCAAGACAAGTAGGTATGTACAGTCACGGTCAATAGTCCAGCAACACCTTCGAATGAAACAGCCTCGAAAAATGGTCTGTGTAATAATATGGGTTCAAAAGATTCACTTGGTCTGTGTAATAATATGGGTTCAAAAGATTCACTTGGTCTGTGTAATAATATGGATTCAAAAGATTCACTTGGTCTGTGTAATAATATTGGTTCAAAAGATTCACTTGGTCTGTGTAATAATATGGATTCAAAAGATTCACTTGGTCTGTGTAATAATATTGGTTCAAAATATTCACTCAGATGGCTCACTTTTATGCTCCCGATGCAGGAAGAACTTTTGACCAAGACTGTATACGGGAATCAGTTGATTCTATCGTAAACACCATAGATATTCTTCTTGCATACCGCCCAAGGAGATAACCCATACAAGCCATTGGAACTCACAGTGTTGTATGGAAATTGTAATAGTGTCGTATTCTTATTTATTATTATTATTTTTTTTTTCTTTTACACTAGGGAGGGTGGTAAAACTGTAGGCTACTATCGGACAATACACCCTCCTTGGTAACTCTTATGTTTTTGTGGTAAGATTGTTGGATAGGTGGGCTACTAGAAGCTATCTCCAAAACAGAGCATTTCCGAATAAAATGAGTGTCAAAATCGTTCAAAACAAGATGGAAATGCACTGGACAAACACATTGGTTTACTATGGTTGTGTACGGTCCGATCGTAAAGTTAAACCGCGAGTGTAGATAATTATATGGTTTATTTATACGAAACATTCCATACACACACAATACACACTATAATGGTCACGTGGTACCGAACAACACACTCAGTTTTACGTTGATTTTAGGGGGTCATTTTGCATTTTACGTTGATTTTTCTTTTTCTCTCTCTAACACCACAAAGCAGGAAGAAATTAGCCACATTCACTGTCTTTCCGCGCGGACTTTTTTAAACACACAAAATATTGCCATCCGGTGGAGTAATTGCAAACTGACTGGCTTGTGGCAAATTTTCAATGCCTGTTATTACGTTTACAAGGATATGACACCGACCAACGGGACTGTCACTTTTTGCAATATATTAATCTTTAGGGTGTGACTATAAGGACAATAGGCAAGAATATTCGTGGTGTTGACGATGGCGTGGTACCTGTACGATGACTCCATAGACACACTACAGGGCCATCGTATACTGTTACCAAGCCATCGTCAATACCACGAACGTTCATGCCTAAAGCTCTGAATGCAGCCTAATGTGTCTCAACAAGGTGTGATCCTCGGTGGGTGGAGCAACACGTGGCCCTCCAGCAAACACTCGACAGTTGGCAGCACCAGCGTGGCTACACTGTCGGTGCATGAGTAGAGTGGTGGGGAAGCGGAGAGGAACAACACCTCACTCTCTACATGTCTGGTTGGCACTGACGACCTCGGACCCACAGTGCCACACACTCGGTCACACACACTGCTAACTACAGCAACTATGTGGCGCAGAAGTAGCAGTTGGCACACACACACACACACACACACACATACTCACACACACCAGCAGCAGCAGTAGGCTACTACTACGCACGCTGATTGTATCTACTCTTTGGACCTTTGTTCTGTTTCTTGTGCTAACCATATTATTAGGGAAACTGGTTCACCACAATAGCGTTGACTGTATGGAGAGACATGGAGGGGCCAAAATCGGCTCAACTGAGGGAGCAGAGAGACTGTCCCGTGTATAGTTATTAAGGATAATGTTATTTGTGTATTATTAATTGTTAAGGTTAAGTGGTTGTTTGGGCGTAAGGGTTGTTTTGATTTATATGTTATGGTTGACCATAGATGGTTCAAGGAAGACAACTGAACCATGGTAGGGCCCAGCTGGGGTGGTACTTATAAAGCACTAAGTCTTCGTCTTAGCGCTATGATTCTCTCCTAAGCCCTCAAGATGGCGGATAATAGTCCTAAATCCCTAAGAATTAGTCATAAGTCCTTATGTCTCGTCACAACTCTCGTCTTAGCTAAAACTGGGTCCAGGGGTGTCTTAGGGGCTTAAGATTTTGTCATAAGCATCCGAAAGTGTGTGGATACCATATAAATCATGAAATTAGTCTCTGTCACTCCCCACAAAGCAGTACACAGAGTAGGCGAGTACAGAGGTAATCAAATTATAAATAGAAATAAGCGAAGAATATTAGAGTGGATGGAAAAGTCCAATTTGATAATCTTAAATGACGATTTAGATTGCATAGGAAAGGTAACATGGCAGAAAAATGAGCAACAGAGTGTATTTGACTTTGCACTTGTTACACCTAACTTTTATGAAAAACAGGGAGTATCGCGACGTAGAACATTAACTTACACCAGCAGAGATATAACATATAATTTTGAGTACATTTTATTCTATAAAGTATGCTGTGTGTGATCTCAGTAAAGTACAATGAATACTGATAAAAACTATTTTAACTTGTGTTGTCAAATGGCTTTGAACTTCGGAGGGAGTGGAGCCTAATATTGTTTTCGGACCAAAGAGGCCTTATTTATTTCATCTTAATAGGTTTTATCATGATTGCAATATTTATGTGATGTTATATAACGTACATTGAATCATATTTTCAATGCAGAGGGATAATACCAGGCCTCTATAAATAATATTCGACGAAATATGATTAATATCTTTTGGAAGTTGGGTAAACTCCCTACATAATGCCAGCCGCAAGTCTTAGTATTTCCCTACATTTCACGGATTTTCTTCTTAAACAAGCCTGGTATTATCCCTCTGCATTGAAAATATGATTCAATGTACGTTATAGAACATCACATAAATATTGCAATTATGATAAAACTTATTAAGATGAAATAAATAAGGCCACTTTGGTACGAAAACTATATTAGGCTTCGGTATGTCTTGTTCATAAATTTTAGTTACACACAATTTTTTTGCATTATTCTAAGCATTGCATATCAAAAAAGTATAATATTATACGAACCATTATTTAAAAATTAATTTTCACTATTTTCCTTTCTTTATTTCCTTAAATAATAACAATATTACAAAAAAAATCTTGCAACATTTAGCAGGTAACTGTTTCATCAGTCTATGATTTTCACCCAGCTAAGTCTCGCATTAGGACGAAGACTTAGTGCTTAGGACAGGAAAGTTATGTCTTCATCTTAACTATGACGAAGTTTAGGATAAAATCTTAAACAGCTGGATATTCGGGAGAACCATAAATTCCTTCTCTTAATCAGCAGGAGTTTCTAGTGTCCTTCTCCTTGGTTTCTTATTACCTTACGGATCCAAAAGAAGGACAAACCTGGGGCCGGATACTCAAAACAACTTAGGACATCCTATCTCGGCTAGGAAACCCTAACTTCCCCAGTGTGCTTATGACGGTAAACTCAAAACACTTACGACAGCATACTCAAAACCTTTGGCAGCCATCTTGTCCTAAGTTAGTGCGCTTGGATTTAGGACAACCCACAGGCAGCCCTAAGTGGAGTTATGACACCGAACACCGTAGAAAACATGATATATCAACTCGACTGTACCAAAAAGAATAAGGACTATATACTTTTGGGCTGTATTACCAAAGAGCACCACTTTGTTGTTGTTGGAGAGACTACTGAGACACTTGAAACCTGAAAAACACATGAAAAAAATAGCACCTAAAAAAAAATAATACCTGAAAAAAATAACACCTGAAAATAAATTACACCTGAAAAAAATAACACCTGAAAAAAAATAAAAAAAACACCTGAAAAATTGCACCTGAAAAAAACATAAAACCTGAAAAGAAATTACACCTAAAAAAAATTACACATGAAAGAAAATTGCAACTGGAAAAAAATAGACCTGAAAGAAAATTACTCCTGGAAAAAAATAATGCATGAAAAAAATAACATAAAAAAAAGCCACCTAAAAAAAAGAAAAAAAAGACGACCTCCATCCACAGGGAACTGTGTGGTGAAATTGCATTGACTGTATTTCACCATCACAGTGCATTGGCCCCTCCCCGCCAATGACTGGTCGTCAACCAAATAAAGAAATGTGTAAATAAAATAATAATAATAATAAAAATAATAGAAATTCTACCTGAAAAAGAAATTCCGGCTGAAAAAGAAATATCACCTGAAAAAGAAATTCCGCCTGAAAAAGAAATATCACCTGAAAAAGAAATTCCGCCTGAAAAAGAAATTCCGCCTGAAAAAGAAATAACACCTGGAAAAGAAATTGCACCTGAAAAAGAAATTACACCTGAAAAAAACACCTAAAAAAAAACACCTAAAAAAAACACCTTAAAAAAAACACCTTCAAAAAACACGAAAAAAACACATAAAAAAACATAATACCTGGGAAAAAATAACACCTTGAAAGAAATTATACCTGAAAAGAAATTACACCTGAAAAAAATAACACCTGAAAAAAACTACACCTGAAAGAAAATTGCACCTAACAAAAAAATATACCTGAAAGAAAATTACTCCTGGAAAAAAATAATGCATGAAAAAAATAACAAAAAAAAGCCACCTAAAAAAAAAAAAAAAAAAAAAACTACCTCCATCCACAGGGAACTGTGTGGTGAAATTGCATTGACTGTATTTCACCATCACAGTGCATTGGCCCCTCCCCGCCAATGACTGTGGTCGTCAACCAAAAAATAAATAAATACATAAATAAAATATAAAAATAATGACAATAATAATAATTATAATAAAAGAAATTATACCTGAAAAGTAATAGCACCTGAAAAGAAATTACACATGAAAAAGAAATAACACCTGAAAACGAAACAACACCTGAAAAAATAATGCCTGAAAAAAAAAACTAAAAAAACACCTGCAAAAATAGAACCTGACAAAAACATAACACCTGAAAATAAATTACACCTGAAAATAAATTACACCTGAAAAAATAACAGCTGGAAAAAAGTAACAGCTGGAAAAAAGTAACAGCTGGAAAAAAGTAACAGCTGGAAAAAAGTAACAGCTGGAAAAAAGTAACAGCTGGAAAAAAGTAACAGCTGGAAAAAAGTAACAGCTGGAAAAAAGTAACACCAGAAAAAAGTAACACCAGAAAAAAGTAACACAAGAAAAAATAACACCAGAAAAAATAACACCAGAAAAAATAACACCAGAAAAAATAACACCAGAAAAAATAACACCAGAAAAAATAACACCTGAAAAAATAACACCAGAAAAAATAACACCTGAAAAAAATTACACCTGAAAGAAAATTGCACCTGGAAAAAAATAATAAATGAAAAAAATAACACAAAATACTGCCACCTAAAAAAAAAAAAAAAAAAAAAAAAGACCTCCATCCACAGATAACTGTGTGGTAAAATTGCATTGACTGTATTTCACCATCACAGTGCATTGGCCCCTCCCCGCCAATGACTGTGGTTGTCAACCAAATAATAAATTAAAATTAAAATTATAATTAATAATAATAATAATATTAATAATAATAATAATAATAATAATAATAATAATAATAATAATAATAATAATAATAATAATAAAGTAAATTCCCCCTAAAAAATAAATTCCACCTGAAAAAAATATTCCACCGGAAAAATGAATTCCACCTGAAAAATAAATTCCACCTGAAAAAAACACCTATAAAACACCTGAAAAAAACACATAAAAAAACACCTAAAAAAACACTAATAAAAACACCTGAATAAAATAGCACCTAAAAAAACATAATACCTGGAAAAAATAACACCTGATATGAAATAACACCTGAAAAATAACAACTGGAATAAAAAAACACCTGAAAAAAACAACACCTGAAAGAAAATTGCACCTGAAAAAAATTGACCTGAAAGAAAATTACACCTGGAAATTTTTTTTACATGAATAAAAAAAAATAACACCTAAAAAAAAAAAAAAAAAAACAACCTCCATCCACAGGGAAATGTGTGGTGAAATTGCATTGACTGTATTTCACCATCACAGTGCATTGGCCCCTCCCCACCAATGACTGAAGTCGTCAACCAAATAATAAATAAATATGTAAATATATATGTAAATAAAATAATAATAATAATAATAATAATGATAATAATAATAATAATAAAATAAATTCCACCTGAAAAATAAATTCCACCTGAAAAATAAATTCCACCTGAAAAATAAATTCCACCTGAAAAATAAATTCCAACTGAAAAATAAATTCCACCTGAAAAATAAATTCCACCTGAAAAATAAATTCCACCTGAAAAATAAATTCCACCTGAAAAATAAATTCCACCTGAAAAAAAATTCCACCTGAAAAAAAATTCCACCTGAAAAAAAATTCCACTTAAAAAAAAATTTCAACCTGAAAAATAAATTCCACCTGAAAAATAAATTCCACCTGAAAAATAAATTCCAACTGAAAAATAAATTCCACCTGAAAAAAACACTTGAAAAAAACACCTAAAAAACATAATACCTGGGAAAAAAAAACACATTAAAAAAAATTACACCTGAAAAGAAATTACACCTGAAAAAAATAACAACTGAAAAAAAACTACACCTGAAAGAAAATTGCACCTGACAAAAAAATAGATCTGAAAGAAAATTAAACCTGAAAAAAAAATTTACATGAATAAGAAAAATAACATCTGAAAAAAATGCCACCTTAAAAAAAAAAAAAAAAAAAAAAAAAAAACGACCTCCATCCACAGGGAACTGTGTGGTGAAATTGCATTGACTGTATTTCACCATCACAGTGCATTGGCCTCTCCCCGCCAATGACTGTAGTCGTCAACCAAATAATAAATAAATATTTAAATAAATATGTAAATAAAATAATAATAATAATAATAATATAAGAAATTCCACCTGAAAAAGAAATTCCACCTGAAAAAGAAATTCCACCTGAAAAAGAAATTACACCTGAAAAAGAAATTACACCTGAAAAGAAATTACACCTGAAAAGGAATAACACCTGAAAAGAATATCACCTGAAAAAATAACAATTGAAAATATAACACCTGAAAAGAATTAATACCTGAAAAAAATAACAGCTGGAATAAAATAACACCTGAAAAAAACTACACCTGAAAGAAAATTGCACCTGACAAAAATTTTAGACCTGAAAGAAAACTGCACCTGGAAAAAAAATTACATGAATAAAAAAAAGTAACACATGAGAAAAGTGCCAACTTAAATAAAAAAAAAAAAAAAAAAAAAAACGACCTCCATCCACAGGGAACTGTGTGGTGAAATTGCATTGACTGTATTTCACCATCACAGTGCATTGGCCCCTCCCCGCCAATGACTGTGGTCGTCAACCAAATAATAAATAAATGTGTAAATAATATAATAATAATAATAATAATAAAATTAATTCCACCTGAAAAAGAAATTCCACCTGAAAAAGAAATTCCACCTGAAAAATAAATTCCACCTGAAAAATAAATTCCACCTGAAAAATAAATTCCACCTGAAAAATAAATTCCACCTGAAAAATAAATTCCACCTGAAAAATAAATTCCACCTGAAAAATAAATAACACCTAAAAAAACAACTGAAAAAAAGGCCACCTTAAAAAAAAAAAAAAAAAAAAAAAAAAAAAAAACGACCTCCATCCACAGGGAAGTGTGTGGTGAAATTGCATTGACTGTATTTCACCATCACAGTGCATTGGCCCCTCCCCGCCAATGGCTGTGGTCGTCAACCAAATAATAAATAAATGTGTAAATAAAATAATAATAATAATAATAATAAAATAAATTCCATCTGAAAAATAAATTCCACCTGAAAAATAAATTCCACTTGAAAAATAAATTCCACCTGAAAAAAACACCTATAAAAAACACCTGAAAAAAACACACAGAAAAAACACCTGTAAAAAATAGCACCTAAAAAAACATAATACCTGGAAAAAATAACACCTGAAATGAAATAACACCTGAAAAAAATAACAGCTGTAATAAAATAACACCTGAAAAAAACTACACCTGAAAGAAAATTGCACCTGACAAAAAAATAGACCTGAAAGAAAATTAAACCTGGTAAAAAAATTTATATGAATAAAAAAAATAACCTGAAAAAAATGCCACCTAAAAAAAAAAAAAAAAAAAAAAAACGACCTCCATCCACAGGGAACTGTGTGGTGAAATTGCATTGACTGTATTTCACCATCACAGTGCATTGGCCCCTCCCCGCCAATGACTGTAGTCGTCAACCAAATAATAAATAAATATGTAAATAAATATGTAAATCAAATAATAATAATAATAATAATAATAATAAAAGAAATTCCACCTGAAAAAGAAATTCCACCTGAAAATTATATTCCACCTGAAAAAGAAATTCCACCTGAAAAAGAAATTCCACCTGAAAAAGAAATTCCACCTGAAAAAGAAATTCCACCTGAAAAAGAAATTCCACCTGAAAAAGAAATAGCACCTGAAAAAGAAATTCCACCTGAAAAAGAATTTACATCTGAAAAAAAACACCTGAAAAAAACACCGGAAAAAACACCTGAAAAAAAAACCTTAAAAAAAATAAAAAAAACACCTGAAAAAGTAGCAGCTAAATAAACACAATACCTGGAAAAAAATAACACCTGAAAAGAAATTACACCTGAAAAGGAATAACACCTGAAAAAAATATCGCCTGAAAAAAAAAAAATTGAAAATATAACACCTGAAAAGAATTAATACCTGAAAAAAACTACACCTGAAAGAAAACTGCACCTGAAAAAAAAAATAACATGAATAATAAAAAGTAACACCTGAGAAAAATGCCAACTAAAAAATAAAAAATAAACAAAACAAAAAACGACCTCCATCCACAGGGAACTGTGTGGTGAAATTGCATTGACTGTATTTCACCATCACAGTGCATTGGCCCCTCCCCGCCAATGACTGTAGTCGTCAACCAATTAATAAATAAATATGTAAATAAAAAAATAATAATAATAATAAAATAAATTCCACCTGAAAAAGAAATTCCACCTGAAAAATAAATTCCACCTGAAAAATAAATTCCACCTGAAAAAAACACCTATAAAAACACCTGAAAAAAACACACAGAAAAAACACCTGTAAAAAATAGCACCTAAAAAAACATAATACCTGGAAAAAATAACACCTGAAATGAAATAACACCTGAAAAAAATAACAGCTGTAATAAAATAACACCTGAAAAAAACTACACCTGAAAGAAAATTGCACCTGAAAAAAAAATAGACCTGAAAGAGAACTGCACCTGGAAAAAAAATTACATGAATAAAAAAAAGTAACACCTGAGAAAAATGCCAACTAAAAAATAAAAAATAAACAAAACAAAAAAAAAACGACCTCCATCCACAGGGAACTGTGTGGTGAAATTGCATTGACTGTATTTCACCATCACAGTGCATTGGCCCCTCCCCGCCAATGACTGTAGTCGTCAACCAATTAATAAATAAATATGTAAATAAACAAATAATAATAATAATAAAATAAATTCCACCTGAAAAAGAAATTCCACCTGAAAAAGAAATTCCACCTGAAAAATAAATTCCACCTGAAAAAAACACCTATAAAAATACATGAAAAAAAACACACAAAATAAACACCTGAAAAAAATAGCACCTAAAAAAACATAATACCTGAAAAAAATAACACCTGAAATGAAATAACACCTGAAAAAAATAACAGCTGTAATAAAATAACACCTGAAAAAAACTATACCTGAAAGAAAATTGCACCTGACAAAAAAATAGACCTGAAAGAAAATTAAACCTGGTAAAAAAATTTACATGAATAAAAAAAATAACACCTGAAAAAAATGCCACCTTAAAAAAAAAAAAAAGAAAGAAAAAAAAAAAAAGCGACCTCCATCCACATGGAACTGTGTGGTGAAATTGCATTGACTGTATTTCACCATCACAGTGCATTGGCCCCTCCCCGCCAATGACTGTAGTCGTCAACCAAATAATAAATAAATATGTAAATAAAATAATAATAATAATAATAATAATAATAATAATAATAATAATAATAATAACAATAAAAGAAATTCCACCTGAAAAAGAAATTCCACCTGAAAAAGAAATTCCACCTAAAAAGAAATTCCACCTGAAAAAGACATTCCACCTGAAAAAGAAATTCCACCTGAAAAAGAAATTCCACCTGAAAAAGAAATTCCACCTGAAAAAGAAATAGCACCTGAAAAAGAAATTCCACCTGAAAAAGAAATTCCACCTGAAAAAGAATTTACATCTGAAAAAAAAACACATAAAAAAAAACACCGGAAAAAACACCTGAAAAATAAACCTGAAAAAAATTAAAAAAAACCCTGAAAAAGTAGCAGCTAAATAAACATAATACCTGGAAAAAAATAACACCTGAAAAGAAATTACACCTGAAAAGGAATAACACCTGAAAAAAATATCGCCTGAAAAAATAAAAATTTAAAATATAACACCTGAAAAGAATTAATACCTGAAAAAAACTACACCTGAAAGAAAATTGCACCTGAAAAAAAATAGACCTGAAAGAAAACTGCACCTGGAAAAAAAATTACATGAATAAAAAAAAGTAACACCTGAGAAAAATGCCAACTAAAAAATAAAAAATAAACAAAACAAAAAACGACCTCCATCCACAGGGAACTGTGTGGTGAAATTGCATTGACTGTATTTCACCATCACAGTGCATTGGCCCCTCCCCGCCAATGACTGTAGTCGTCAACCAATTAATAAATAAATATGTAAATAAAAAAATAATAATAATAATAAAATAAATTCCACCTAAAAAAGAAATTCCACCTGAAAAAGAAATTCCACCTGAAAAAGAAATTCCACCTGAAAAAGAAATTCCACCTGAAAAAGAAATTCCACCTGAAAAATAAATTCCACCTGAAAAATAAATTCCACCTGAAAAAAACACCTATATAAACACCTGAAAAAAAAACACACAAAATAAACACCTGAAAAAAATAGCACCTAAAAAAACATAATACCTGAAAAAAATAACACCTGAAATGAAATAACACCTGAAAAAAATAACAGCTGTAATAAAATAACACCTGAAAAAAACTATACCTGAAAGAAAATTGCACCTGACAAAAAAATAGACCTGAAAGAAAATTAAACCTGGTAAAAAAATTTACATGAATAAAAAAAATAACACCTGAAAAAAATGCCACCTTAAAAAAAAAAAAAAAAAAAAAAAGCGACCTCCATCCACAGGGAACTGTGTGGTGAAATTGCATTGACTGTATTTCACCATCACAGTGCATTGGCCCCTCCCCGCCAATGACTGTAGTCGTCAACCAAATAATAAATAAATATGTAAATAAAATAATAATAATAATAATAATAATAATAATAATAATAATAATAATAATAATAATAATAATAATAAAAGAAATTCCACCTGAAAAAGAAATTCCACCTGAAAAAGAAATTCCACCTAAAAAGAAATTCCACCTAAAAAGAAATTCCACTTGAAAAAGACATTCCACCTGAAAAAGAAATTCCACCTGAAAAAGAAATTCCACCTGAAAAAGAAATAGCACCTGAAAAAGAAATTCCACCTGAAAAAGAATTTACACCTGAAAAAGAAACACCTGAAAAAAAACACCGGAAAAAACACCTGAAAAAAAAACCTGAAAAAAAAATAAAAAAAACACCTGAAAAAGTAGCAGCTAAATAAACATAATACCTGGAAAAAAATAACACCTGAAAAGAAATTACACCTGAAAAAGAATAACACCTGAAAAAAATATCACCTGAAAAAATAAAAATTGAAAATATAACACCTGAAAAGAATTAATACCTGAAAAAAATAACAGCTGGAATAAAATAACACCTGAAAAAAACTACACCTGAAAGAAAATTGCACCTGACAAAAAAAAAATAGATCTGAAAGAAAACTGCACCTGGAAAAAAATTACATGAATAAAAAAAAATAACACCTGAGAAAAATGCAAACTAAAAAATAAAAAATAAGCAAAAAAAAAAAAAACGACCTCCATCCACAGGGAACTGTGTGGTGAAATTGCATTGACTGTATTTCACCATCACAGTGCATTGGCCCCTCCCCGCCAATGACTGTAGTCGTCAACCAAATAATAAATAAATATGTAAATAATTATGTAAATAAAATAATAATAATATAATAATAATAATAATAAAAGAAATTCCACCTGAAAAAGATATTCCAACAGAAAATGAAATTCCACCTGAAAAAGATATTCCACCTGAAAAAGAAATTCCACCTGAAAAATAAATTCCACCTGAAAAAGAAATTCCACCTGAAAAAGAAATTCCACCTGAAAAAGAAATTCCACCTGAAAAAGAAATAGCACCTGAAAAAGAAATTCCACCTGAAAAAGAAATTCCACCTGAAAAAGAAATAGCACCTGAAAAAGAATTTTCACCTTAAAAAGAAACACCTGAAAAAGAAACACCTGAAAAAAACACCGGAAAAAACACCTGAAAAAAAATAAAAAAAACACCTAAAAAAGTAGCAGCTAAATAAACATAATACCTGGAAAAAAAATAACACCTGAAAAGAAATTACACCTGAAAAGGAATAACACCTGAAAAAAATATCGCCTGAAAAAATAAAAATTGAAAATATAACACCTGAAAAGAATTAATACCTGAAAAAAATAACAGCTGGAATAAAATAACACCTGAAAAAAACTACACCTGAAAGAAAATTGCACCTGACAAAAAAATAGACCTGAAAGAAAATTAAACCTGGTAAAAAAAATTACATGAATAAAAAAAATAACACCTGAAAAAAATGCCACCTTAAAAAAAAAAAAAAAAAAAAAAAGCGACCTCCATCCACAGGGAACTGTGTGGTGAAATTGCATTGACTGTATTTCACCATCACAGTGCATTGGCCCCTCCCCGCCAATGACTGTAGTCGTCAACCAAATAATAAATAAATATGTAAATAAAATAATAATAATAATAATAATAATAATAATAATAATAATAATAATAATAATAATAATAATAATAATAATAATAATAATAAAAGAAATTCCACCTGAAAAAGAAATTCAACCTGAAAAAGAAATTCCACCTGAAAAAGAAATTCCACCTAAAAAGAAATTCCACCTGAAAAAGACATTCCACCTGAAAAAGAAATTCCACCTGAAAAAGAAATTCCACCTGAAAAAGAAATAGCACCTGAAAAAGAAATTCCACCTGAAAAAGAATTTACACCTGAAAAAGAAACACCTGAAAAAAAACACCGGAAAAAACACCTGAAAAAAAAACCTGAAAAAAAAATAAAAAAAACACCTGAAAAAGTAGCAGCTAAATAAACATAATACCTGGAAAAAAATAACACCTGAAAAGAAATTACACCTGAAAAAGAATAACACCTGAAAAATATATCACCTGAAAAAATAAAAATTGAAAATATAACACCTGAAAAGAATTAATACCTGAAAAAAATAACAGCTGGAATAAAATAACACCTGAAAAAAACTACACCTGAAAGAAAATTGCACCTGACAAAAAAAAAATAGACCTGAAAGAAAACTGCACCTGGAAAAAAATTACATGAATAAAAAAAAATAACACCTGAGAAAAATGCAAACTAAAAAATAAAAAATAAGCAAAAAAAAAAAAAAACGACCTCCATCCACAGGGAACTGTGTGGTGAAATTGCATTGACTGTATTTCACCATCACAGTGCATTGGCCCCTCCCCGCCAATGACTGTAGTCGGCAACCAAATAATAAATAAATATGTAAATAAAATAATAATAATAATAATAATAATAATAATAATAATAATAATAATAATAATAATAATTAAAAAGAAATTCCACCTGAAAAAGAAATTCCACCTGAAAAAGAAATTCCACCTGAAAAAGAAATTCCACCTAAAAAGAAATTCCACCTGAAAAAGACATTCCACCTGAAAAAGAAATTCCACCTGAAAAAGAAATTCCACCTGAAAAAGAAATAGCACCTGAAAAAGAAATTCCACCTGAAAAAGAATTTACACCTGAAAAAGAAACACCTGAAAAAAAACACCGGAAAAAACACCTGAAAAAAAAACCTGAAAAAAAAATAAAAAAAACACCTGAAAAAGTAGCAGCTAAATAAACATAATACCTGGAAAAAAATAACACCTGAAAAGAAATTACACCTGAAAAAGAATAACACCTGAAAAAAATATCACCTGAAAAAATAAAAATTGAAAATATAACACCTGAAAAGAATTAATACCTGAAAAAAATAACAGCTGGAATAAAATAACACCTGAAAAAAACTACACCTGAAAGAAAATTGCACCTGACAAAAAAAAAATAGACCTGAAAGAAAACTGCACCTGGAAAAAAATTACATGAATAAAAAAAAATAACACCTGAGAAAAATGCAAACTAAAAAATAAAAAATAAGGAAAAAAAAAAAAAAACGACCTCTATCCACAGGGAACTGTGTGGTGAAATTGCATTGACTGTATTTCACCATCACAGTGCATTGGCCCCTCCCCGCCAATGACTGTAGTCGTCAACCAAATAATAAATAAATATGTAAATAATTATGTAAATAAAATAATAATAATATAATAATAATAATAATAAAAGAAATTCCACCTGAAAAAGATATTCCACCAGAAAATGAAATTCCAATTGAAAAAGATATTCCACCTGAAAAAGAAATTCCACCTGAAAAAGAAATTCCACCTGAAAAAGAAATTCCACCTGAAAAAGAACTTCCACCTGAAAAAGAAATTCCACCTGAAAAAGAAATAGCACCTGAAAAAGAAATTCCACCTGAAAAGGATATTCCACCTGAAAAAGAATTTTCACCTGAAAAAGAATTTTCACCTGAAAAAGAAACACCTGAAAAAAACACCGGAAAAAACACCTGAAAAAAAATAAAAAAACACCTAAAAAAGTAGCAGCTAAATAAACATAATACCTGGAAAAAAATAACACCTGAAAAGAAATTACACCTGAAAAGGAATAACACCTGAAAAAAATATCGCCTGAAAAAATAAAAATTGAAAATATAACACCTGAAAAGAATTAATACCTGAAAAAAATAACAGCTGGAATAAAATAACACCTGAGAAAAACTACACCTGAAAGAAAATTGCACGTGACAAAAAAATAGACCTGAAAGAAAATTAAACCTGGTAAAAAAATTTACATGAATAAAAAAAATAACACCTGAAAAAAATGCCACCTTAAAAAAAAAAAAAAAAAAAAAAAAGCGACCTCCATCCACAGGGAACTGTGTGGTGAAATTGCATTGACTGTATTTCACCATCACAGTGCATTGGCCCCTCCCCGCCAATGACTGTAGTCGTCAACCAAATAATAAATAAATATGTAAATAAAATAATAATAATAATAATAATAATAATAATAATAATAATAATAATAATAATAATAAAAGAAATTCCACCTGAAAAAGAAATTCCACCTGAAAAAGAAATTCCACCTAAAAAGAAATTCCACCTGAAAAAGACATTCCACCTGAAAAAGAAATTCCACCTGAAAAATAAATTCCACCTGAAAAAGAAATAGCACCTGAAAAAGAAATTCCACCTGAAAAAGAATTTACACCTGAAAAAGAAACACCTGAAAAAAAACACCGGAAAAAACACCTGAAAAAAAAAACTGAAAAAAAAATAAAAAAAACACCTGAAAAAGTAGCAGCTAAATAAACATAATACCTGGAAAAAAATAACACCTGAAAAGAAATTACACCTGAAAAAGAATAACACCTGAAAAAAATATCACCTGAAAAAATAAAAATTGAAAATATAACACCTGAAAAGAATTAATACCTGAAAAAAATAACAGCTGGAATAAAATAACACCTGAAAAAAACTACACCTGAAAGAAAATTGCACCTGACAAAAAAAAAATAGACCTGAAAGAAAACTGCACCTGGAAAAAAATTACATGAATAAAAAAAAATAACACCTGAGAAAAATGCAAACTAAAAAATAAAAAATAAGCAAAAAAAAAAAAAACGACCTCCATCCACAGGGAACTGTGTGGTGAAATTGCATTGACTGTATTTCACCATCACAGTGCATTGGCCCCTCCCCGCCAATGACTGTAGTCGTCAACCAAATAATAAATAAATATGTAAATAAAATAATAATAATAATAATAATAATAATAATAATAATAATAAATAATAATAATAATAATAATAATAATAATTAAAAAGAAATTCCACCTGAAAAAGAAATTCCACCTGAAAAAGAAATTCCACCTGAAAAAGAAATTCCACCTGAAAAAGAAATTCCACCTGAAAAAGAAATTCCACCTGAAAAAGAAATTCCACCTGAAAAAGAAATTCCACCTGAAAAAGAAATAGCACCTGAAAAAGAAATAGCACCTGAAAAAGAAATTTCACCTGAAAAACAATTTACACCTGAAAAAGAAACACCTGAAAAAAATACCGGAAAAAACACCTGAAAAAAAAACTGAAAAAAAATAAAAAAAACACCTGAAAAAGTAGCAGCTAACTAAACATAATACCTGAAAAAAAAAACACCTGAAAAGAAATTACACCTGAAAAGGAATAACACCTGAAAAAAATATCGCCTGAAAAAATAAAAATTGAAAATATAACACCTGAAAAGAATTAATACCTGATAAAAATAACAGCTGGAATAAAATAACACCTGAAAAAAACTACACCTGAAAGAAAATTGCACCTGACAAAAAAAATAGACCTGAAAGAGAACTGCACCTGGAAAAAAAATTACATGAATAAAAAAAAGTAACACCTGAGAAAAATGCCAACTAAAAAATAAAAAATTAAAAAAACAAAAAAAAAACGACCTCCATCCACAGGGAACTGTGTGGTGAAATTGCATTGACTGTATTTCACCATCACAGTGCATTGGCCCCTCCCCGCCAATGACTGTAGTCGTCAACCAAATAATATATAAATATGTAAATAGTTATGTAAATAAAATAATAATAATATAATAATAATAATAATAAAAGAAATTCCACCTGAAAAAGATATTCCACCTGAAAAATAAATTCCACCTGAAAAATATATTCCACCTGAAAAAGAAATTCCACCTGAAAAATAAATTCCACCTGAAAAAGAAATTCCACCTGAAAACGAAATTCCACCTGAAAAAGAAATTCCACCTGAAAAAGAAATTCCACCTGAAAAAGAAATTCCACCTGAAAGAAATAGCACCTGAAAAAGAAATACCACCTGAAAAAGAAATACCACCTGAAAAAGAAATTCCACCTGAAAAAGAAACACCTGAAAAAACACCGGAAAAAACACCTGAAAAAAAAAATAAAAAAAACACCTGAAAAAGTAGCAGCTAAATAAACATAATACCTGGAAAAAAATAACACCTGAAAAGAAATTACACCTGAAATGGAATAACACCTGAAAAAAATATCGCCTGAAAAAAAAAAATTGAAAATATAACACCTGAAAAGAATTAATACCTGAAAAAAATAACAGCTGGAATAAAATAATACCTGAAAAAAACTACACCTGAAAGAAAATTGCACCTGACAAAAAAAAATAGACCTGAAAGAGAACTGCACCTGGAAAAAAAATTACATGAATAAAAAAAAGTAACACCTGAGAAAAATGCCAACTAAAAAATAAAAATTAGAAAAAAAAAAAAAAAAAAACGACCTCCATCCATAGGGAACTGTGTGGTGAAATTGCATTGACTGTATTTCACCATCACAGTGCATTGGCCCCTCCCCGCCAATGACTGTAGTCGTCAACCAAATAATAAATAAATATGTAAATAATTATGTAAATAAAATAATAATAATATATTAATAATAATAATAAAAGAAATTCCACCTGAAAAAGATATTCCACCTGAAAAAAAAATTCCACCTGAAAAATATATTCCACCTGAAAGAGAAATTCCACCTGAAAAAGAAATTCCACCTGAAAAAGAAATTCCACCTGAAAAATAAATTCCACCTGAAAAATAAATTCCACCTGAAAAAGAAATAGCACCTGAAAAAGAAATAGCACCTGAAAAAGAAATTCCACCTGAAAAAGAAATTCCACCTGAAAAAGAATTTACACCTGAAAAAGAAACACCTAAAAAAAAATACCGGAAAAAACACCTGAAAAAAATAAAAAAACACCTGAAAAAGTAGCAGCTAAATAAACATAATACCTGGAAAAAAATAACACCTGAAAAGAAATTACACCTGAAAAGGAATAACACCTGAAAAAAATATCGCCTGAAAAAATAAAAATTGAAAATATAACACCTGAAAAGAATTAATACCTAAAAAAAAATAACAGCTGGAATAAAATAACACCTGAAAAAAGCTACACCTGAAAGAAAATTACACCTGACAAAAAAAATAGACCTGAAAGAGAACTGCACCTGGAAAAAAAATTACATGAATAAAAAAAAGTAACACCTGAGAAAAATGCCAACTAAAAAATAAAAAATAAACAAAACAAAAAAAAACGACCTCCATCCATAGGGAACTGTGTGGTGAAATTGCATTGACTGTATTTCACCATCACAGTGCATTGGCCCCTCCCCGCCAATGACTGTAGTCGTCAACCAAATAATAAATAAATATGTAAATAATTATGTAAATAAAATAATAATAATATATTAATAATAATAATAAAAGAAATTCCACCTGAAAAAGATATTCCACCTGAAAAATAAATTCCACCTGAAAAATATATTCCACCTGAAAAAGAAATTCCACCTGAAAAAGAAATTCCACCTGAAAACGAAATTCCACCTGAAAAAGAAATTCCACCTGAAAAAGAAATTCCACCTGAAAAAGAAATTCCACCTGAAAAAGAAATAGCACCTGAAAAAGAAATACCACCTGAAAAAGAAATACCACCTGAAAAAGAAATTCCACCTGAAAAAGAAACACCTGAAAAAACACCGGAAAAAACACCTGAAAAAAAAAAATAAAAAAAACACCTGAAAAAGTAACAGCTAAATAAACATAATACCTGGAAAAAAATAACACCTGAAAAGAAATTACACCTGAAAAGGAATAACACCTGAAAAAAATATCGCCTGAAAAAATAAAAATTGAAAATATAACACCTGAAAAGAATTAATACCTGAAAAAAATAACAGCTGGAATAAAATAATACCTGAAAAAAACTACACCTGAAAGAAAATTGCACCTGACAAAAAAAAATAGACCTGAAAGAGAACTGCACCTGGAAAAAAATTACATGAATAAAAAAAAGTAACACCTGAGAAAAATGCCAACTAAAAAATAAAAAATAAATAAAACAAAAAAAAACGACCTCCATCCATAGGGAACTGTGTGGTGAAATTGCATTGACTGTATTTCACCATCACAGTGCATTGGCCCCTCCCCGCCAATGACTGTAGTCGTCAACCAAATTATAAATAAATATGTAAATAATTATGTAAATAAAATAATAATAATATAATAATAATAATAATAAAAGAAATTCCACCTGAAAAAGATATTCCACCTGAAAAATAAATTCCACCTGAAAAAGATATTCCACCTGAAAAAGAAATTCCACCTGAAAAATAAATTCCACCTGAAAAAGAAATTCCACCTGAAAAATAAATTCCACCTGAAAAAGAAATAGCACCTGAAAAAGAAATAGCACCTGAAAAAGAAATTCCACCTGAAAAAGAAATTCCACCTGAAAAAGAATTTACACCTGAACAAGAAACACCTGAAAAAAAAATACCGGAAAAAACACCTGAAAAAAATAAAAAAAACACCTGAAAAAGTAGCAGCTAAATAAACATAATACCTGGAAAAAAATAACACCTGAAAAGAAATTACACCTGAAAAGGAATAACACCTGAAAAAAATATCGCCTGAAAAAATAAAAATTGAAAATATAACACCTGAAAAGAATTAATACCTGAAAAAAAATAACAGCTGGAATAAAATAACACCTGAAGAAAGCTACACCTGAAAGAAAATTACACCTGACAAAAAAAATAGACCTGAAAGAGAACTGCACCTGGAAAAAAAATTACATGAATAAAAAAAAGTAACACCTGAGAAAAATGCCAACTAAAAAAAAAAAAATAAAAAAAATAAAAAAAATAAAACGACCTCCATCCACAGGGAACTGTGTGGTGAAATTGCATTGACTGTATTTCACCATCACAGTGCATTGGCCCCTCCCCGCCAATGACTGTAGTCGTCAACCAAATAATAAATAAATATGTAAATAAAATAATAATAATAATAATAATAATAATAATTAAAAAAAAATTCCACCTGAAAAAGAAATTCCACCTGAAAAAGAAATTCCACCTGAAAAAGAAATTCCACCTGAAAAATAAATTCCACCTGAAAAAGAAATTCCACCTGAAAAAGAAATTCCACCTGAAAAAGAAATTCCACCTGAAAAAGAAATAGCACCTGAAAAAGAAATACCACCTGAAAAAGAAATTCCACCTGAAAAAGAAACACCTGAAAAAAACACCGGAAAAAACACCTGAAAAAAAAAATAAAAAAAACACCTGAAAAAGTAGCAGCTAAATAAACATAATACCTGGAAAAAAATAACACCTGAAAAGAAATTACACCTGAAAAGGAATAACACCTGAAAAAAATATCGCCTGAAAAAATAAAAATTGAAAATATAACACCTGAAAAGAATTAATACCTGAAAAAAATAACAGCTGGAATAAAATAACACCTGAAAAAAACTACACCTGAAAGAAAATTGCACGTGACAAAAAAATAGACCTGAAAGAAAATTAAACCTGGTAAAAAAATTTACATGAATAAAAAAAATAACACCTGAGAAAAATGCCAACTAAAAAATAAAAAATAAACAAAACAAAAAAAAACGACCTCCATCCACAGGGAACTGTGTGGTGAAATTGCATTGACTGTATTTCACCATCACAGTGCATTGGCCCCTCCCCGCCAATGACTGTAGTCGTCAACCAAATAATAAATAAATATGTAAATAAAATAATAATAATAATAATAATAATAATAATAATAATAATAATAATAATAATAATTAAAATGAAATTCCACCTGAAAAAGAAATTCCACCTGAAAAAGAAATTCCACCTGAAAAAGAAATTCCACCTGAAAAAGAAATTCCACCTGAAAAAGAAATTCCACCTGAAAAAGAAATTCCACCTGAAAAAGAAATTCCACCTGAAAAAGAAATAGCACCTGAAAAAGAAATTCCACCTGAAAAAGAAACACCTGAAAAAAAAAACCGGAAAAAACACCTGAAAAAAAAACTGAAAAAAAATCAAAAAAACACCTGAAAAAGTAGCAGCTAACTAAACATAATACCTGGAAAAAAATAACACCTGAAAAGAAATTACACCTGAAAAGGAATAACACCTGAAAAAAATATCGCCTGAAAAAATAAAAATTTAAAATATAACACCTGAAAAGAATTAATACCTGAAAAAAATAACAGCTGGAATAAAATAACACCTGAAAAAAACTACACCTGAAAGAAAATTGCACCTGACAAAAAAAATAGACCTGAAAGAGAACTGCACCTGGAAAAAAAATTACATGAATAAAAAAAAGTAACACCTGAGAAAAATGCCAACTAAAAAAAAAAAAAAATAAAAAAAAAAAAAAAAAAAAACGACCTCCATCCACAGGGAACTGTGTGGTGTAATTGCATTGACTGTATTTCACCATCACAGTGCATTGGCCCCTCCCCGCCAATGACTGTAGTCGTCAACCAAATAATATATAAATATGTAAATAATTATGTAAATAAAATAATAATAATATAATAATAATAATAATAATAATAAAAGAATTTCCACCTGAAAAAGATATTCCACCTGAAAAAGAAATTCCACCTGAAAAAGAAATTCCACCTGAAAAATAAATTCCACCTGAAAAAGAAATTCCACCTGAAAAAGAAATAGCACCTGAAAAAGAAATTCCACCTGAAAAAGATATTCCACCTGAAAAAGAAACACCTGAAAAAAAACACCGGAAAAAACACCTGAAAAAAAAACTGAAAAAAAATAAAAAAAACACCTGAAAAAGTAGCAGCTAACTAAACATAATACCTGGAAAAAAATAACACCTGAAAAGAATTTACACCTGAAAAGGAATAACACCTGAAAAAAATATCGCCTGAAAAAATAAAAATTTAAAATATAACACCTGAAAAGAATTAATACCTGAAAAAAATAACAGCTGGAATAAAATAACACCTGAAAAAAACTACACCTGAAAGAAAATTGCACCTGACAAAAAAAATAGACCTGAAAGAGAACTGCACCTGGAAAATAAATTACATGAATAAAAAAAAGTAACACCTGAGAAAAATGCCAACTTAAAAAAAAAAAAAAAAAAAAAAAAAAAAACGACCTCCATCCACAGGGAACTGTGTGGTGTAATTGCATTGACTGTATTTCACCATCACAGTGCATTGGCCCCTCCCCGCCAATGACTGTAGTCGTCAACCAAATAATATATAAATATGTAAATAATTATGTAAATAAAATAATAATAATATAATAATAATAATAATAATAAAAGAAATTCCACCTGAAAAAGATATTCCACCTGAAAAAGAAATTCCACCTGAAAAAGAAATTCCACCTGAAAAATAAATTCCACCTGAAAAAGAAATTCCACCTGAAAAAGAAATTCCACCTGAAAAATAAATTCCACCTGAAAAAGAAATTCCACCTGAAAAAGAAATTCCACCTGAAAAAGAAATTCCACCTGAAAAAGAAATTCCACCTGAAAAAGAAATTCCACCTGAAAAAGAAATAGCACCTGAAAAAGAAATTCCACCTGAAAAAAAAACACCTGAAAAAAAAAACCGGAAAAAACACCTGAAAAAAAAATAATAAAAACACCTGAAAGAGTAGCAGCTAAATAAACATAATACCTGGAAAAAAATAATACCTGAAAAGAAATTACACCTGAAAAAGAATAACACCTGAAAAAAATATCGCCTGAAAAAATAAAAATTGAAAATATAACACCTGAAAAGAATTAATACCTGAAAAAAATAACAGCTGGAATAAAATAACACCTGAAAAAAGCTACACCTGAAAGAAAATTGCACCTGACAAAAAAAATAGACCTGAAAGAGAACTGCACCTGGAAAAAAAATTACATGAATAAAAAAAAGTAACACCTGAGAAAAATGCCAACTAAAAAATAAAAAATAAACAAAACAAAAAAAAACGACCTCCATCCACAGGGAACTGTGTGGTGAAATTGCATTGACTGTATTTCACCATCACAGTGCATTGGCCCCTCCCCGCCAATGACTGTAGTCGTCAACCAAATAATAAATAAATATGTAAATAAAATAATAATAATATAATAATAATAATAATAATAATAATAATAATAATAATAAAAAAAATTCCACCTGAAAAAGAAATTCCATCTGAAAAAGAAATTCCACCTGAAAAAGAAATTCCACCTGAAAAAGGAATTCCACCTGAAAAAGAAATTCCACCTGAAAAAGAAATTCCACCTGAAAGAGAAATTCCACCTGAAAATGAATTTACACCTGAAAAAGAAACACCTGAAAAAAAATATCTGAAAAAAAAACCTGAAAAAAAACACCGGAAAAAAACTAAAAAAAAAAAACCTGAAAAAGTAGCAGCTAAATAAACATAATACATGGAAGAAAATAACACCTGAAAAGAAATTACACCTGAAAAAGAATAACACCTGAAAAAAATATCAGCTGAAAAAATAACAATTGAAAAAATAACACCTGAAAAGAATTAATACCTGAAAAAAAATAACAGCTGGAATAAAATAACACCTGAAAAAAACTACACTTGAAAGAAAATTACACCTGACAAAAAAGTCATTGGCCCCTCCCCGCCAATGACTGTGGTCGTCAACCAAATAATAAATAAATGTGTAAATAAAATAATAATAATAATAATAATAATAATAATAATAAAATAAAATCCACCTGAAAAATAAATTCCACCTGAAAAATAAATTCCACCTGAAAAATAAATT
The DNA here is from genome assembly GCA_033782935.1 of Petrolisthes cinctipes. Taxonomy (NCBI): domain Eukaryota; kingdom Metazoa; phylum Arthropoda; class Malacostraca; order Decapoda; family Porcellanidae; genus Petrolisthes; species Petrolisthes cinctipes. Next base: position 162,644 of record JAWQEG010002363.1, on the reverse strand, counting down.
CCACCTGAAAAATAAATTCCACCTGAAAAAAACACCTATAAAAACACCTGAAAAAAACACAAAAAAACACCTGAAAAAAATAGCACCTAAAAAACATAATACCTGGAAAAAATAACACCTGAAATGAAATAACACTTGAAAAAAATAACAGCTGTAATAAAATAACACCTGAAAAAAACTACACCTGAAAGAAAATTGCACGTGACAAAGAAATAGACCTGAAAGAAAATTAAACCTGGAAAAAAAAATTACATGAATAAAAAAATAACACCTGAAAAAAATGCCACCTTAAAAAAAAAAAAAAAAAAAAAAAAAACGACCTCCATCCACAGGGAACTGTGTGGTGAAATTGCATTGACTGTATTTCACCATCACAGTGCATTGGCCCCTCCCCGCCAATGACTGTAGTCGTCAACCAAATAATAAATAAATATGTAAATAAAATAATAATAATAATAATAATAATAATAATAATAATAATAATAATTAAAAAAAATTCCACCTGAAAAAGAAATTCCACCTGAAAAATAAATTCCACCTGAAAAAGAAATTCCACCTGAAAAAGACATTCCACCTGAAAAAGACATTCCACCTGAAAAATAAATTCCACCTGAAAAAGAAATTCCACCTGAAAAAGAAATAGCACCTGAAAAAGAAATTCCACCTGAAAAAGAAATTCCACCTGAAAAAGAAATTCCACCTGAAAAAGAATTTACACCTGAAAAAGAAACACCTGAAAAAAAACACCGGAAAAAACACCTGAAAAAAAAACTGAAAAAAAATAAAAAAAAACACCTGAAAAAGTAGCAGCTAACTAAACATAATACCTGGAAAAAAATAACACCTGAAAAGAAATTACACCTGAAAAGAATTAATACCTGAAAAAAATAACAGCTGGAATAAAATAACACATGAAAAAAACTACACCTGAAAGAAAATTGCACCTGACAAAATAAATAGACCTGAAAGAGAACTGCACCTGGAAAAAAAATTACATGAATAAAAAAAAGTAACACCTGAGAAAAATGCCAACTAAAAAATAAAAAATAAACAAAACAAAAAAAAAACGACCTCCATCCACAGGGAACTGTGTGGTGAAATTGCATTGACTGTATTTCACCATCACAGTGCATTGGCCCCTCCCCGCCAATGACTGTAGTCGTCAACCAAATAATATATAAATATGTAAATAATTATGTAAATAAAATAATAATATAATAATAATAATAATAATAATAATAAAAGAAATTCCACCTGAAAAAGATATTCCACCTGAAAAAGAAATTCCACCTGAAAAAGAAATTCCACCTGAAAAATAAATTCCACCTGAAAAATAAATTCCACCTGAAAAAGAAATTCCACCTGAAAAAGATATTCCACCTGAAAAAGAAATTCCACCTGAAAAAGAAATTCCACCTGAAAAAGAAATTCCACCTGAAAAAGAAATTCCACCTGAAAAAGAAATTCCACCTGAAAAAGAAATTCCACCTGAAAAAGAAATTCCACCTGAAAAAGAAATTCCACCTGAAAAAGAAATTCCACCTGAAAAAAAAACACCTGAAAAAAAAACACCTGAAAAAAAACACCGGAAAAAACACCTGAAAAAAAAATAATAAAAACACCTGAAAGAGTAGCAGCTAAATAAACATAATACCTGGAAAAAAATAACACCTGAAAAGAAATTACACCTGAAAAAGAATAACACCTGAAAAAAATATCGCCTGAAAAAATAAAAATTGAAAATATAACACCTGAAAAGAATTAATACCTGAAAAAAATAACAGCTGGAATAAAATAACACCTGAAAAAAGCTACACCTGAAAGAAAATTGCACCTGACAAAAAAAATAGACCTGAAAGAGAACTGCACCTGGAAAAAAAATTACATGAATAAAAAAAAGTAACACCTGAGAAAAATGCCAACTAAAAAATAAAAAATAAACAAAACCAAAAAAAACGACCTCCATCCACAGGGAACTGTGTGGTGAAATTGCATTGACTGTATTTCACCATCACAGTGCATTGGCCCCTCCCCGCCAATGACTGTAGTCGTCAACCAAATAATAAATAAATATGTAAATAAAATAATAATAATATAATAATAATAATAATAATAATAATAATAATAATAATAAAAAAAATTCCACCTGAAAAAGAAATTCCATCTGAAAAAGAAATTCCACCTGAAAAAGAAATTCCACCTGAAAAAGGAATTCCACCTGAAAAAGAAATTCCACCTGAAAAAGAAATTCCACCTGAAAGAGAAATTCCACCTGAAAATGAATTTACACCTGAAAAAGAAACACCTGAAAAAAAATATCTGAAAAAAAAACCTGAAAAAAAACACCGGAAAAAAACTAAAAAAAAAAAACCTGAAAAAGTAGCAGCTAAATAAACATAATACATGGAAGAAAATAACACCTGAAAAGAAATTACACCTGAAAAAGAATAACACCTGAAAAAAATATCAGCTGAAAAAATAACAATTGAAAAAATAACACCTGAAAAGAATTAATACCTGAAAAAAAATAACAGCTGGAATAAAATAACACCTGAAAAAAACTACACTTGAAAGAAAATTACACCTGACAAAAAAGTCATTGGCCCCTCCCCGCCAATGACTGTGGTCGTCAACCAAATAATAAATAAATGTGTAAATAAAATAATAATAATAATAATAATAATAATAATAAAATAAAATCCACCTGAAAAATAAATTCCACCTGAAAATTAAATTCCACCTGAAAAATAAATTCCACCTGAAAAATAAATTCCACCTGAAAAAAACACCTATAAAAACACCTGAAAAAAACACAAAAAAACACCTGAAAAAAATAGCACCTAAAAAACATAATACCTGGAAAAAATAACACCTGAAATGAAATAACACTTGAAAAAAATAACAGCTGTAATAAAATAACACCTGAAAAAAACTACACCTGAAAGAAAATTGCACGTGACAAAGAAATAGACCTGAAAGAAAATTAAACCTGGAAAAAAAAATTACATGAATAAAAAAATAACACCTGAAAAAAATGCCACCTTAAAAAAAAAAAAAAAAAAAAAAAAAACGACCTCCATCCACAGGGAACTGTGTGGTGAAATTGCATTGACTGTATTTCACCATCACAGTGCATTGGCCCCTCCCCGCCAATGACTGTAGTCGTCAACCAAATAATAAATAAATATGTAAATAAAATAATAATAATAATAATAATAATAATAATAATAATAATAATAATAATAATAATTAAAAAAAATTTCACCTGAAAAAGAAATTCCACCTGAAAAATAAATTCCACCTGAAAAAGAAATTCCACCTGAAAAAGACATTCCACCTGAAAAAGAAATTCCACCTGAAAAATAAATTCCACCTGAAAAAGAAATTCCACCTGAAAAAGAAATAGCACCTGAAAAAGAAATTCCACCTGAAAAAGAAATTCCACCTGAAAAAGAAATTACACCTGAAAAAGAATTTACACCTGAAAAAGAAACACCTGAAAAAAAACACCGGAAAAAACACCTGAAAAAAAAACTGAAAAAAAATAAAAAAAAACACCTGAAAAAGTAGCAGCTAACTAAACATAATACCTGGAAAAAAATAACACCTGAAAAGAAATTACACCTGAAAAGAATTAATACCTGAAAAAAATAACAGCTGGAATAAAATAACACCTGAAAAAAACTACACCTGAAAGAAAATTGCACCTGACAAAATAAATAGACCTGAAAGAGAACTGCACCTGGAAAAAAAATTACATGAATAAAAAAAAGTAACACCTGAGAAAAATGCCAACTAAAAAATAAAAAATAAACAAAACAAAAAAAAAAACGACCTCCATCCACAGGGAACTGTGTGGTGAAATTGCATTGACTGTATTTCACCATCACAGTGCATTGGCCCCTCCCCGCCAATGACTGTAGTCGTCAACCAAATAATATATAAATATGTAAATAATTATGTAAATAAAATAATAATATAATAATAATAATAATAATAATAATAATAATAAAAGAAATTCCACCTGAAAAAGATATTCCACCTGAAAAAGAAATTCCACCTGAAAAAGAAATTCCACCTGAAAAATAAATTCCACCTGAAAAATAAATTCCACCTGAAAAAGAAATTCCACCTGAAAAAGATATTCCACCTGAAAAAGAAATTTCACCTGAAAAATAAATTCCACCTGAAAAATAAATTCCACCTGAAAAATAAATTCCACCTGAAAAAGAAATAGCACCTGAAAAAGAAATAGCACCTGAAAAAGAAATTCCACCTGAAAAAGAAATTCCACCTGAAAAAGAAACACCTGAAAAAAAAAATAAAAAAAAACACCTGAAAAAGTAGCAGCTAAATAAACATAATACCTGGAAAAAAATAACACCTGAAAAGAAATTACATCTGAAAAGGAATAACACCTGAAAAAATATCGCCTGAAAAAAATAAAAATTGAAAATATAACACCAGAAAAGAATTAATACCTGAAAAAAAATAACAACTGGAATAAAATAACACCTGAAAAAAGCTACACCTGAAAGAAAATTGCACCTGACAAAAAAAATAGACCTGAAAGAGAACTGCACCTGGAAAAAAAATTACATGAATAAAAAAAAGTAACACCTGAGAAAAATGCCAACTAAAAAATAAAAAATAAACAAAACAAAAAAAACGACCTCCATCCACAGGGAACTGTGTGGTGAAATTGCATTGACTGTATTTCACCATCACAGTGCATTGGCCCCTCCCCGCCAATGACTGTAGTCGTCAACCAAATAATAAATAAATATGTAAATAAAATAATAATAATAATAATAATAATAATAATAATAATAATAATTAAAAAAAATTCCACCTGAAAAATAAATTCCACCTGAAAAAGAAATTCCACCTGAAAAATAAATTCCACCTGAAAAAGAAATTCCAACTGAAAAAGAAATTCCACCTGAAAAAGAAATTCCACCTGAAAAAGAAATTCCACCTGAAAAAGAAATTCCACCTGAAAAAGAAATTCCACCTGAAAAAGAAATAGCACCTGAAAAAGAAATAGCACCTGAAAAAGAAATTCCACCTGAAAAAGAAACACCTGAAAAAAAACACCGGAAAAAACACCTGAAAAAAAAATAAAAACACCTGAAAAAGTAGCAGCTAAATAAACATAATACCTGGAAAAAAATAACACCTGAAAAGAAATTACACCTGAAAAAGAATAACACCTGAAAAAAATATCGCCTGAAAAAATAAAAATTGAAAATATAACACCTGAAAAGAATTAATACCTGAAAAAAATAACAGCTGGAATAAAATAACACCTGAAAAAAACTACACCTGAAAGAAAATTGCACCTGACAAAAAAAAATAGACCTGAAAGAGAACTGCACCTGGAAAAAAAATTATATGAATAAAAAAAAGTAACACCTGAGAAAAATGCCAACTAAAAAATAAAAAATAAACAAAACAAAAAAAAAACGACCTCCATCCACAGGGAACTGTGTGGTGAAATTGCATTGACTGTATTTCACCATCACAGTGCATTGGCCCCTCCCCGCCAATGACTGTAGTCGTCAACCAAATAATAAATAAATATGTAAATAAAATAATAATAATATAATAATAATAATAATAATAATAATAATTAAAAAAAATTCCACCTGAAAAAGAAATTCCACCTGAAAAAGAAATTCCACCTGAAAAAGAAATTCCACCTGAAAAAGAAATTCCACCTGAAAAAGAAATTCCACCTGAAAAAGAAATTCCACCTGAAAAAGAAATTCCACCTGAAAAAGAAATTCCACCTGAAAAAGAAATAACACCTGAAAAAGAAATTGCACCTGAAAAAGATATTCCACCTGAAAAAGAATTTACACCTGAAAAAGAAACACCTGAAAAAAAACACCGGAAAAAAAAACTGAAAAAAAATAAAAAAAACACCTGAAAAAGTAGCAGCTAAATAAACATAATACCTGAAAAAAAATAACACCTGAAAAGAAATTACACCTGAAAAGGAATAACACCTGAAAAAAATATCGCCTGAAAAAATAAAAATTGAAAATATAACACCTGAAAAGAATTAATACCTGAAAAAAATAACAGCTGTAATAAAATAACACCTGAAAAAAACTACACCTGAAAGAAAATTGCACGTTACAAAGAAATAGACCTGAAAGAAAATTAAACCTGGAAAAAAAAATTACATGAATAAAAAAATAACACCTGAAAAAAATGCCACCTTAAAAAAAAAAAAAAAAAAAAAAAAAAAAACGACCTCCATCCACAGGGAACTGTGTGGTGAAATTGCATTGACTGTATTTCACCATCACAGTGCATTGGCCCCTCCCCGCCAATGACTGTAGTCGTCAACCAAATAATAAATAAATATGTAAATAAATATGTAAATATAATAATAATAATAATAATAATAATAATAAAAGAAATTCCACCTGAAAAAGAGATTCCACCTGAAAAAGAAATTCAACCTGAAAAATAAATTCCACCTGAAAAAGAAATTCCACCTGAAAAAGAAATTCCACCTGAAAAAGAAATTCCACCTGAAAAAGAAATTCCACCTGAAAAATAAATAACACCTAAAAAAAAACACCTGAAAAAAATGCCACCTTAAAAAAAAAAAAAAAAAAAAAAAAAAAAAAAAAAATATCTCCATCCACAGGGAACTGTGTGGTGAAATTGCATTGACTGTATTTCACCATCACAGTTCATTGGCCCCTCCCCGCCAATGACTGTAGTCGTCAACCAAAAAATAAATTTATGTCAATAATAATAATAATAATAATAATAATAATAATAATAGGTGAGGTGTGAGGTGTCGTGGCGGATAGACGTGTCTGATACGTGTTCCGTGTATATTCGCGTCAACGGGCAGTACACTGTTATTTCATACTTGATAATCGATTAGAGAGTTGTTGAATACCCTGGCCAATCATGGCCAGGTGTTATTCATGTAAGGCAGGGGTTTTCATTGTGCGGCTCGCGAGCCAGTGGCGTCTCGCAATGACCTGATTGGCGGCTCCCAAGAGAGAGAGAGAGAAAAAAAGCAAATCATCAGTGATCAGAGAAAAAGTCCAAAGTATTAGATATAAATTGCATCACTATGCCGTATCAGATGTATCATTTAATAAAACTGCTAATGGGAATAGGCCTAGTGGCCCTGGCAATTCTTTACTTTTCATAATTATTCAACACCAAGAGAAAAGGAGAAACATTAAATGAAGGTTTTTTTGTTTTTTTTTGTATTATTAAAGTCAAGAATTTCAGTATAATTTATTAATAATATATTGTTACTAGTCTTGTTCTATAAGTCTGTGGTTATGGAAACCCACAAAAATATATAATTTAGTTTCTATATTTTTTTTTTCTGCTTATCCATGTGGTTTATGGCTTATGCGGCTCTCACTCTGAATATGTCCTGAACTTTTGGCTCTCGTGAAAAAATTAGTGAATAACACTGATGTAAGGAGACAACTGGGGGGGGGGGGATAAGTGGATTGGTTGCGAAACTTGTCCTAGCTGGTGTCATTTGAAATGTGCTCATCTCAATGGTGTGAAAGCTGAAAATATTAAGTTGATTAATTAGTCATGTGATAATTGTTATATTGGTCTGAAAAGAGTTCAAAAGGATATTAGTGAGTTGAAGAAAGCAATGAATGATATGCAAGATCAAATGAAGAAACTAGTGGATGGGAAAATGGAGGATGTTGTGACTGAGTTGGGTCGAGTTGGTGATGTGATCAGCGCTGACTCAGACCTGTGGGCCACTGTAGTGAAGAAGAAAAACGAGAAGAAAAATTTGCTAGTGGTGAAGTCAATCGATGATAAAGTGAAGGTTGCAGATAAAAAGAAAGAAGTTGCTCAGGCTCTAGATGGTACACAGATAGTCAACACAAGATTCACACAGAAGGGAGACATCGTAATGAATTTTGAGGACGAAAGGAAGAGAGATGAAGCAGCACAAAAACTTGGGGCTGTACCCGATGTGACGACAAAGAATGTAAGGAAGTTAAAGCCTAAAATAATTATTTGTAACGTCAACAGAGAGGAAGAATCCGGAGACAAGCTAATTGAGAACTTTATAGATCGGAATGACTATTTACAAGGGGTAGCTGACGTCAAGGCAAAAATGGAGCTACTTTTTGACAAGCCTGCTACAGGTGGTACCAATCATTACATTATTAGGTGTGATCCAGAGATAAGGGAGCTGATTCATAAGAATCGTGATCAAGTTAAACTGGAATAGGGTGTCTATTCCGTGAGGGACAGATATAGGGCGACGGTCTGCTATCACTGTCAAAGGTTTGGTCATACTGCACTTAGATGTTTATCCAAAGGAAAGGGAGAAGATCCAATATGTGCTAAGTGTGCTGGTAACCATAACACGGGGGATTGTACGTCTACTGAGAGGAAATGTATAAGCTGTATGAGGTTTAAGAAAACTGCTGATTTTGAGCATATGGCAAATGATGTGAGGTATTGTTCAGTGATGCAAGAGGAGCTCCAGAAAATCAAAAGTAGCACAGAAAACGGATACTGAACAGCACTAACTTAAACATTATTAGAGGTTGTTTTTTCAATGCACAATTAGTGGGAAATAAGACAATGGATATTTGCGATCTAATTAATAATGATCATTTTGATATCAACCAAGGCTCTTTAATGTATTACCATTAACTGTCCGGAGTAGTGAAAATTGCACGATTTTTAAGAAAAGACTGAAAACACATCTGTTCGCTGAGTTTCACGACACGGATGATATGAGTGTTACAAGTGATTATAGTGTTTAATAATATTGAGAGAAGCCCTGCAGAGCACCATCTGCTGGTGGAGCGGGGCATAGAATATCCAACAACAAGTAACAAGTAACAAGTAATAATAATAATAATAATAATAATAATAACAATAATAATATTATCAATAATGATAATGTCAGTAATAATATCAATAATAATAATAATAACGTTAATAATAATGTCAATAATAATAGTAATAATAATAATAATGATAATAATAACAATAATAATATTAAAAATAATAATAATAATAATAATAATATTGTCAATAATAATAATAATGTCAATAATAATACTTGTTACTTACTTGTTACTTGTTGTTATATATTCTATGCCCCGCTCCACCAGCAGATGGTGCTCCGTAGGGCTTCCCTTAATATTATTTAACACTATAATCACTTCTAATCTATGTTCATATTAACTATGTCGTAACCAGCGAACAAATGTGTAATAATGTCAATAATAATAATCTCTTACCAGGATGAGCTGCCTTCAATAACATGCCAACACACCAACAGTCATGCAAAAGAAAAAAGTTCGATAAATTTTCCTATTTAACTTGACAGTGGAAAGTGTATTGTTGCACTGCTAATTTTACACAATTTTACACTCATAATCATACAAAAAATAAAAATAAAAATAAAATAAAAAATATAAAATTAATAATCAAAGAGTCTGTCCCCCAAATACAAAGCCAGCTGTCTTTTGAAGTGTGTTAAATTTGATGATGATACAACCTCCTGAGGCAAACCATTCCAAATGTTAATTATTCTAATGGCCAAGGATCTTTTGCGAATCTCTGTCTGTACATGAGGACAAAATATTTTATACAAGTGTCCACGAGTTCTGTCGGATGATCTTAAAGTAATAATAATAATAATAATAATAATAATAATAATAATAATAATGTAGATGGTGAATTGGAGACTACAGATTCCTCCTAACTATGCCAGGCAATAAGACACACTGTATTTCACAGCCTAGCAACAAGCCAATAAGCCATGTCTGCCGTACATAGGGAGCAATGGATAATTCCTACACTATCACACACTCAAATCAATCGTGAAAGTTCTTCCATTGTTACATCATTTATGCCTTTAACCCCGACAAGTGCATATGGATGAGAATTGGAAAACTACAGACAGAGGTCTTTAATTACGAAATGCATGGAGGAATGAAGCAGGTGGACTGTGAAAAGGATTTAGGAGTGCTGATAGCCTGTGAACTTAATTTCAGAAGGCATTTAGCAGAAAAAATTAATAGGTCAAATAGGATGTCTGGGTTTATAAGAAGGACATTTATAAACTTAGAGACTATTCAAAACATTATATACTGCCATGGTGAGACCTCTTTTAGCACCCGTATAAACAAAAAGACATAAATGCAGTTGAAAATGTGCAGAGGAGAGCAACGAGAATTATTCCTTCCTTACAGTTCCTTCCTTACAGGGGTTGAATTATGAAGAAAGAGTGAAGAAATTAGATCTTCCTTCATTGACATACAGAAGAAATAGGGGAGACATGATTAAAGCATAATAATAATAAGAAATGTCAATATATCAATATATTATAAATGAAATATATGATAGGAAATTATGCGGCAATATATTTCAAGAGAGCATAGGAAACTAGAACAAGGGGATAAAATAGTAAGAAGATCAAGAAAGTACGACCAAGATTAAACATAAGGAAATATTCATTCAGCTATAGAATTGTAAATATATGGAACAGCTGGCCTTCCCGATTATGTCATAAATTCAGAAAGTGTAAGGAAGTTTGAGATTAATCTGGACAAGGAATGAAAAAGTAACAAACAAACATTTCAATATAAAGCACAACTACAATCAAACCTACAATGGCCAGGTGCTGGTAAAAGGCCTTCTTCCGGATGTATTCTACGGTATCCCTGACTAAAAGGAACATGATAGTAATTCAGTACTTACCGTGCAGCTGTTATATTGTTACTTGTTGGATATTCTATGCCCCGCTCCACCAGCAGATGGTGATCCGCAGGGCCTCTCTCATTATTATTAAACACTATAATATCTTGTAATACTCACATCATTCATGTTGTAACACTATAATCACTTGTAATACTCCTATTATCCATGTTGTAACACTATAATCACTTGTAATACTCATATCATCCATATCGCAACACACAGCCAATAGATGTGTTTTCAGTCTTTTCTTAAAAGTCGTGCAATTTTCACTACTCCGGACATTTAATGGCAATCAAATAATGAGCCTTGGTGCACACCTTTCAAACGCTCTGAAACCCATTGTCAGATTACTCCTCGGCTCATTTAACCTGTATTGTTCGTCACTATGCCTAAGTTCCATAGAGGTCTTTATGGTATTTATTGAAAGAATTACCGTTTTGTAGCAGTGTTTCCAGATCCGGCTAGGTCTCAGTATTTTGCCCTGGTAATTTCCTGTACTTTACCATGGTTATTTTCCGGTAATTTGCGCAGGTTAGGTCCCGGTAGTCTGCCCAGGTTAGGTCCCGGTAGTCTGATGCGGTCTAGGTAAGGTCAGGCTAATTTCAAAATGCCCCATTTGAATATGCCCTATCTTGGAAATGTGTGGAGGAAATGCTATAGAAGAAAATAATCTTAGAATGGTCTAAATAAGTGGGTAATGAAGGTAGAAAATAGTCTTAGAATGGTCTAAATAAGTGGGTAATGAAGGTAGAAAATAGTCTTAGAAAGGTCTAAATAAGTGGGTAATGAAGGTAGAAAATAGTCTTAGAATGGTCTAAATAAGTGGGTAATGAAGGTAGAAAATAGTCTTAGAATGGTCTAAATAAGTGGGTAATGAAGGTAGAAAATAGTCTTAGAATGGTATAAAGAAGTGGGTAATGAAGGTAGAAAATAGTCTAAGAATGGTCTAAAAAAGTGGGTAATGAAGATAGAAAATAGTCTTAGAATGCATGGTCTAAATAAGTGGGTAATGAAGGTAGAAAATAGTCTTAGAATGGTCTAAATAAGTGGGTAATGAAGGTAGAAAATAGTCTTAGAATGCATGGTCTAAATAAGTGGGTAATGAAGGTAGAAAATAGTCTTAGAATGCATGGTCTAAATAAGTGGGTAATAAAGGTAGAAAATAATCTTAGAGTGCATGGTCTAAATAAGTGGGTAATGAAGGTAGAAAATAGTCTTAGAATGCATGGTCTAAATAAGTGGGTAATGAAGGTAGAAAATAGTCTTAGAATGCATGGTCTTAATAAGTGGGTAATAAAGGTAGAAAATAATCTTAGAGTGCATGGTCTAAATAAGTGGGTAATGAAGGTAGAAAATAATCTTAGAATGCATGGTCTAAATAAGTGGGTAATGAAGGTAGAAAAACCGTACGCAATAACAGTCATTCTTTCAATATTTACCGTATTTATCATTTGGAGTATATTGGTCCTGATTGCTCGTATCCACTTACTTTTGTTCCCTTTCCAATTGGGCACACGTACACACAGTATGTTGGTATAGAGTACAATAACAGCACATGCAGTTTCTCTAAATAAAATCACGAACGAGAGATAAGACCCTCTCCACACCGAGGTCAGAAGGAAACTGATATTAATTTTACCATACACCACAAGGAAGGGTCCGACAGATTAAGTTGGCCTGGGATTAGTCGAAATTATGTACGCTTTCTCTTTTCCTTTTTTTTTTTTTTTTTTTAATGATCCTCGATTTAGTGGACCGTATTCAAGAACATTACTTTGTGGTGTATACGATGGTGTGGTAAAGGTACGATGGATGACTGTAGATGTTGTTTACCTATATAGTCATCATCGTACTATTACCACACCATCGTCAATACCATGGATGTAATAATTTCTGGCATACGATTAATTGTTTGTTTTGGTAATTATCAGAGAATTTAAGCCGGCAGTTTAAATTGTCACGCTTATTATAGGGCTGGTTCCACAGTGGCTTGGATTTGTTATGATCCTCCCCAACCAACCACATGTACACTTGTCTTTTGGTTCGTTATGATACTCCCCAACCAACCGCACTTGTCTTTTGGTTCGTTATGATCCTTCCCAACCAACCACACTTGTCTTTGGGTTCGTTATGATCCTTCCCAACCAACCGCACTTGTCTTTTGGTTCGTTATGATCCTTCCCAACCAACCACACTTGTCTTTGGGTTCGTTATGATCCTCCCCAACCAACCACACTTGTCTTTTGGTTCGTTATGATCCTCCCGAACCAACCACATTTGTCAGTCTTACTTATATCCAACAACAAACTCAGTCTCCATATCCCCGTACTAAATCTGTCAGGTAGTTCCATTATTACCATAGTTTGTTTGGATGCTCCCCAACCACACTGTCATAGTTTCATAGTAGAGTCATCCAATCCATAGAAACACGTGCGTTTTAGTCCTCACCACCAAACAATGACATTCACCCTTCACTGAAAATTGGCCACACATAATTTGGCAGTATATTATTCATTATATTATCAATGTTTTAGTGCAGCCAAAGACTAAAATAATTAATGACATCGAGTGTGATCATGACTAATAGTTCAATTCATGTTAATGAAAATAAATTAAACTACAAATGAAACCGATATCAAAATTACATACATATATAAGCAACTTAATTAATGGTATGTGCGTAGGTTACACACTCAGTGTGTAGACACACATACGGCTAAAAATAAATGAATTACACTCACACACACACACACACATAATCTATACATTCTCATACACACAGGTGCAAATCTGGGGAAACTGTTAAGCATTTCAATTATTTACTTACTATTTTTTCACTGTAAGAGACAATAGGGAGTTTTCATGTGACGTCACGGTGTGCTCGGCAGCCATTTGGTTAAATTTGGTAGTATACCTCTATGTATACAAGCAGAGGGTAGTGGTTAGGTCTAGCACGTTTCATTTATTTTACTATTCGTTTCAGCGCCGGACAGACGCTGTTTTATAAATGAATCGTTGTATAAGTATAATATTTCCAGGCAGCACACTACCTTTAACATCCGGACCTAATTTATGGCTGACATAACATATTATTATGTGTTATGTTAGGAGTTTACTCGTGAAAAATAACACGAAGCTGGCCAGTCATATTGATGCATTCAAAGGAAAGTGTGCCCCCCCCCCAACACCCTCCCAAACCATTCCTAACCACTGAACTACTTCTCCCCCTTCTCGCCCTCGTTATCCCTCCTCTTCTCCCCCTAGCTCCTCGCCTCCCTCATCACTCGTGCCCCTCATACCTCAGAGAGGTGGAGGGGATACGGGAGGCTGTGAATATTCAATTAAGGTATAAATTACTTATTTAAAAAGGTAAAGAACACATGAAGCAACCATGAACGATTTTATTTGGTTGGCCAAAACCCAAACTGACTTCATCCTTCTGGTGGCCTTAGACACGTGGGTTATTATCCGGCTATACGGCCATTAACAACGGGATTAGCTATTGCTTTAATGGTCGTTTGACCCACTCTGGTTTTCATGTCCACACACAACAGTAACTGTATTAAACAATATTACTAATGAACGATACGTATATACATACTGTCATATGTAAGTATTATTTATGTACGTAATTAGAATAAGAAAAAAAAATCAAAGATGGAAGGGGGATGGTGTATATAGGGGGGTGAAGAGTGAAACGGGGAGGGGGATAATGTGATATTGGGGTAGGGAAGGAAGGAGTGGTGTCGGGGGTGTTGGTGGAGGAGTTACACGAGTACCCCACACTCGTCCCATTCTCTATAACGTCTTAGATATGATGACTGGATTAGGCTTAATAACATAACACATATAGGAATACGGTATGTCAGCCATAAATTAGGTCCGGGTGTTAAAGATAGTGTGCTAAAATATTATATTGATACAACTATTCGTTTAGGAGATATTTTGCTAAAAACAGCGTCTGTCCGGCACTGAAACGAATAGTAGACGAGTGTTAGACCTCCTTTAAGGGGATATTTAAGAATGTCACGGTTTTACTGCATGGTGAGATGTTCTAACACAGACAAACTTCCTCCTGGTTTGTCCTTTTGGATCCATAAGGTGATAAGAAACCAAGCACACTAGAAACTCCTGCTGATTAAGAGAAGGAATTTATGGTTCTCCCGAATATCCAGCTGTTGTCTGTCATGATGGCGGTGGTACTTATTTCGCAATAGATACTATGTCTTATTACTCTCTAGTTTCGACACACATTATACCACTCATACGCATAACGTGTTGATTTGTTTCGTGTTTACATTTGTCAGCTGATCGAGCTTGCTTTTGATTGGCTGGAGTCAGTCCAGTCACTTGAAAGACGCCACCCTGATTGGCTGAACGACATAAGGCCCCCGGGAAGATTTAGGATTCCGTAACTACTTAGGAACAGGATAGGACGCCCTAAATTTTTTTTTAGTATACCAACTTAAGGCATGAGATAGGATGTCCTAACCTGTACACACCACACCTCACCATAAACAACACACCTATACCACAGACACACACACCCAAAATACTTGGCATAACATACAATACATCCATGACATTCAAACAACATATTACGACCATCAAAAACAAATGCATGCAAAGACTTAAAGCCCTCAGATCACTTGCCAGCACAACATTCGGACATAACAAGGAAACCACAACCACAGTATACAAACAATATATTCGATCAGTGATGGACTATGCAAGCCCTGCCTGGGCTTCAAACCTCACTGAGACTCATCACAACACCCTTCAAACCATACAGAACAGAGCCCTAAAGACAATCACAGGCTGCACAGCTACCACACCCACAGACCACCTACACTATGAAACCAAAGTCCTCAAAATCAAGGATCACCTTGACATGAGAGGCACACAAACACTTGCTGCAGCCTCCACAAACCCACACCATCCACTACACTACATGGCACAACACCCACACATGCAAAGGAACATCAAAACAACACCCAGTACACGATACCATACACAAATACTATCATCTCTTACACCCTGCCCACCCCAAACCAATCTCCAGAAACACATCCATACTCAAATCACTCATCAATCCATCCAAACACTCAAAAACAACACTCAGCTGCATGCACGACCTCCTGACATCCACCCATCCGAATCCTCCCTTCCCCGTGAGGACAGAGTCCACCTGGCCAGGATTGCGGTGTGGGCGTGGCCATCACCCGGCCCTTCTGACTTATCAGAAGAGGCTGGATGGAGCCATTGTGGATGCCTGTCCAGGATGCAACACAGCACCCCATTCTATTAAACACATCATTGAAGACTGCAACGCACACAACCACACTCGCCAACAACACAACATACACTCTCTGAGGGCACTGTGGGAAAGCCCGGTTCAGGCCATGACCTTCCTCAGGAGCTCGGGGCTGCTCGGCCAGACAGCTTGAGGAACTTCAACAACAACAACCTGTTCCTATCTTATAGGATTCCCTAAGTCAGATAGGACGGCGTGGCTGCCCTAAGTTAGGACACGTTGTTGTTGTTGATGTTCTCCCGGGGCAGAATGGCCTCCTGCCCCACAGACCCCTGGTACACTCTGGTCCCAGTGAAAAACAAATTAAAATAAAGGATGGGCTGGCCCTATATGCCTGGGCTACCGAAGCACATCCCAAGGAAATGGGACCAGAGCTTACTGGACCAGGGAGTCTGGGGGTCTCCGACCGCCAGGGTGATTGGGGGGAAGGCTTTGATCCCACAGCCAGTGCTGTGGGCCCAAGTCCACGTTACCACAAGAGCTACAAGTGGGGTCGTACCTTCCATGAGACCAGCCCTGAAGGGACCATAAGGGGGAGGGAGTTTACACTGCTGCATGCAAAGGGAAATGCACCCCCGTGTGCTGGCGGTCCACACAGCAGTGGGAAAAAAAAAAAAAAAAAAAAAAAAAAAAAAAAAAGGCCTCCGGTTGCAGTACACCTCACGTGGATTTTTAATCCATGTGGGCAGATCTCGTCAAATTCACTAGAAAGTGACCAGATCCTACAACAATCTTTATTCTAGCCCTGTGGGGGATAACTAATACTCAGAGAATAAAGTCAGCCCCACTGGGCCCAGTTAGGACACGTTTGAGTATCCGACCCCCTGGCATGTCCATAATTCACACAGAAAGAAGACTGTTTTGACAATGCAGTGGAGGCGGAGATGCATCTCATAAATCAACCATAATTACACTTAAATGGCCCATTCAGAAAGTATTCATGGAATAGTAAATAATATATTTTTCATTTATTAAAAAGACACTCCATACACTTTACACCAGATAAGGGAAAACTGACAATATCTTTGTCACTGTCACAAAGAATTGTAACAAGATTGTATGTCTTACAGATGTGATTCCAGCAATGATAGCATCATCATTACCTTACATAGGGGTAGTATAGTCTCCCCATTTACTATGCAAGGATGGTATAATAAATTTTCACATCTTAATAATACAATCATAATAATTCAAACTCTATTATTCCCATAAAACTTTAATTAACATGGATGATTCTCAACTGCTTACAATTACATATTATTTCCCTGTATCCTTAATGCTTACGAGGTTCTGGCATCTGACTTACATTTCCTCAATAGACAGAAACCAACCTAATGGTTATTAATTTACAAAATCTTCCCACACAAAAAACACACAAAGAAAATGTAACCTTGAACTTGATAACATTTCTAAAATATATACATGCATGGGTAACACTCATGTCACAACAATGTAGTATATTCAGGAAATTTTCTATACTGTACACTTACAAAAAATGTGTACTTCAACAACATGATATAATTTTCTGAAGCTGATTAAAAGAAATCATAGTTTTTAGCTACCTGTCCTACACTAACCTACTCTACTTCACTACTCTAACCTTACTAATGT
This sequence comes from Petrolisthes cinctipes, assembly GCA_033782935.1. Taxonomy (NCBI): domain Eukaryota; kingdom Metazoa; phylum Arthropoda; class Malacostraca; order Decapoda; family Porcellanidae; genus Petrolisthes; species Petrolisthes cinctipes. The sequence goes on along the minus strand of JAWQEG010002363.1, from coordinate 144,979 downwards.
GACCTACCTATACATTAATTTGCAATGGAAATCAACAGTGTTTGACTGCTGCTTCTCCACAACACTGGGTTTGAATTGACACAACAGGTGAAAAACATGCTTATTAAATTCACGAAGATGAAAAAAGACTGCCCTAGGCCTGGTTGACCCTGTAGGACAAAAGGGAAAGTGACAGAGAGGAGTGGGATAGCAATCACAAAGGAAATAGAAAAAAAGAAGGGACTGCTGAAGAATTGAAAAGGAGTGGCTGGAGAACACAGTCAAAGATTCCTCCTTAAATCATGTAATTTTCTACAACCGCTCTTCATATTCTACCACTTCAGTAACAGAATACCTTACACTGCCACTGCTGGCAGTGAATCAGACCAAACTACTTTTTCTGGAATGATGAACACAGTACTGTATTAATTCTTCATATCAAGACAATCCAAGGAAATACTGTAAATCTTATTGAAGTCCATCTTTCTCATATAATTTTGGCTTACATACTGACGAGACATGAAAACCTCATTATCTTACAGAAAAGGGCAGATATTAATTAATTTTATTCCACTTAGCCAGAGTGGGCCAAAAAGGACTGATTATGATTGGTTCATTCACTGAAAGACTGATTGACTGTTGATTTTGACTACTCAACAGTTTTATACAAAAAGTCCTGTTTGTATTCTTCACTACCCTTTCTACTATTAAATAAATAGAATGCCATTATCCTGTGAAGTTCCTTTCATTGTTATTCTTACAAGGATCAAGCAACATCCAGCCACAAATCTTTACATAAATTGTACTGTACTAGTATCTGGGTTCTCTTTAATTTCACTACAAAAATTACTAAAAATTACATGACACTTGAGACATTGTATGGAACCATTATACTACTTAGTGCCATCCCCTGGTACATGACTAGCCTCACTGTCTTGAATAAGGCTCAAACAATTGTACAGTATTTCCACTAAAGCATTATAAATCTGCCCTAGTTGAGTATACTGCTACCAAATTCAGCTCTTCAATATGACAGTAATATTTTCAAGTACAGTACCTGCAGCCATTGATCTGAAGGAGACTGTACAGTAATTCTACACACTGATATACTAGAAGAAAAATATCATGGACAATGGTAGTTGGTGCTTCATTATATTTGACCTTACATATGCCTCCTAGATCATTCACATTCTCATAACAAAATTTTTTCCAACATATTACAATTCTAATTCAGAACACATTTTCCAAATCACATACAGCCATCTCAAATTTACTCAGACAAGATCAAATATAGCAAGCTACACAGCAGCTTAACAAATTTAGGAAAAGGCAGAACATGCTTAGATTACTTTTATCACAACCATTGCTGTACACTAGGATGAGAGAGAGGGAGATGTGGGGTTACTTGGTTTCAATAAGACAGTGAGAGAAATTTACAAAAATGTAAAGTACATCTTGTGATCCTTCAGGCTACAGTATGTAACAAAATATGGCCTACCTTCCTTTTGGCATTTTCGCAGAGCTGCAATTGTTGTTAATGTGGAAAGATAATACTCAAAGGTGTTGCATACTTCAAAGCAAAGGAACAAAATCTGCAACCATTCAACCAAAAATATCAAGATCAGCAGAACACGCTTTTAAACATATGACCACACAAAATTTTTTTCAACAAAGGTAACATCTATTGGCCATATTACCCCACTCAGGAGTGTAGGGGTGTAAAAACAGGTTACCATGGCTTGGTTATTTAAGGGAGGGCAGCCAACCTATTCCCAGTGGTGCCATGGGATGAGTGAAATATTTTCTGGCTACCTCAGACAGGTCCAAACCTATACTAGGCAAGCTTGCCTGCCATGCAACTCTAATCAATTGTTCCTCCAACTAAACCACCACCCGCCTTTAATAATTTTTCAGCTTTGTAAAGTTGTACTGGAACCACATTTCTTACTGATGATGTCCCAAAGTGTTGCAATTCCTATATGCAGTACAGTATAAAAAAATACTGCATGTCTTTGGACAAAACTACAACTCACAGAAACTTTTAGTTCTATATCTACATATATATACCATATATAATACAGTATAAAAACTCAAATATACTGTACATGTATCTGTCCAATAAAAACTCATAACAACATTGCACCGATCATTTTCATAATGCTGTACTATTAACAGGCACCAATTTATTCATCTATTCTTAAAAATTTTCAGATAAAAAAGTTTTTCACTTCACTAATAAAATGAAAAATTTCCACTCACATTGCACTTATATGGGAGTCACATAGGCAATCAAATGATTTGTGAACTTTGAAGTACATATATCTGTAGTACATAAATGATTTATTCAGTTACACAAGTTTTATTTCATATTGCACTAATTCTATTTCTCCCACCATCTCCATTGGGAGTGTGACACATTGAAGGTGGTCCATATCCGAGCTGCCACAAACAAAAAGTGTGAACCTAAGATCTGTTTTATTTTCTTAGCCAACATAACCTGTTAAATATTCCACACCTCTTATAGAACATGCCTCTTATCACAGAAGCATACAGTTATTGAGTATCCATGAAATTACTTGTCAAAAATCAACAAACTTTATATAAATATGATATGCAGATTCCAAAAAATAAATCTAACCTTACTCACAAAGCTGTACTGCACTACTTTTCAGGAACACATAAGTTTCGTGTGGCATATTTAGTTAGTTCCTAACCTATTGTATTTCATTTTCTTGTAGGTCTTGGAAATTGCATTCTTTTCCACTTGTGTTGAATCCAAGGGTTTAGAAACTACTAGGGATATTCTGCAAACATAGGCTAATGAGTCATACACATCAAAATTAATACTGCAGCTTTAGGTCTGATTGATTCCTGAATGAACACTTTTTCCTTGGTAAGATAGTCACTTATTTAATCTGGAGTGTCATCCTATAACATGCCTCAAAAGCACATACAGTACAATTAGTTTTGACGAGGCTTACACCACAAGGGGCACACGTCCAAGCACTTTCAGTTTAGTAAAAACAGCCTTGAGTGTAATACAGATCTGTACCCCTGTCAGCCTCCTGCTCTCAGCTGTCTTGGTATAGCACAATTGGGAAGTCGACGTTGAGGCAGGGGAAGGGCAGCATGACGTCCCCCTGCAAAAGTAAGGCCTATGGTAATAAAAATAATATAGATTTACACAAGTCTTGATTATCATTCTTATTTAACATTTCTGAGGTTCCTCTTTGAGTTACTGTAGTCCAAAATCATGCAATGCAACAGTATTATTCCAATTTTGCTTCAGGTTTGGCAATCCTTTACTCAGAAAAACACAGGGCCAGATTCTGTAAATTACAATGTCATTTTATCAAGCCTGAGTCTACGATGTAAGGATTTGCTTTAAGGGTTAACTGAAATTATACTTAAGTCTTGGATATCATCATTACTTGCCTCCCTAAGAAAAATCATCCAGTGTTAAAATAAAGGGGAATCATCATTCATTGATTAAATTGAATAATAAAAATGTAAATTCATGCTACTGTACTTTCCATTAATAACTCACCAGAGTGATATGACCTACAGCAAAATATCTATAGTTACCCATCATGCTTACAGCAGTATATTTTCACACAATGCATACTGTACCAATCCTACCTGAGGTGTGAGGTTGGTTAAAATCCGTCTCATGGTTGCCTTTACACCGCGCCTCAGTGGGGGAACTTCTTCGTAAAACTCATGAGCCACATCTCCATCCTCGTCAAAATACATGGATCTGTCAAGACAATGTTGATGAGAGACATAAAAGGATAACAAAAGCACTCTCAATCCCTCTAGCACACTGATTTAAAATATATCAAGTTTTTTCAAATCAGTCACTGAAAACTCGATAACAGTTGGTTTAAGAATTTTGAAACAGTTCAATCACTCATCAACATTCACTAAGCAAATATGGCAAATGGCTACTGAACCACTGATAATTATTGATGACTTCACTCTAGCCATCAGTTATAAGTTACCAGCACAACTTGAAAATCTCAATGATGCAACCCAAAAATATATACTGTAGATAATCCATTATAAACATATAATAATTCATGTTTGCAACTGAATGGCCTAACACCAACAACTAAATACCTAACTAACATACAGTAAACTTTCCACAAAGCTAACAAAATAAATTGTAAACTCCTCAAAAACATACAACTTGGGATTGGGATTAGAAATTTCTCGACAAATATAAGGTCTGGGACACTCGTGCACTTTGGTGGTCGCCACGGAAAGACGATAAGAGTCGTCCTTAAGTGGCTGATATCGGCGATTTGTGGTTTATCTGAGGGACGTGGCAGAGTGGCCGTGTGTCCCGCTGGCGGTGACATGGAAACAACAGGCCCAGTGGAGGCCATAGAAGTGGGAAAATTTGCAGGCCACAGAGTGACCACATGTGGTCCGTGTGTCCTGGACATAAAATGCATAGCTTTCGTAATACAACTAGCCTTAAATTATTCAATTTTCCTTAATCCGCGGTGAGCACAGTGGTGCGGATGGCCAATCAGCATGCTTGACTAATGTGCCTCAATTTCAACAGCCAATCAGTGAGCTTGATTAATTACAATGGCTTCCCTTTGTACCGAGTGTCTGTCTGTCCCTGAACGTATTTTTCAGCGCTGTTTTGAGAATAACGAAGCCAGTTTAGACTTTTAACGTGTTCACTGACCAACGTCAGTGAACTGCCCCACGTGTAATAAGGCCTGTATTCACCGCTACTCGAATAAAAAGGCAGTGTAATACCAACTCAAGGTTAGCCTCTGGTAAGGTCCCGGTAGTTTGCCACGGTCTAGGTTAGGTTAGGTGAGGTCTACCTTATTCTATATAATGCATTGTAACATTGTGTTTTTCAGACGAATCTGTAGTTCAAATCTGGCGAAAATGAGTGTTCTCGGATATTGGGTTGGGTGTGTGGGGGGAGGGGGGTGATATTTTCAAAAAACACTCATTTACGACAGATGTGAACAACAGATTTGTTAAAAAACACACTATAAAACATTCCATTCTGAAAACCTCGAGTCAAAAGGACAAGCGTTTGTATATTACCAAAAATACAACTTGGGAATGAGATTAGAAATTTAGTGTAGTTGGTATATATATATATATAAATACATAAAAAAAATAGTATAGGTGAACAACTTTTAACTTCTTACCCTCTTCGTGTGTATACAAAGGGTGTGGCCATCCTCTTGACGGCTCTCTCACACTGTTTGGGGTCGTCTTCACCACTACTCATCCATCTTTTCAGTTTGGAGGTGCTTCCACCCATCCTGGAGGCAGAAATATTAAGGCGATCGAACCTCTTACACGACAAGCACGACGCAATGTTTTGATCAACAGCTGATCCTCAGTGTTGCCACGTCTGCTTCACCAAATTTCCCCAACTTCAAAGTGTAGTTACGATGTTATTTATAGTGAAGATGTGGTGATCTTCACTTGAGGGTTAATGGCAAATAAGTTTGTGTTGCTCTAGTGTGTTTATTTCTTCAGGTATTACATTGATAAAGTTTTATAGCTAACCTGGAATATGATCATGTGACTATATTTTATAGCTAACCTTGAATATGCTCTACCATATACATAAAGGTTGCCTGCTACAGAATTTCGCTTTTACCTCAATTTCAACATCAGAATTTCTTTATTTACCACAAGAATTCCCTGTTTACTAGTGAAGATAGTCGTATATTTACCATCTTTGTTGATAATTTTTTCGTCTGGTAGAAATTTCTCCATTCACTCTTGAACAATCTGTATATATTTTCTCTACTGGTACCTCTAATTCCTCATGTCTAGGAAAAAGTTTCCATATCTGGCAACTTTGCAGCTGATCCTTCCTGCCATCTGTGGTGATGTTATTCTTTTCAACGGGAATAATAATATCAATTCTCATCATTACCAATAAATAAAGCTTACTTGTGTAGGCCAGTATTTACAGTTCTCAATGATCACATGAGAGAATTTGGGCCCATGGAAAATCACCAAATACTTTTAATAAAGGCAATTGCAGAAAAGTATATTCAGGTAAGATGCCACTATGCTCTGGAAAGCAGTATACTGAAAAATTAAAATAGAGTAAAAATAGTAAAAGTCGCCAAGAATATACTAAACTCACATTGTTCCAAGGTTTGTAGTTTTGCCATTATTGTAACACACACTATACACGTCTTCACAACCTACACTCCTTCACAATACACTACACATCTCTTCACCATAATATACACATCTTCACTACACATCACATATCTCCAGTACCCTATACACATCATCACAACACACCACACCCTCACTACACTATACACATCATCACAACACACCACACCTTCACTACACATCACACATCTTCACTACACTATACACATCATCACAACACACCACACCTTCACTACACATCACACATCTTCACTACACTACAACACACCACACCTTCACTACACTATACACATCATCTCAACACACCACACCTTCACTACACATCACACATCTTCACTACACTATACATATCTTCACTACATTATACACATCTTCACTACACTATGTAGGCTACATTTTCACTGCACATCACACATCTTCACAGCACACCACACATCTTCACTACACTATACACATTTTCACTTCACTTTACACATCTTATTGTATATAATCTTATTTATATACTGTACTTAAAGAGTGACATAAGGCCTTCCAGAGTCTCATACTAGAACTCTTTATATAATAAATTTATTTGTATTTGTACTTGTTCTTATTTCTCTAGCTGTAACTTCTCTTTTACTATACTGTTTGAATAAAATAAACTATTCATTCATTCTTTCATTCATACTCCTCCTAAGAAAAGTTTGCGAGAAGAGGTAATGCTCTAGGAAACAGCGGTATTTAATGGGTTTAAGTACTTCTGAAAATAGACAGAATTAGATAATTTTATGCAGTTATCATATATGGAACAAATTCAAGTATCTTACTGGCTTTAATTATAGTTAATATGAGAAATTAAGAGCATAATTATAATGGGTTTAAAGCGGCCGGGGCAATGTTTTGAGTCAATGGGGGGTAGGGTAATAAGCTCCGCCCCTGGCTTCACTTTGGGTGTACAAGACGAGCGGCTCATGCCTCCTCTATATTATACCTCCATGCTCATGACACCTGTCACTTCCTCAATCCTCATTCCCGAGTCCTGACTCGATCTGTCCATTCGAGTCACACCACACATGCTCCTCAGACATCTCATCTCTACTACATTCAACCTTCTCTTTTCATTTTCTCCCATATTCCATGTTTCCGCTCCATACAGTGCAGTAGGTACTACTTTATACCATACCATCAGTTCTTGTATATCCGAGTATACAGGAACATGGAAGGCTGAAGCCGCTGAAGGAAATCTCTCCAGCCATTCATTGTTTCAGTTGTTTGTGACAGAGAGAATGTGAACCGCTGAAGGTGCATGCATGCATGTGGGGGAAATTAAGGGATTGATTGATTGATTGTTTTTTCCGGCGACGCAGATATATGGGAGCTTGTAAGGGATAATTAATCTGGTTTGTGCATTGGAATTTAGAAGCAGCACGAGTCTTTTAAAGGGGAAGACCGTGGTAAACCAGAAAGACCTTACAGGATACTGTACCACATAATATTTAACAAAGGAAAAGGATCTTGCATTAAGGAGGGGTAGCAATGACGATTACACCAATGAAAAGGAAAGGATCGAAGGGACAGTTGAAGAGAGGAAAGGGATGGGTTAGCGCAAAATAGAAAAATATATATACAAATAAATGGGTGATATAAAGAATACACATGGAGATTTTATCAAAGTATAGTTTGTTCAATGCTTTATTAACAATCACCTATAATATAAACTACGTGTGACTATTTACACTCTCGAATTCAAATGGCCATATTCAATCACATTCATTGTGAATACGATAGCGTGGTACCAGTACGATGGCTCTGTTGTTTGTCTATGGAGCCGTCGTACCAGTACTACACCATCGTCAACACCACGAATGTTCTTGCATACGGCCCAAAGCTTCATTAAATGTTTGTAAGCGTATAAGTGTGTGACTTTGTATTTGCAATTCTAGAAATCTATAGAATATAATAATAATAATAAAATGTGATGCAGTTGCGACTTTCCACTAAATTCCTGTATATTTAATTTACTTCTTCAGCTGACGGTATTATAGGTCATTATTTATTTTCCACGACTAACCGATATGGAAGAATTATACACTAACCTTTAATCTAGATTCTAGACACTAGCAATGGCAGTGCAACCTCTACAGTAATATGCTAGCAGAAAAGGATTGATCAAGGTTAAAAGAAGACTGCTCTGTGCCGCCTGAAAGACCCTGTAATAAGACGAGGGAGAAGGTGATAAGAGTAAGTGAGGGAGAAGGTGATAGATAGAGCAGGTGAGGTGGGCGTGGGTGTGAGAGCTATAGCGACGCGGCCGAGGGTTGCATGGCTAGTTAGTAATGTATATAAAAGGACTATTATAGCTAATTTAACGCCTGTAGATCTATTACAGCCAAGGAAGAGTAAACGAAATGTGTCTAGGCATCATGAAAAAAACTTGACGAGTGTGGATATCTCTCTCTCTCTCTCTCTCTCTCTCTCTCTCTCTCTCTCTCTCACAAATTAAGATATATTTCTGGCGATTATCTTGCCTTAATTAACTCAGTCCTCGCCTTACCTTGTACAGAAAATAATTATGTGCAGTACAGTACGTGACATTGCTACTAAAAACCGACTTGCAAGATCTAATCAATTTATTACAGGACAATGAGCTGCAAGGGACATGACCAGCTACTTTACCGTCTGCAAAAAAAAAAAAAAAAAAAAAAAAAGTGGACCTTGAAATATGGCATCTACTTAATTAAGCATGTGTGTGTGTGTGTGTGTGTGTGTGTGTGGAAGCAGGCAGTGAGTGGAGACAAAAAGGTTAATAGTAATTGTTACCATCTATCCTTCGTAATTATCATGAGAGAAGATGGAATGTAGCCCATACATTATTTGTTGATGTCTTGTGAAGAAATATTGTTGATTAGAATCACTTCAAACATCATCATACTTATTACTAGTCTTTCCTTAGTAAATTTTCCTTAATTCATATTATACTTTACACTACATACAAGATGACATAATTATAATAGTCAGGAGGAATCTGCAGAAGCCTCCATTTATTCTCGTACACAATCACAGGGTCCTTCAAGGGGGTATAGTTAGTACAGTCAGTGTTGGTTGGTGGTAAATCTGAAGCAAGCAACTGTATGATTCCTCCTAAGTATTCCAAGCAACAACAACAACAACAGGCCACTATTTTTTGTGTTAAGGGGCCCTGTAATGTAGTCAGGAAATTGGAGGTAAATGAGTCCTTCAAATATTGCCACGAAACACAACCAATATGGAAGGAGCGTGTTTCATTGGCATAGTCAGAAGGAATCAGAAGCCTCCAATTTTCATACACGATCACAGGGTCTTTAATCTGGCCCTGTTTCCTGACATACTTTGGAGGAATCAAGGTTCTCTAATGTACTGTAACAAGAGTGTATTAATTATTACCCCCTTAATTAAGACAAGTGAGTTACAAGTCAACATCATTATTTTGGTCTCGTGCAACAACAAACAAACAAACAAACAACAACAACAACGATAATAACAATCAACATTCGGTTTGTGCTTCATATTTTGTACGCTTTGATCATCACTTTGTTGTTTACATTAATGAACGGGATCATAATGATTTTGTTTGGGGTTCATGATGAATTGGAAGGCTACTAGCTGATATCCTCCAAATTATCCCAAGAAACAAGAAATTACCTCAATATTAATTACTAACAGCTTGGAAATCAATCTGTTGCCACTGTAAAGTTTGGAGGATTCAGCAGTAGCCCTCCAATATACTGTACCGTGAAGGGAAAATAATGTTGAAATGATAACAGACCCGAAAAATTCCATACAGTTAACAATTTCACAATAAATTATATCCATTAATATATATTTATGCCGTGGGTATAAATCAGTCATAAACCATAACAAGTATCCACTGGTGTCTTGTTGAAGTTGGGACATACATACCAGGGAAACAATAATATTATGAGGTTTATTTACCCTGTCTGGTAATCATAATCATCACACTCCCTGGAGCTCGTTTAGTAGTACTCCATGGGGCTATTCGAAGCACACCTGGATTATAGCTCGTGACTGTACACCTCTCCTTATCTTTCCTTTGCACTGATAAACCCAATAGTAAAAACAAAACGAACATATACATATACCTGGACACTGATTATGTTTCGTGACTGTACACCTCTCCTCATCTTTCCTTTGCACTGATAAACCTGATAGTAAAAACAAAACGAACATATACCAGCTGGACACTTATTATGGCTCATGACTGTACACCTCTCCTTATCTTTCCTTTGCATTGATAAAAACTGCTGGTACTGTAGATAAAACAACTACAAATCTCCTAACTACACTACAGTCGGCAAAAAGAATATTGGAACCTTCCTATGGATAATTATACTTATTTTCAACGTCAGGGTGGTTCCAAATTTCTTTATGCCGATTGTACTGTACAGACGGCGGCAAATGTCCTGTCGCCACATCTGCCAAGTCATGTAGTAAGTATGGAAATATAAGCTTTAAGGGTTCGTAAACTGAAAAAAAAAGAGAAGTATATTAATTTGCCCCCTGGATATCGTATTTCTATATGGTGAATGTGTTAATTCGATGATTATCTTTTATGTTATCTTATAAAAAGTGCCGAGTGAGGCGACACGACTATTGACGCCGACTGTACATGCTTTGTTTTGTTTTTTCCCTGTCAGCAAGAATCACTTATGGGGAAAGTACTGTACATTGCTGGTAAATATGGAGCAAATTATTCCTCCAAACAATTCTAAGTTACAGGACACCATTATTATGTTCTTATGGTCCTGTTTTCTGGCAAACTTTGGAGGAATCAAGGCAATCCAATGTACCAAATATATAGGTACAGTACTGTTCCCTTAATACTACCTAAATCATAACAGCTCATAATTTTTGTTTTTGTTTAAAGAAGGTGTAATCAACCCTATAAACTATGGCAATTAAGAAATGAACTACAATGGGTTTGATAATTAGCAAGAAAAGTTAATAATTCCTGTTAATAATATAAATAATTTACACGGCATTTAAGTGACTAGTGGCATACATACATATACATATACTTACATACATACATACATATACATATACTTACTTACATACATGCCCGTGTCAATAACCTATTAATTATTATGTGGTTAAAGGGAGAACCTCGTGTTGTAAGTTATTATTTGAGGGTTACTGAATCTTTCCAACTATGTCACGAAACATATATATATATATATACTATACCGTATTGAAAACATTGTGGTGATTTGTTTCCTGGCATAGTTTTGGAAGATTACACATTTGGTACATTAGAGTGCCTTGATTCCTCCATTGTATGCCAGAAAACAGGACCAGATTAACAAATATAATGGTGGCCTGTTGTTTGGAATAGTTTGGAGGAATTATTTACTCCAGATGTACCGTCACTGTACTATGCCCTTAATTAACCCTCCAATAATTTACCCATAACTGGTTCCCCCTCAATTCGGTGAAAATATTGTATACGAAATATATATAAATATACATATGTGTGTGTGAATTAATTACAAATCAGATTCCTGCTATTATTACTGTATCTCTTTACATATTAGTACCACATATATATAATTACTCTATCTTATTATATATTTTACTCTCTCTCTCTTTAAAGGGATAGTATACTTTTGGTACATTGGAGTGCCTTGATTCCTCCAAAGTATGCCAGGAAACAGGACCACAATAACAAAATTAATGGTGGCCTGTTGCCTGGAATAGTTTGCAGGAATCAGTTGCTCCATATTTACCAACAGTATACTAACCCCCTTTTAATAATTATAATACCCTGAAAGAACTGACATGACTTAACTTCTCTACTCTCTCGCACTTCATATCTCTCTTCACCTCTCACCATATTATTTCCTCTATTGCTCTCAGGCCCCTTTCATTTTATTTAATATCTAATCATAGTTATCACACATAATAATAATAATTAATGTTTCTATTCCCATTACACATAAACAACCCATTTAATTATATATTCCAATAACAATATCCTCTTCAATCCCCATACAGTAATTATATTCGTAACCTCCCGAAAATGTTGAAAACCAAAAAAAAAAAGTAAATGCAGAACAAAGATCTTTTAATTAAAAACTGGAAAAAAAAAAAAATTGTAGACATGATTTATTTACATCTCCTTACTTCAGGAACTATTATTTTGAGTTGCAACACTTTGAGCGGCGCATTCATCCGATTTTACTGTTGTTTTGGTGTCCCGTTGGTAGGTATTTTGGGACGCACAACGGTCAACGCATTCATCTTCTTCTTCTTGTTGTTGTTGACACCTGTTTTGGAATGCACAATGGTCAGCAAAATCCTTCCCTTGACATTTGTTTTGGAACGCACAACTCTCGGCATGATGGTCCGCCTCCTTCCTAACTTCATCCATAGTGCCGAGGTTGGAGAAGACACCCCTCACGAGTTGTTGGTAGAGTCTGTCGCTGTAGTAGGTGTTGGTGGGTAAGATGCCCTCCATGAAGCCTATGTGACCACCCCGTGACGTCACAATGATGGCCACGTGACTAGACTGGTTGGCCGCCTCCACTGGGATACCTGGGGGGGGGGAGTATTATTAGGCTAAACATAAATAACTGAGCATCACTGTAGCTCATACATATACGGTACGAAGGAAGGAAATAGAAGCAGACTTATGCTGCCAACTGTACATACATACCTTGGATTGGCTGGAAGGGGTCATCAGCAGCAGAGAGACAGAGGAGTGGTACTTTAATGAGGTGAAGTTTATCATGTAAGCAGGCATTACGGTAGTAGTCCTCCACATCACGGAACCCAAACTGGATGGCTGTGAATCTCGCATCGAACTCACGGATCGTTTTGCTCTGTCAGGAAGAAGGGAAGGAAAAGAGGCTGGGGTTAGATATTGATTGCTTGATTGAGGATGAGAGAAGACCAACCATAAGCCTGGAATCCAGATTCTGTAAGGCCACAAGAATCATCATATACACACTGTTGTTTTTAAGAGGTTACAACATATAGATTATGCAAGACTATGTAGCTGCATTAAAACATTATTATTAGGTTTGTTGTTATGCAATCACAGAGTCACTTGGTAGACCATTCATTGCCATGCTTTCAGAATAATGACCACTCTTTCTATATAGCCTGTGTAAAAATTCCTGTGGCCAACTGTATGCTAGGACGAGGGAAAAGGTGATCATTTTACTCTGCCAGGAAGAATAGAAGGGATGGAAGAGGGGGTAGATATTTGTTGATTGATTGATTGAATGATTAAATATGAAAGAGGACCAACAATAAACCTGGAATACTCTGTAGGTATGATAGGATGAAGGAGAAGGTGATCGTTTTGTTCTGTCAGGAAGAAGGGAAGGAAGGGAGACAGGGGTGAGATATTGATCGGTTGACTGATTGACTGAGGATGAGAGAAGACCAACCCTAAGCCTGGTAGATTCTGTAGGTACTGTAAACTAGGACGAGGGGGAGGGTGATCGTTTTGTTCTGTCAGAAAGAAGGGAAGGGAGGGAAGAGGGGGTACATAGATACTTAATTGATTGCATGGAACTCTGTAGGTACAGCAGGACGAGGGAGGTGATAAAGAGGAGGTGGGACAACAAACATGAAGGAAATGGAAGGACATGAAGGAGGGACAATTGAAGAACGGAGGCTATACAGGTATCTAATAATTATAGGCATTAAATAATTATACAAGTAGGTAAATAATAAAGACATGTAGTAATTATACAAGTAGGTAAATAATATAGGCATGTAATAGTTATATGAATGTAATAATTATAGACATTTAATAATAAGTAAATGTTATAGGCAGGCAATAACTATAATAGGTAAATGTTATAGGCAGGCAATAACTATAATAGGTAAATATTATAGGTATGTAGCCTACTTACTATAGACTCATACCTGCAAAACGTGGTCAAAATCCCATGAATAGTGTCCCTCCAGTTGTTTCCTCATACTGCGAATAGACTCACACAGACAGTGGGCCAGGTGGCGGTTCAAGAGTAAGTTCCAGAGGGGCTTTTCCAGACTCTCGGTGCCCACGAAGACGTTCCAGGGTATAGAGAGTACCATGGCAGCCACCAGGTGTTGTGCAGCTCGCTTCCCTCTCGTCACTAGGTAGTTGCCCAGGATCATTCTGTCACGATATGGACACTCGCAATCCAAAATATGTATCCAGGCTTGCTTCGAATAGCCTGATCGAGTATTAAGCGAGCTCAAGCAAATATAAAACAGGATAGGATAAGCGTTGTAATTGGTTCACTAGTAGGCCTATGTCAAATGATTCGAAACTTCAACAAGACCTGCATACAAATTTTGGATTGCGAGTGTACAGTCACCATCTATATAGTAGTAAGTATAAATTTCATGGGTACAGTCACGAGCATTGCACATTTAAGTGTCCAGGTTCATGTTCTGAATACAGATTAATTACAAAAGTGCATTCACCAGCCATAATACATATCTAGGTCTGCTTCCAATACAAATGACATACAAAAATTTACAAAGGTAGAGTCACGAGCCATAATAAATATCCAAGTCTGCTTTGAATAGAGCCTAATAGAGTATTATATAAGCCCAGGTAATAATGAATGTACAGGACTATATTATGTCACAGTACTTATATATATATAAAAAAAAATGGACGGATAATTATGAACTCCCAGCTTACCCTCCAAGAGAAATGCCCGTCGCCATGAGAGGTGCATTGGGGTAGAGAGAGCGTATGTGTTCAATTGCTTCCTCCAAGTCGTCACTGTTGGCTGCGCAGTACGTCCGTGCAGTCTGGAAAGTTGGGATGGAGAGGGAGGGGAGGGGGGGTCAAAATTTAGATGGGATGAATGAGTCAAGTATATAGTGTTATCATCCTTGTGTTGGTGTATTTTAATCATAGCGTTGCCTTGATATATTGTATTATTCAAACTATCTGTCAATCTATTTAAAATTACTTCTAAAAAATATTTTAAGTCACAGGAATCCAATCCAGTTCACTAATGTTAGAGGAGAATGATCATAAAATTATCTTTATGAGGATAATATACTTTTAGTACATTGGAGTGCCTTGATTCCTCCAAAGTCTGCCAGGAAACAAAGTTAACAAAATTACTTGTGGCCTGTTGCTTGGAAAAGTTTACAGGAATCAGATGCTCCAGATTTACCAACCCTTAGCAGACACACCTCAAATGTATCGAAACTTTTGCCCTCAACTGTACCTTGAGCCGTAGCAAATCGATACTGAACCCTAGTGACGATAACAACGATAACGATAATGACAACACTGTTACGTAATAACCCATTACAGTGCCATGGCCAAAGTAATCCTATTGTAATGTGCTCCATATCACGTGCTGTCTTGGATACCATTACAACACACACACACACACACACAGACAGAATGAGAGAGGTAGAGAGAGGTATCATAATATTACTCGATATACTGTAGTTACCTTGAGTTGCAACACACACACACACACACACACACACACACACAGAAAGAGAGGGGTAGGGAGAGGTATCATAATATTACTCGATATACTGTAGATACCTTGAGTTGCAACACACACACACAGAAAGATGGAGGTAGAGAGATCATAATACCACTTTATATATATACCTTTAGTTGCAACACACACACACATAGACACACAGAAAGAGAGGTAGAGAGAGAGATCATAATATATATACCTTTAGTTGCAACACACATACAGACACAAGCTATACCCTACCTTGAGTTGTACCCCTCCACGTCCCCTGTTATTGAAGACGACGCATCGGGCCCCAGCTTCCCTCACACTCAACACGAAGCTCTTGACGTACTCGCTCTGAGAGGACCCCGTCAGCCCCGGCAGGATGATGACGATGGGATGAGTGGCGCTGCTGACGGCATCCACACCCTCCATATTCAGCCAGTCCAGACACACTTGACCACCGTCCTTAAGTTCCAGTAACTCCCTGGAATAAAAATTATGCATGAGAGAGAAGAGAGAAGAGAGAAGAGAGAAGAGAGAAGAGAGAAGAGAGAAGAGAGAGAGAGAGAGAGAGAGAGAGAGAGAGAGAGAGAGAGAGAGAGAGAGAGAGAGAGAGAGAGAGAGAGAGAGAGAGAGAGAGAGAGAGAGAGAGAGAGAGAGAGAGAGAGAGAGAGAGAGAGAGAGAGAGAGAGAGAGAGAGAGAGAGAGAGAGAGAGAGAGAGAGAGAGAGAGAGAGAGAGAGAGAGAGAGAGAGAGAGAGAGAGAGAGAGAGAGAGAGAGAGAGAGAAACTGGTGTGACATTACCTTAGACTTTTAGAGATGGAGTGAACACAAGGAAGCAGGGAGCGTCGAAGAATTGAATTATGTAAAGTTTAATGGAGTTTATGCGGTATTTCTAGACCAACCTTTTATACTGTATGTCAGGGAGTCGTGCCCGGAGTACTGAGGCGAGGATGGTCTGACAGCGAGCCTCGTAGCACCAGGGAGTGGGCCAATACCTCTCCTGCAGGATACCCAGACGAGATTCAAGGAACCCACGCCACGACCCATCACGACACGCCAACACAGGACGCTGAAACAATAATAACAACAATGTATTAACTGAACCTAACTTAACCACACGCCAACACAGGACGCTGAAACAATAATAACAATGTATTAATTAACGGAATCTAATTTAACCACACGCCAACACAGGACGCTGAAACAATAATAATAATAACAATGTATTACCTGAACCTAACTTAACCACATGCCAACACAGGATGCTGAAACAACAACAGCAAAAATATATTAACTGAAAGTAACCTAACCTAACTTAAAGAACCTAACGTACGTACATACCTATCCTAATAACTGGACCTAACTCACGCGACAACACGCTAATGCAGGACGCTAAACAACAACAAAGTATTAACTGAAGGTCGGGAAATGTGACAAAACACAACAACAGCACAACATTGGAGTACTTGACTCTAGTGAAGTGGTAAGTGTGTAAGGTGTTGGCAGGTGTGTAAGGTGGCAGGTGAGGGAAGTGGTAAGTGTGTAAGATGGCAGGTGAGGAAAGTGGTAGGTGTGTAAGGTGTTGGCAGGTGTGTAAGGTGGCAGGTGAGGGAAGTGGTAGGTGTGTAAGGTGTTGGCAGGTGTTTGAGGTGGCAGGTGTGTGAGGTGTTGGCAGGTGTGTAAGGTGGCAGGTGAGGGAAGTGGTAGGTGTGTAAGGTGGCAGGTGAGGGAAGTGGTAGGTGTGTAAGGTGTTGGCAGGTGTGTGCAGGTGTTTAAGGTGGCAGGTGGTTGGCTGGTGATGTTGGCTCAGTGTTCATTTGGCGTCAGTAAGAGTGTCATCCTTCAAGTCTGTCTCTCTCTCTGTGTGTGTGTATGTGTGTGTCTGTGTGTGTCTGGTTAGCAACGGATATGGGGTCAAGTGAAGTAATCAGCAACACATCAATGGTACAGTAATCTTCACCACTGAATACAAATTGCAAAGTCAGTTCGTTGTGTCAGGCCAGAAAGAAGTCCACCCTCTCGTCTTTAAGGTGGTAATTCGTTTTTGGTACATTGGAGTGCCTTGATTCCTCCAAACTATGCTAGGAAACAGGACCAGAAGAGCAAAAATAATGGTGTGTGTTCTGTTGCTTGGAATAGTTTGGAGGATTCAATTGCTCCAGAATTACCAACACAAAACTTCCCCCTTAAGGGTCCCTGTGATGTAGTCAGGAAATTGGAGGTAAAAGAGTCCTTCAAATATTGCCACGAAACACCACTTAGATTGAAGGAGCTTGTTTCGTGGCACAATCAGGAGGAATCAGAAGCCACCAAGTCTCATAAAAGATTAAGGGAAGATTTTTCTTTATCACCCTCCATTAGCAATCACAATTATTTTTTTTATGTTATTTTCAAGAAGTTTTTTTTTTTTAATCACTCTTCAATAGCAACCACAATTTTTTTTAATGTTATTTTCAAGTATATTTTTTCCCCCTTATCACTCTCTAATAGCAATCACAATATTGTTTTTTTATTATTGATGTTATTTTCAAGTAGTATTCTTTTCTCCTTATCACTCTCTAATAACAATCACAATATTGTTTTTTTATTTTTATGTTATTTTCATGAAGTTTTCTTTTTCTAATCACTCTTCAATAACAACCACAATTTTTTTTTTTATGCTATTTTCAAGTAGTATTCTTTCCCTTATCATTCTACTTAGAGCCATTAGCAACGAGGCAGCAATATATTCTGAGGGTCACCTTTGGATTCCACCCACACCAGACCATTCATTCATTCCTTCCTTCTTTCCTTCCTTCCTTCCTTCCTTCAACATATGTTTGGCTCAAGGTCAGGGATGGTGGTAGTCTGAGGGTCCACCTGTTCTCATGAGTTGTTACCTCTCTCTCTCTCTCTCTCTCTCTCTCTCTCTCTCTCTCTCTCTTGCTGGTTGCCCCATGTTTGTCTTCTCTTTCTAGTCTGACAGCAATTTCTCTTCACATTTTTATTAATCTATTCTCTCTCTCTCTCTCTCTCTCTCTCTCTCTCTCTCTTCCCACCACACACGAGGTATAATCAACAATGACGTAATACGGGTGGACCTTCCCTGCCCGCCCACACACACACACACACACACACACACACGTGATCATCACTACACTCATACCTGATCAATCGACAGTTTAACAGATTTCCAGACTCACAAATAAAGTACAGTAGTATGATCTCTCTCTCTCTCTCTCTCTCTCTCTCTACTCTCTCTCTCTCTCTCTCTCAATCAGCATACAAAGGAGTATCTCTGTTTGTCTGTCTGTCTGTATCTCTTGTTTGGAATAGCCTAGTTAGGAGGAATCATACAGTTGTTCCACATTTACCACCAACACTGTACTTTCCCCTTAATAATAATCTGGCCTTGAGTGGAACGTTACCAGCTACACAACCCACGCTTCCTTCACGTGACACTCATCCAACTTGCCGCCCCGTTGTCTGCTCCACCAGACCTCCCGAGCTTCCACTTTTCATCGTTCACCACCTAACATAGGTTATATTAATTAAACACTACAGCTTCCACTTTTCATCGCTCACAACTACTATCTGTACTACCAAACCTCATAATACATAGAGTTTCCACTTTTTATCGCTCACCACCACCACCACTAACACTACCTTATATTAAACACTATATTTTCAACTTTTCATCGCTCACCACCATCACCAGTTATTCTGTTGATTTTGTCTGCACGTGGTAAGGCTCAACTGAGTGTATCATCAACATCATCATCATTATCTGTGTTCTGTAACACTTATAAATTATATTGACGATGGTGTTCTTTCAAATTATCCCTTTTTTCTTAACTTTTGTGGCAACTACTCTGTAATTTTCTATAATATTTCGTTTGCTATTCTCTTTGTTTCATTTATATATATTTTTTTTTTATTACCTTTCTGTCCTAGACCCCTGTACAACGAACACTTCCTTCCCAGCAACAACTCCATCCATGCTACCACTCCTCTTGTCTGTCTTCACTGATCAATATTCTACCAGCGTTTTTCTCAACCTTCCCAACACTACCAACACTATAACCCGAGCTAACTTACTCCCAACCTTCCCAATACTACCAACACTAATACTAGACAGCTTACTCCCACCCTTCCCAACACTAACACTAGCTAGCTTACTCCCAACCTTCCCAACTCTAACACTAAACAGTTTACTCCCACACATCCCAACACACCATTCTCAACCCATCCTTCCTAGTGTTGTTTACGATATCCTGCCTCATCCTCGTATACTAAATAGCTTAGAATAATTCAAACCGCCTCGGAAGGACCACCAAGTCAGTTGCTGCTTTACAGTACATCCTTTGTATAAAACTTGAGACCGCTCCCTAAGTTTATATACTCATCACACCAAGGAAAAACCCCACATACATACATACATACACACCTTGGTAGTACATACCCTTTCCATTACTCCCCTGCCACTGAACCTTATCTAGACGTACCGTATATTAAGGACCCTGTGATCGTATATGTGTGTATTGGAGGCTTCTGATTCCCCCTGACTATTCCACAAAACAAGCTCCTTCCATGTAGGTGGTGTTTCGTGGCAATATTTCAAGGACTCATTTACCTCTAATTTTCTGACTACATCACAAGGTCCCTTCATTAATCTCTTATCGTTCATTGCTGTACTGTACTTTATCAATAATGAGGGGAGGTATTAGTCATGCTGTCCTTCCAAATCCTGACCTTGGGCGAGTCGGGAAGAGAAGAGAGAAGCTGTTGATCAAGTGAATAACAATTTAGCGAGACAACCATTATTATTATTATTTTTTATTATTATTTTTTTTTTATAAAGGGAAGTTCTAACCTGTTCTGTGCAAATTTGGGGATAAAAATTGTTGTCTCCAAACTGTAACGAGAAACAGTTTTTGCAGTTGTTGTGGTCTGTTTTAATGATAGGCTACAGTTTCGAGTAGTGACTATAGGGTTTACTACACTGACAACATATCCACGTAATTCGTCTCTCTCTCTCTCTCTCTCTCTCTCTCTCTCTCTCTCTCTCTCTCTTTGGCTTCAATTGAGTCATACTGAGCTGCATTCACACCCAGTTATTTTCCCACTTGTGAGAGATGCAGACGCCTGGGGTAAAGCAGTGATGATATGGACGATATGCAGGTGGCTTCCCTTCCCTTTCCTTCCCCTCACTGACTGATTCAATGTTGTGAAAGGGGAAAATATTCATAACGATAGACATACTGTTAACTATTCGTGTGTACCTACAGATGTTGTACACTTTTGATGTAGTTAGTCATAAAAAAAAAAAATAATAAAAATAATAATAATAGAAATTCAGTGAGGGAGCCCGTACATTTTCTCGACTAAAAATAAATAAATAAATAAATAAATAAAAATGGAATATAATGGTATTGCTTCTTTTAATATATAATTATTCTTTGTTGCATGTCTTTACAATAAACAATAAACTCTTCAATTCACTTCAGAACCAAAAACGGCACTTCCGTAAAAAAGATCTAGCTAGTCGATTAAGAATGCTTTGTAAGATCCTATCTATACAGCACACACACACACACACACACACACACACACCACTTCAATGAACATCCGCTAATTCATTGGACCAGATCGAGATGAAGATGTAAGACTGTAATCTTGCGTGGTCTGTCAAAGGGTAAGGCGTAGGCAAGAATGAACATCCGTGGTATTGACGATTGCGTGGTACCGGTACTATGGCTTTTTTTGTTTGTTTGTTTGTTTGTTTGTTTGTTTAGGTCGAGGGAGTCATCGTACCGTACCACAAAATCGTCAACACCATGAATATTCTTGTCTACGACTATTAATCTTTTTGGTAAATTGAAAGGCTACTGTTGATTCCTCCTAACTATAATAGAAAACTGACGCCCTCATTGGTTCTAGTAAAGGATCTGTTTCGCGGCATAGTTTGGAGTAGCTATATAGGGTCTCTAGTTTAGAGGAATCACAGTCCTTCTAATTCGCCAACAATAGAACCTCCCCTTAATCTATTAGACAAGTGACCACAAATAATGTTATCTTGTTTACAGCACCCCTACCGAGTGTAATTGCCTATAGTGTCAGACTCTGATTACACCGGGCATTGTGTAATACTGTGTAAAGGGGGTATCACACGGGCCTACTATTTTCCTCCGTCCTGTGGCCAATCTCAGGCTTCCTACGTCCTCCAACCCGTTTTATGAGGTGTAGAGGACAACGAGGAATCTATACGAGGCGAATTTATCATTAGATCGGAGGATGAGGGACGGAAAATGGAAGAAATGTGTGTCAGTGTGATAGAGCCCAAGTCCCCTCTCTCTACCTCGTCTTTAGAGCCTTTGATAACACCGGGCACTGAGTATATTTTGTGTAAGTTCTCCATAGATTACACCGGACATTGTGAAATACTGCTGTGTAAGTCCCCTCTCTCTACCTCGTCTTTTGAGCCTTTGATAACACCGGGCACTATGTAATATTGTGTAAGTCCTCTACGTCGTCTTCTGAGCCTTTGATGCGGGCACTGTATATTAATATTATTGAGTAAGGCCTCTTTCTCTATATCGTCTTTTGAATGGAATGTGGAACGTTTGTGAGAGTTACGCAAATCACTGAAATTTTTGCTGCATAGGGGTAGGCTACTGTACGAGTTGCCACATAGCCATAAGAGGTTTAATGTAATAGTTTCCATGTAGCGATATCCTGCCAACACATAAATACATCATAGCCTATACAATTATTTAACTTGGCAATGTAATATCATATGAATACCTTCGTAAGCTTAAAGACAGACGTGAAACTAATTGAAACACTACTGGGTACTTGGCCTTGATGGTACAGATGCCAAGTATCCCCAGACAGACACCGGCTTGTTGTATACTGTAGAATCTTACTGTCATCGTTATACGGCTCAAAGACAGATGAAGTAACAAGATTAATAGAAGTCCCTTTTATTTTAAGCTGTGTATATCAACAATTGACCCTCTATGCCTATAAGTACGATATGATGATACGTTTATGATACAGGGAGTGAGAGATGAGCGAAAGTAGGCTAGACACAAGCTAAATATAGGCCAGAGGCAGGTATTAACATTCAAGTTATCACAGTAATTTACAGGGTATCACAGAAATTTACGGTAATTGGCCAGGCAGGTATTAACACTCACGGTATCACAGAAATTTACGTAATACGTAGGATGTGGGGACTGGTTGGGGTGGGAGGTGAAATGGGGCAGATGTGTATTAGGCTACTTATAGATTCGTTGAAAATTTATATACTTTTGAATGGCACTGGACGTTTGAGTGCATCGAAATAAAGATGTATAATTCATCATAGCTATTCTCAATCAACTAATTAAAAGAGAAAACCATGCGAATGAATTGACCTTGAGACGTTCATATCAAACAGTGGAGTACTGTAAATCACTCCTTACAATCTATTTTACACTCTTACTTCAGTTTCAAGGCTTGGGAGAAATGGGTGGTGAATGAACCTGACCTTGACAACTCCTAAGACCAAAGCAACTACAACATACTGTACGCGTATTTATGCAGACAATGCTGCAAGAGGCTAAAGTTACACATAGATGCAATACAAGTTTTAGGCACTGCGAATATTAAACATTACGCAAAGGAAAAGTTTATAATATACTTTCAATCGTTGTCGGTAAATTTTATAGTGTAATCCGCAACAAAACATACAAATGTTTACACAACTTATAGGACCCTATCAGTATACACACAAGAATGTAGACAGAACTTGTATCTAAGCTTGAGAATATTACTTCGAAGGGAATCGGTGCATTTTTACCACAGTAACCACACACACACACCACAGCTAGCAATGTTCTAAGATGTGGAGTGGATGCCTGGCTGGTAACCTTTCCTTCTCAGCTTTCATGAGAGGAACAAAGGTTAGACACTGCAGGGAGCTAAAAATATATATGTAAAAACTTGGGCAATATGCCAGGGCTCTGAAGATAACTCGCAGTCTCGGGAAACACATCTGCTTCAGTAAATAATTCCGTGGTTGCTTCATACTTACATAAACTTTCGGTTTGCGGAAATTGTTGGAGCCTGAGTGTTGAAAATTTGGTGTATCATTATTTTCACTTACTGTAATGATTTTGGTTCTCTAGTGCTGTGTAGATGGTAATGCCGTTGAAAGAGATACAGAGGAATAGGGATTGATTGATTTATATTAGGCGCAGCAACAGCGAGGTCATATAGCGCCAGAAAAAGATGATAGAGAGGTGAGACAGCATGCACGAAGGAAATAGAAAGAAAAGAGGGACAGTTGAAGAACTGAAAGCTAGTGGCTGGGGCCGAAGGGGCACCAAAACTCTTAAAGTATTGTCCCAGCAAGCAATACCCCCTACGGGAGAATAGGGAGGAAGACCAAACTAACTTAACTTAATTGGGTGAAGGAACGGTCTGGGAGAAAACTTTGATAAATAATGATGAATGTAGAGTATGTAAGCGACTATCAATGTAGACAACAACAGACCTTAATTCCTTTTTCCCTTACCTTAACAGCTTCCATGAGGTAGTATAGGAGGAGGCCAGCACCCACCGTCAGTCCTAGCACCACCTTGGGGGACTCTGCATACAAACTGTGCCACTCCATGCTTCACTCACTCTTCCAATTACCGTTCAGTAGTTAGGCTATATACTTCTGCCTCGTCTGGTCGTCGTTACCTTTCACTCTCTTCTGTTCTCAACCTGCCTCGCCCTATTCCGTTTCCTTTGGCCTCCTCTCAGTTCTCTTAAAATATAGAAGAAAAAAAAAAATATATATATATCATTATCATCATCAATACCTCATTTCTCTTCTTCATAATCATATAATATAGAAAGTTGCCAGTTTTGCTCGTCGAGGTTAACGCCCTAGAATATGGCCTAGATGGTGTTCGTGACATTTAGAACAAGATTAAAATATTGATAACTCCTGGTACATACAACGTTATACCTAAAATATATAATTATGTAACTCTCCTCATTAATTCCTAACCATTCACCTGAACGTTGTTGGGATGGGAAGCTATATACACATTCCTCAAAACAGTGTTACGAAACAATAGAATAGATTATTTTCTTATAAGGGATCTGTTTTGAGGTACAGGTAGTATGGAGTATATTTCTGGACCCCATTTCACCTACATCACAGCCCCCATTGATAACAACTATAGAGAAAAAAACATTTGGTACAGCAAATTACAATAGGGATACTCTGCCACTGGTAAAGATTACAGCGATGTTTGATAAATGCAGTAGCTAACAACATAAGCATCATACTAATTTAACATTATCTCATCCCAACGACAATTATTTATGTAACTTCTCAACAATTCTGATATTTTGTTACAAAGTGAAGTAACACGTCCTGTCATAAAGATGCACTAACCACAGCTGTCCAATAGAATGGGAAGAAGAATTAAGGGGGCCGGACTCGAACGTGAAAGAAAATGGAAGAAAAACGATGAGAAACTTTTGCAGTCGACCACAGCAGAACTAAATTTGGTGTTACGAAAAGCTAAAGTAATAATATCCGAGCATCTGTTAGTCTGACAGGCTGATGAAGAACATGTACTGTAGAGATATGGTTGGATGCTGGGAATACTGTTTTAATGTATATGTTTGTAGTAGTATTCTACCCAATAATATGAGTGCTATGGTTTGTTGACAGTGGTGGCTACAGTATCCTACTTGGTGTCAGAACAGGCATGCTATACAGTAAGGATAAGCCATAATGCTCTGGTCTGAAGTGTGGCTGATTGACAACACGGATCTTTACGAGGTCATCGCACCACCTTCCCTATACTTGTTCAATACAGCTTATCCCTCATTCTTACTATCATGAATGAGTGAACATCCGCATCGCAATCATGTAACAACTGGATATCCGCATCTACATTATGCATAAGTAAGAAATCGACATCCGTAGCCTACAGGGAACTCTGAAATCTGTTATTCGACCTATCACGAAAACAACAGATGCAAAGACAGCACGATAACCAGAAATTTTAGAGACACAAAATAGATGCATAAGCCAGCCAGAGAGAGAGAGAGAGAGAGAGAGAGAGAGAGATACAAAAAGGGAAAGACATACAAGGATAGAGTCCCACGAGCTGCTCCACTCTGAGTCTCCAGCAGCTAGAGCTAGGAATGTCCGCAGAGGATCAATAATCAACACTGTCTCACTCGGCCTGCTCCCAAGTACTGTTCCTAGCTGCCACACCAGTAATGTTATTATCTACCTTTATCTCAAACATAGTATTAATTTATCTCAGGGGTGTAAGTCACTATCCATGGGCAAATTTTAAACCTGTAGTGAGCGTGTTCAAGTTCAGTTAAGTTTGGTTTGTTTCAGTTTAGGCTATAGTTAGGTTTGGGATGGTGTGACAGTCAGCTGGGATTGTATAGGACAGATAAGAGAGTTTGGATTCGATTTGGTTTGGTTAATTAATTAAGGCAGGATCTCTCGTTGCAGACCTACTAATTAAATTTTTCTATAATTGATTAACATTTTATCAATTGCTGTATACACAACAGAATTTCGGATGTTTCATGACGGACTGCATTCACTTTTACTATTGACTATCGGATGAGTTAGCCTGCAACACTGTCCTTGTCAATAGTCCTAGCTCTAACCGTATCACGGAATTACCGGATATCCTCTGGTCTAAAAACAAAGATTAATATGTTTTGTTACACTTTCAGTCCTGTTTGTATGATGCCAACCACGACGTACACACCAATAGGCTTTTATATACACCGTAATAGTAACCGTAATAGTTTATTTATGTTTCTGCGGATTTCACTAAACAAGATTCACCCAATGTAAATCACTGGTCAATTTTGTGCTGGAATAATTTACTTCAAAGTCTCGAACACTATAAAAACATCAATTTATATTCGCACTGTTCACGAGACTGATAAATAAATAACACTGTAATTATAAGCATTTTAATCGGTATTAATTAAATGTTAGAGGGAGATTAGGCTAACACAGGTATACCGGGAGACTAGGCTAATACAGGTATACCGGGAGGGAGACTAGGCTAACACAGATATACCGGGAGACTAGGTTGACACAGGTATACCGGTAAGGAGACTAGGCTAACACAGGTATACCGGAAGGGGAGACTAGGCTAACACAGGTATACCGGGAGGGAGACTAGGCTAACACAGGTATACCGGGAGGGAGACTAGGCTAACACAGGCATACCGGGAGGGAGACTAGGCTAACACAGGTATACCGGAAGGGGAGACTAGGCTAACACAGGTATACCAGTAAAGAGACTAGGCTAACACAGGTATACCGGGAGGGAGACTAGGCTAACACAGGTATACCAGGAGGGAGACTAGGCTAACACAGGTGTACCGGGAGGGGAGACTAGGCTAACACAGGTATACCGGTAAGGAGACTAGGCTAACACAGGTATACCGGGAGGGAGACTAGGCTAACACAGGTATACCGGGAGGGAGACTAGGCTAACACAGGTATACCGGGAGGGAGACTAGGCTAACACAGGTATACCGGGAGGGAGACTAGGCTAACACAGGTATACAGGGAGGGAGACTAGGCTAACACATGTATACCGGGAGGGGAGACTAGGCTAACACAGATAAATTAGGCTATACCGGTAACGCTGGATTATTAGTCACTGTCCCTGCTCAATGGTTTACAATTTAATACCGGCATCACCACTTGTTCTTTCATCAGCAAACAGATCGAACTAATACTTGTCACTCACGTCTTGGCCACTCCATAACAAACCCAACACTCCAATTAAGGGGGGGGGGGAAATACAGTGTTGGTAAATCTGGAGCAACTGCTGATTCCTCCACCTTATTCCAAGCAACAGAACACCATTTAGTTTTATTCATATGGTCTTGTTTCCTGGCATACTTTGGAGGAATCATGGCACTCCAAATGTAACACAAATTAATTACCCACTTAAGACACTTATATATATAGTAGGATGAAGGCCCAAAGTATCCTATCCTAAACCAATTAAAGGATGTACTACACAGGCTCATACTCCCGTCCACCTAACACCAGATTACCGAGTTTACCGACTGACTGACTGATTGACTGACTAACTGATCTTAATTTTCAATGAGACTAGACATGGTGGTATTTCAATCAACACAGCTATAATCCCAGTCATCCTACAGCCGTAATTAATTCATGATAAAAGCTTTGCAATGAAACTAGACGAGGTGAAGTGAAGTGGTATTTCGATCAACACAGCTAATCCCAGTCATTCCACACATTTAATTAATTCAAGGATACAAACCACTTAGTTCTTCAGGCTTTCGTTAATGGTACACACAATCACCACCACCACCACCACGCCGGCACACACACACACACTCACTGCTGACATTGGTAGGTGTAGCTGAGGATACATCCCCTCCTCCTCCTCTCTCTGACATACACACTGCAACAACAAACGTCCGGTACGATATGTTTTCCCAGTATCAGCAGTATCTCGTCGGTCTTTTCACGTAGAGGACTTATAGTAAATTAATTGAATTGAAAAGGTTGAATTGAATTGAATTAAAAAGTTTATTGTTGTAAATGCATGCTATAAAGGAGAGTGTTTATTGCTGGAAAGGGATACAGCAAAGGAGAAGGTAGCTAGAGTAATTGTATTGTTTTCTTTTGTTATCTTTATAGGGTGCGGAGTCTTTGTCAATATCAGTGAGATACTGCAGTCTGTAATAGTCAAGTATTACATTCAAAATTTAAATGCTCTTGGTAAAACAATTTAAAGTGGAGCAAGATATAATTATCAAGATGGTACTACACATCAAAGGCAGCACCTGGCGAGGAGGATAAAATATTTTCTATAGGTAAAAACTGCCACCATCGATCTGTCCCAGCCAAATCAACAAGCCCTGCCTATATCTTATTAATTATGGACCGAGAATATGTTCCACTTTGCTTCGAGATACAACACAATGTTCTGCGGTATGTACAAGAACATTATCCGAACCCACAATATACTTGATCGTTTCATTCTTACCGAAGTTCGTTACAGCTAGGACACAGCCTCTATGTAAGATCAGAATGCATAATTATTTTGCTGGGGAAAGTTTCAATGCAAAGTTAGCTGTGATTACTTTGGCTGGGAATGGTACAAATATTTAATACCGCCAGTGGTAATATGTAAGCCTGTAAAACAATAATTGGCATTCATTCTGACAGGTACCTGGCTACATGCACCTGTATTAACTAAAGGTGTTTAAGTTAATCTTACTTCACCTAAACTATGAGTGGTCTCCTAAATCTTAAGCAAACGTACATAATTAAATTAATTAAATTGAATTTAAAAGTTTATTGTTGCAAAGGCAGATCATGCTAAAAATAATGTTTCCTATTACTTATTATATGACAATTATAATGTTTCCTATATTATTGCCACACGTCATTTCAAATGTACGTCAACAATATATTATAGACTTGCCTAAGCAGTTACGACACCAACAGAAAGTGTGTCCTTACTGATAAAAAGGCTCCCGATGCAACATAAACAACAGAGAGAGAGAGAGAGAGAGAGAGAGAGAGAGAGAGAGAGAGAGAGAGAGAATGGGAGAGAGCGAGGTGTGGCGACAATGACGTCATATTACAGAGGTGTGGGATGTGCCTGGCAATGACGTAATAACTTGCCACAGGAACACTCCCTCTCCGTTCTCTGGGGTTCATTCTTATCGTTCAAATACTATCTTGTTGTCTACCAATATCTTATACTTACAATAGCTGCTTTTGGTCCCTCTAGCGATAACAGTCCTTACATGAACGAACAGAAATATTTGGTATCGTTAGTCATTATATATGAGACAAATGATAAAATACCCGTATGCAATGATGGTTGAAGGGATCATCCCAAAAATGGAACATACATGTGTATAATTTTGTATGTTCTACTTCTGTGGGATCGATATTTCTGACTTTTCAATTACCCACAAAAAACTTCCTCTAGCAGTCATCAATAGCCACGAATTAAGATTGTGCTTGGTTCGCCGAAATTTACTTCTCTGAGCCGTTCAAATATTGGAAAAAATATTATGTTACTTGGCATATTATTTCCTTATAATACAAGACATACAGCCACAATCAAATATGCAGCAACACTTTCCTTCAATCGTGCAACTAAATCAGTATCATATCTAAATATAATCATACAACAACACCTTATATCAACTCAACCCCCTCAATTATTATTATGAGGTGTTATTCTTTATTACCAATATATTTTTTACTACGATGGAAGGAAGTGTTGCAGGACATTTTGATTGTGGCTGTACACTCGTGATACATAATTTCTGACCAGTGTGAGGAGCAGAAAGTTTCGAATCGCCTGGTATTGCTCATTTCCCCACTCAGTGCACACATTATTATAGAGGCTGAGTTCGAATGCAGGGTATGTGTGGTGCCTGTCGTTCGTCTCTGGTCAGGGATTACGTATCACGAGTGTACATATTGTTTGGACTTACCTGGTTTACGTAGAGCAGAGTTGTTGTTGTTGTTGTTGAAGTTCCTCAAGCTGTCTGACCGAGCAGCCCCGAGCTCTTGAGGAAGGCTAATAAGACTTGAACCAGGCTTTTCCACAATGCCCTCAGTGAGTGTATATTGTGTTGTTGGCGAGTGTCGTTGTGTGCGTTGTAGTCTTCCATAATGTTTTTAATAGAATGTTGCGTGTAGTAAAAATACTTCAACGTCAGTGATTTTTTTTTTTTTTTTTTTTTTAAGTTTGCCAAAAATGACTGTCTATAATAATACATACAGACAGGGTAATGAAAAACGACAAGGTTGAGAGATCGATGTGTATTGCTGTGTTGGCAGTGCGCATGGCTGGCTATACATCATCCAAAGATAAATAAACAGTGTAGTATAGTATATAATATCATGTGGGCAAGGACAACATTGCATAGGTGGTGTGATTCAGATTTCGGCTGTGGCGTTTCGAAGGCTTCACATTCATATAGATTCTGGGAAAACCACAAAAAAAATGTTGTACTGCACAGACGTCTCTTTCTTGAATTGAAGTTACAGAAAATGAAGTATTGTCATGTGTACTTAGTGATTGTCTAGTTAAACTGCATGACCGGTATTCAATTTCTTGCCTAGGTGAATGAACACATAAATTAGCGGTCGAGCTTATAGACACAACAAATCATATATGACAAACTTAGGGTCTCAGCCAATCACCAAGTTTGTGTTGGGTTGCCCTTTTACTTTATTTGTTCTACTGATTATCATTTTTTCCAATCGCTATAATATCATAAATCTCAACAATATACTTTAGGGTAGCGTAATTGGAGAAGCCTCGAATAATGCTTAATTACCAACTTACATTTTTATTACTAACCCTTAAATACCAGAAACAAATGGGAGTGATGTCACCGCTCTATATACTGTATTTACTTACCTTGATAATTATATCCTTCTCATGTACAGTCACGAGCACTAATAAGTATCCAGGTGGGTGTGCTTCGAATACCTAGAGACAGACAGTAAATAAATGCACAATAAGATCTCCATTGGACTGTTCAAAGCTTCAACCAAAGCTGTATACTTATTAGTGCTCATGACTGTACGTACATCACACATTCACCAATAGAGTCGTCATACTATTTATCCTGGGTCTGGGTATGGATTGGTCAGATGTTCCAATATTTGATTTTATAGTCTATTATTATTAAGGGATCCTGAGATGTAGTCAGAAAATTGGAGGTAAAGGAGTCCTTCAAATATTGCCACGAAAAAAAAAAAAAAAAAAAAAAAAACACACACACACACACACCTATATGGAAGGAGTGTGTTTCATGGCATAGTCAGGAGGAATCAGCAACCTCCAATTCTCATACACGACCACAGGGTCATTAACATTAGAATACAACCCATAATTCCCTGTCTAGTCCTATGATGGGAAGTTACATTTTATCTCAGGTAAAGTAATAATTGTAAAAAGAGTATATTCAGTAACAACCGAATTAATTCCTGCATATATACACATAACAACAAAATATACAGACCAACAATAGACAAACTTGAGCCTCCCTATATAAGACGTTGTTCGTGAATATCCCCCCAATCAATAAATTTCTACACCACTAAAGTCTAATTAACTCTCTTCCGCTCTAAGAAAAAAATGGTAGACATGCATTCTACAGAGTTGGGTAATACAGGTCACAAGAAGTCGCTACCTGTCCCCCATAAGGTTGGAGTGACGAGTCTTGAATCTGGGGCTAATAAACAGGAGGCGAGATCATTATACCACTACACCAACTCAATGTTCTATAATTTATAATGATTAATGATTAAGTTAAGTTAAAAGTTAAGTTGTCTAACAAATAAAACTGGCTCATATTTCGCCATAAAACGTGCATGAGTATTAAATTGATCATCATGCAGAAGTACAGAACAATATTCATGCTTATACAGTTAGTTAGTTATTCATTAATTAAGGGGAGATTCTCTTGTTGGTGAATTGGGGAAGGTTTCTAATTCCTCCAAACTATGCTATGAATCGGATCCCCTATTAGAACCATTGAGGGCTTCTGTTTTCTGGTATAGTTAGGAGGAATTAGTAGCCTTTCAATTTACCAACAAGAGAATCTCCCCTTAACCAGATATCTGTGAAAGTTTCGTAACAGATACACAAATATCACACCTCTTCATTGTTCTGTATTGTATGAACCAGGTAACTACACAATATTTCATTACCGTTTCTTGATTGCCATAGAGGTTCTTTCATCATGACTAGATTAATATGTTTTCACCCGAGGGAAGGAAAACAAACAGACAGGTAATGAATGAATGGGTCACAACAACTCACAACATGCTGATCCCTCACAACACCTCTCTGATACATCTATCCAATTGCATGCTAAAAACAACCAAGACTGTGTTTACATCCAGCTGGTCCCTCACATCCTCTTTCGTCTCTCCAATATGATGCTAATTACCAAGACTTGATTTGTTTACATACTCGTCTCTACCACTTCCTCAGCCACCCACTAGTGTAGTTCTGTATGTCTCAGCCTCCTCCAAAACCTCAACCATTTCCTGTGAGCTACTTAGAGAACAATGCCAAGATCAATAAAAATCAAGACTTTGTTTGTTTACATACTCGTCTCTAACACTTCCTCAGCCACTAGTGTAGATCTGTATGTCTCGGCCTCCTCCTTGACTCTGGCCATTAGCTGTGGGTTAGAGAACACGGCCACTACCAGCTGAGCCAAAAGACGGTCGCTGTAGTAGACAAGACGGGGAATGACACCGTCCATAAATCCAATATGGCCGCCCCTCGCCGTCACTACCATTGCCACGTGACTCGATTTCTCAGCGGCTTCTGTTGGTAGTACTGATGGAAGAATACCCAATTAAAGTAAGATAAATTTTGTCATCAAGATCATCATTATTACCATTTTTTCGTCAGCATCACTTTCATTTCCATCATAATTAAAGTCGACACAATATATAGTTAATAGTTATTCTACAGATTTGAGTCATTTGGGAAGAACGGTACCGAGTGATTAAGTTTTAAGAGTTGCTTTCAAATTAATCAAACTCAAGAATATTCAGACCTGGGAAATAATTGTGGGAGGAATGATATAAGAAGAGAAGTAAATACGAATGAAAAGTAAGGAGTAGGCTCTACTTAATTGTACACACACACACTCACACACACGTGGGCAATACTTGTTTACTTTCTCTCTCTCTCTCTCTCTCGTGGGCATTACTTGTTCTCTCTCTCTCTCACGTGGGCACTACTTGTTTACTCTCTCTCTCTCTCTCTCTCTCTCTCTCTCTCTCTCTCTCTCACGTGGGCACTACTTGTTTACTTTCTCTCTCTCTATCTCCCACACACACCTGGGACGGGCTGGAAGGGGTCATCTGCAGCATGGAGACACAAGAGAGGAACACTGATGCGGTTGAAACGTGTGTGTAGGGACGAGGCTCGGTAGTAGTCCTCAGCATCAACAAACCCGAACTGATGTGCCGTGAACCGGGTGTCAAATTCTCTCATTGTCCGGCTCTGCAAAGTTATTTTTTTTTTTTTTTTTTTTTTTTTTTAGCACATAGCTGTTTTATCATCTATTTTTTTTTACCATACTGTTTTTTATTTTTTACTATTAGCTTTCTCTTTTATTTTTTATTATTAACATACTGTTTTATCATCTATTTTTACCATACTGTTTTATTCTATACTATTAGCATTCTCATTTATTCTTTATTTCAGCACACTCTTTATTCTTAATTTTTACCATACTTTTTTATTCTTTACCATTAGCATTCTGTTTTATTCTTTATTTCAGCATACTATATAATAATTATATAGCTATCACCTTCATCAAGTTCATCCTATCTCATAATCAAAGCTTTCACAACACAGTCACCTCACCTCACACTATCCCTGGTCAAAGGTCTAGTAGTGTGGGTATCTCAAAGATTATGTAAGGAAGAGATTGTAAGTAAGTGCCAGTGTAAGTAGCCTACACACCATAAAAAAAAAAAAAAAAAAATATTCGTGTGATTATTTTTTTCATTCTCACATCTCAAACGTTGGGTACTGATTTTTTTTTTTTTTTTTTTTTTTTTTTTTTTTTTGTATTCCCGGGGCATTATGAACTGTCGATCATTTACAGAACCATCAGACCCATCCTCATTCCTCCAAATTATACCAAGCAACAGGGCACCAATATTTTTTTTAATCTAGTCCTTTTTCCTGGCAGAGGCGTATCATGCAGGGTACAGCCACAATCAAATAACCACCGACACATTCCTTCCATTGTGCAAATAAATCAGTATCCTATCAAAATATAATCATACAACACCTTACGTCATTTTAAATCCCTCATTTATTATTATGAGGTGCTGCAAACTCATACACGTGTTGTTCTTTATTACCAAGATATTTACTACGATGGAAGGAAAGTGTGGGTGGATATTTGATTGTGGCTGTACCTATAACACACACACACACACACACACACACACCTTCATGACATAATCCAGGTCCCACTTGTGATTTCGTCCAGCCAATCTGTAACTCAAGGACTCCACCAGCTCACAGAGACACGAGGCCAGGTACCAATTAAGGAGGAGGTTGAGTCCAGGCCGTTCCATGCCTTTAAGACCGTCTACCATGTTCCAGGGAGCTGACACCACCGCCGCCGCCACCACACGTCCAGCGGCTTTCCTCTCCCGGGTCGCCAGGTAGTTTCCAGTTATCATTCTGTTTTTGGACGGGGTGGGGAGGTGGGAGTAAACACGTGTCCTGATTCGTTGTTATAATAGAATGAGTTGTTGCATCAGCTTATTATTATTATACGATTATGACAGGTGAAATGCTAGGTGTGTGTGTGTTTGTGTGTGCTCTCTCTCTCTCTCTCTCTCTCTCTCTCTCTCTCTCTCTCTGTGTGTGTGTGTGTAGTCTCTCTCTACGGATCTATGTGTGTGCGTTATACATACCCTCCTAAAGATATGCCAATGATAAAGAGAGCAGCGTTGGTGTGAGTTTGTCCCAAGTGGTCAAGAGCCTCCTCCAAGTCATCACTATTGGCAGCGCAGTACGTTCGTGTCGTCTGGGAAAGATGATGATGATGATGGTGATGGACTGATTGATGAAAGGATTATCTATACATACAGTAAAGGAGAGATTATCTAGATACAGTAAAAGAGGAAGGAACTATCACGCATATAATAATAATAATAATAATAATACAAACAGTATACGCCTGCAGATTGATATAAACTGAGTCAAGCTATATCGTACTTTGATCCCAATATTGACGTACACACATACCACAAGTCTAACGCCACCGATGCCTCTGTTATTAAGGACGACGCACGTAAGGCCTTCCTGCTGCAGAGTCAATACCAGACCCTTGACGTACTCGCTCTGGGAGGAACCTGTCAGACCCGGCAGTACCACCACAATGTTTTTGTTTTGTGTCTGTGCACCGTCTTCACATCTCTCCTCCTCCTGCTCAACCTTTTCCTCCTCCTCTCCGGATCTCACGCCATTTTTAGTTTGGTCGTTGGTTTCTTGTTTTTTGTTGTTTATATTGCAGTCTGTTTCGTTTCCCTGTTTTCTACCGATGTGTTTTCCTATCGTCTTGTTGTCTGCGTCTGCCACAAGCCAGTCCAGACTCACCAGACCACCATCCTTCAACTCAAGAACTTCCCTGGCAAAGACAGGAAAGAAATATAATAATAAATAAATGAATAAATAAACAAATACATGAATGAAATGGCGAGGCTGAACCGTCTGTCACAATAATATAACATTTTATATGTTTACAAAAATTGTTAAGTTACATTTTAAATCCTAAGATAGGCTATTAATTTTACTGACAATAAAATAACGTCTGCCAAACTTAGACTCTCTTAAGGTATGGTTGGGATAAAACTCTATGAGCTTTTATTGAGCTGTCAAATATTGTCAAAGGAAGGTACAGTCGCCAACCATAGCGACGCCCCTCGCCTTGAAGTACACTGAACCACAAGTACAAGCTTTTTTTTTTCCACACTATGATCATTTTCACATAATTAATTTTAAACCAACTCTGCCTCCTCTCACCCACTGCTTTCCTCCTTCCCTCACACTGAAGCAGTGGCTGCAGGTTTCGTATGGGTCAAGGAGAGGGACGTCGCAATTGTCGGTGATTATACAGTTGCTCACTTCGTGTTCGTGATACTTACACATCACAGTGTAAGGTGGACCATGCCTAGGAATCGTATAGTAGCATACAATACACGATAATTTGACACAATCCATGCTACTGTACACTGGGGGTCAATAATTCTGTCCTGATCTGAGACACAACATGATAACCTACCAACTTCGGATCACATCACTCCTCCAGAAGGACTTCATTTGGTCGAGATCCATATGAATGAATCTTATGAACCAATATTAGAGACCAACATCTATAGTTTCGCATCATTTTTCGAGGCCGTTTCATTCGAAGGCGATGCAGGACTTTTGACCGTGACTGTACAGTACAATATGTATAGCTAGGAGTTGTTGTACGGTGAATATTTTGACTGTTTGACATACCTGATGTACGGAACATCAGGGAGTCGTGCCCGGAGTACTGAGGCGAGGATGGTCTGAAAGCGAGCCTCGTAGCACCAGGGAGTGGGCCAATACCTCTCCTGCAGGATACCCAGACGAGACTCAAGGAACCCACGCCACGACCCATCACGACACGCCAACACAGGACGCTGAAACAATAATAATAACAATGTATTACCTGAACCTAACTTAACCACAGGCCAACACAGGACGCTGAAACAATAATAATAACAATGTATTAACTGAACCTAACTTAACCACACGCCAACACAGGACGCTGAAACAATAATATTAACCACAGGCCGACACAGGACGCTGAAACAATAATAATAATAATAATAATAATAATAACAATGTATTAACTGAACCTAACCCACGCCACGGCTCACCACAATACGCCAACACAGGACGTTAAACAAAAAAAATGTATTCACTAACTGAAGGTCAAGATAAGTAACAAAACACAACACATCGGTAAGTGTATCCTTTAAAAAGTCTTAGCCTATCTAGGACACTGTATTGCACAACAACACAACACAACACAAAACTGAATTACTTTACTCTAGGATCAAGATAATTACTCACGGATTTCAACAATTCTTTAGATTTTAGCCTGTCATACAGTTCTTAGATCCCTACACACACTTCGCTACTGCATGCTCTAACTCTCTCAATTTATCATGCCGCACTAAATGTTTCACAGCCATCTGATAGGGTGGGTATCGACACTCACTTCCCTATGGAATCGACCCCCTTTGCCTGCAGTCACTGTA
This sequence comes from Petrolisthes cinctipes, assembly GCA_033782935.1. NCBI lineage: Eukaryota > Metazoa > Arthropoda > Malacostraca > Decapoda > Porcellanidae > Petrolisthes > Petrolisthes cinctipes. The sequence continues at coordinate 107,455 of JAWQEG010002363.1, read as the reverse complement.
GCCTATGTTAAGGGAGAAGCTCTTGGCGGTAAATTATTGGAGGGCTACCGAATCCTCCAAACTATTTTACGAAACAACAGATCTCTGCTGATTTGTATCATTGAGGTGAAGTGCTTTCTGGGAGGAGGACCTCAGTTGCCCCTCGAATTAATGAAAAAAATCTCCCCTAAACCCATTTTATCCTAAACAGTGGCTTCATCGCATTTTACTTTCTTCACTGTGACTACGTACTCTATTTTCAACTTCCCTTTTATTCATTATTACCCCAATGTACTCCAGATTTTCAACCACTTCAAGAGAGCCTCACCATCCATCCACTTGTTAGCCTAATTACATACTACACTATATATTCCCCTTCCTTCTCCATACACTACCATTACCGTGCTTATACCTACATTTACCACCTTTAAGTATCTACACTCACACACCTGTGAAAATATATCTCTTCTAATTATATTCTTATAGTGTTCCCTTTCACTACAAGACAATCATACCACATTATCTCCACACATTATACTGTATTCGAAATAAACCAATGTGGGTCTATCCTGCACCAAATCCATCCACTCCTTGTTCAGAAAGAAAATTGTGAGAGTTAGTAGGAAGTAACTATAAACTAACCTTTACAGCTTCTAGGAGATAGTAAGCTAGGAGGCCGGCCCCCAAGGTGAGACCCACGATCATCTTGGAGTTATCATCTTGTAGGTACATCACTAAGCTGCTCCACTCCATCATCATGTTGCCTCGATGCCTTGATTCCCTGCCTAGACCCCTCTTGTTTTACTCTCACTTCACACTCCACTCCCATGTGTTATCACCTGCCTATTCATTATTCTTTTCTCGAATAGTACTTTTCCCTGTCCAAGTTGAACCATTCCAACATCTTCATAATCATCATCATCTTCTTGTCATTGGCTGTTTCTTCGATACCTTTTCTCTGGACTATCTATATATTACGAGTAAGTTTGAGACACTATGACTAGAGGTCCTTGTGATTGCTCGTGTACCAGTACGCGTGGAGGCGATTCAGTCGGCTTCCTGGATGTTAATTGTTGTGTGACGATCTTAATTGTTATGTGACGATGTTTAGTCTGTCATGCTGGTATCGAGATGAATTGCTTCACTAATCCTGACAGTGAAGTCCAAAGTGGTCGTGGTTTTGACGAGATCGAGGACCCCTCCCTAACCGGTTTAGGATTCGTGCATTGCGTGCAATGGTGAACCACGAAATTGGACAAACTATAAGTGCGAGGCAAGAACTGTGCACTACCACAACACCATCCAGTGCCTGAAAATGTATATTGTCTTTCCGTTATCACATGAGCTGATTTGATAAAAATACTATTTCTTTATGGGTCTAACATAAACTGTCTACACAAATCTAATTTAAAGGCAGCCACCAAAATTATGTGAAGTCAACGCAGCCACATTGCATGGATTATCATAAGCAAACACAAGCAGTAGCCCGCGCTGATTACCACATCCTGCTTCTAAAGTGCGGAACAATAACTTAATTTCATATACGGTTTTCATCACATTGCTTTCATGTTAACTACAGAGGGACTTCTATTTTAATTTTTTTTTACACAACCTCTCTATATCAATACACCATGTAAAAAGACCACCACAACACTTGGTATCATCTGTATGCCGCACTGACTCCCCCATAAAACTTTCAGAGCGGCCGGGGAGGAGGACGTATGATTTCACATTGATTCGGTGAGACACTGAAGGCAAGGGTCGGTAAAACACACACACACACACCAGGCACCAGCACGAACACACGACACAACAGCAGCAGCAGCACAGGCCCCAGCAGGAGTTACTACTATCAACATTATATAACTGTAACACACGCTAAATCCTCATATTTTTACCAAACTATGGATTTACTGTAATGGTGTACTATAATACTCTATTAGTCAGGTGTTGTGGGATACAGACGGCTTAAAAAGAGGGTTTATATCTACATATTTATAAGCCGGTCTGCAAACTCACGTCAGTGAGTTCGTTTCTATTCAGACCTAAAATAAATGGCTGAATACAATCTTATGCCTTTTATCTCTTTATCAAATAGTACTATAACATCACTTAACCACGCAAAGCAATCGTGTAACAAATTTATGGTGATGGCTGTGTAAGTAATGTCTGCTCGTACTTTGGCAACACGTGAGGCTGGCGACCGTAAGATACGTTTGGATGCCAACGACTGCCGGCTTAACTTGACATCCTCTCACCTCTCTACTCTCCTGTTCCGCCGGGCAGTGGCTTCCCTTACATAATGTCAGATAATGGATGTAGGCCGTCTACTTACAGTAAAAGTCACTAATGGTAAACCCAGTACTCTTCATTTACTTTTCACTGTCTGTATTAACTTCGTGAATGTCTTACACAATTTTATTACATCGAGATAAACATATTCAAAGTATAGGCAATGATCTTATAAAAAAAAAAATAAGATATCTTCAATTTGATAATCAATTACGTTAATTGGTGCAGTAGGCTCATGATCTAGCTGTGGGTAGGCGAGGACGAGGCCTTAGAGAAGTGGCCTTTGAGGTAGAAGTGGTGGTGGTATTGATCTAAAGTGAAACCTGCGGTAAAGCCTTGTAGAGCTTCCTCGGCTTGCCCCACACTCACCCAAGTACACTAACATCATATCTTTTTATCTTCAATATAAGCCAGCTGATCTATTAACTTTATATTCTTAGGATTTCTATCCAAACATCACAAGACCTTGAATACAATAAAGGAGCGACTGTTGGCCCTTTATTAGTACTATAGGCCAGTGTTATTCACTAATTTTTTCACGAGCCAAAAGTTCAGGACATATTCAGAGTGAGAGCCGCATAAGCCATAAACCACATGGATAAGCAGAAAAAAATAAATATAGGAACTAAATAATATATTTTTGTGGGTTTCCATAACCACAGATATATTATATGATACGGCATAGTGATGCAATTTATATCCAATACTTTGGACTTTTTCTCTGATCACTGATGATTTTCTCTCTCTCTCTTGGGAGCCGCCAATCAGGTCATTGCGAGCCGCACAATGAAGACCCCTGCTATAGGCATTACAAACGTCGTCCGGCTTATTCAGGATTTGTCATCAAGTTAGGGCAAATTTTTACCGTCGCTTGTTTCAATAGTGACATTTTGTGCGGTTTTTTTCCAAACGGCATTACCACGCCAGCTGCAAATTGGTCCGCATTTGCAAATTTCCAAGAGGAAATTGGTGGTGTGCACTATAATTTCCAGGAGAAAATTGGTGGTGCACTACAATTTTCACTAGGAATTTTTTTTTTATTTATTTATTTATTGCGCCACGGCATCAATCAAAAGACAGGCAACAAATCATAAGGGTAGGCGGAACCCATGCAAGAGGAATCTGGTGGTGTACATTACAATTTGCAAGGGACTGGCCTAGAGTTCATTTCCCGGGTGGGGTAACTTGCTCATAATTATTTGACAACATTAATTGTAGGATTATTTGCGTCTTAACGCAACGCTGATCAGGACGAGAATAACACTAACCTACTCCCGACACCAAGATCCAGATGTAAAATTGCCTGCAGATGAACAGAGCCCATGATTCAGGTGTACTTCAGGTTCTAGTAAGAACGCTTTTTCAGCTCTTTTTGTCCCATGGTCTACTGGGTAGCTTTCGTCTCACTATCGCTGACTGAGTTTGATTCTTGGGTGTGATAAATTGCTAATATTTATTTATACGGCATTGTGGGATAACTTGTACACTACTGTACAGTATTTATCATCCCTCACAATAAAACTACACAATTCTCTCTCAGCTTATGTGGTAAAGAGGGTGTAAATATACTTTTTTATTCATAAAATTACATACAATATTCGCAAATGTACACTGCGCTTTCCCACAGAACTTAAAATAGGTCCTAAGACTGATAAATCTCTTGGTCAACAGTCCTTGGTCACAGTGTTTACACATTCAGACCCACATTAGAAAATATAACCAACAGTACCTAAACTGTACAGCAGGAGTTATGCTGTTTGAGTGTAGAATAAATATCACTTTATGCCAGACACACCAGCATTCCATCAGACTTTAGTGGCTTACAATATGTATACATTTTCTTTCTGACTTTAAAACAGAAAATAACTGTTGGGTGGTAGCTATCACGAAACGGTAAGCAAAATATAACAGACAATATATGACCACATCTGTTAAATTTGTTAATGACTACTTTACTTGCCTGATTAAGAAAAGGACCTCTGGTCTATGACTCTGAGTGAGTGTTGAAGTTTTTACTGGGGAGCTACAATGAGTGCACTGGGTAACTATGACCATGTAGAATTATATAAAAATGAAAGAACAAGAAAATGAAATGGAAGAAGGAATGCATCAGAGAATGCTTGATATTTGAAAGAAGAGACACAATAAGTACAGATGTGCCATTTCTCAAATTGTCAAAAACAGAATAATTGACCCTCCCAAGACAAACTGGAAAATTGAGATAATAACACCATGGTGATCCCCTTTAAACATGGCCACAGTGAACAAAATAATTTGAGCAAAATCTTCAAATCGCTCTCCTGAAAAATAGTAAAAATCGAGATACGACCCTCTGTTTTGGGAGGGTCGAGGTATAATAAACTTCGCCAAAGCACAGGACAAAGCCAAAACCCCAGGGTTACATATATTTATGGGTAAAGAGAGAACAGCATTCCTACTTGTCTTCTGAACTTTGCATTATTAATAAATTTTTATCCCCTATAACAGCAATACATTACAAATGTTCACAAAAACAATCACTTCCAAAATTATACCCAACAGCAAACAGCAAACTTTTTCTACAATAAACTGATAAATTACCAGCTTTAATGATAATGACACTCGCCTGAAAGTAATGTATATACTGTACCAGTTTTATCATGTACACATTTCACTTTACTTTCAATTCTTGCACATGACCTTAGTGACTGTTGAGCATTAGATTTTCTATCCTGGATATACCAGAAGTGGTGCCATTGATGCAGCTCTTACAGAGGTTTCCATGTTACATGTCTGGACATGAAGCCCAGAAGTGAAATAAACTACCAATTCTTTCACTTCAAAACATGTAACTGACCATTGACAGAACAGAATACAAAACATACGAAGAGGAGTTTCTATTGCTTCTTAAAATCAGCAATGAAACATTAAAAATAAAATTACCTCCTCATATCATGTTATTTAATGCATATTCTAGTTTGTGACCATACTGAAGTTGCTTTAGACTTACCAGAAGGGGCACCAACCAATGTAACATTGGCAAAGGTTCTCATGTGAAGTGGCCTGTGCAATAAGAAGTTCAACTTGTTTGTGTACATCCAAGGGATCCTCAGTACAGAAGTCCCGGCCAGTAAGTTTATCCCTTACTCGATGCACAATGGCCACTGCTTTTTTATTCAGGGCCTCCGAGGCGCCTGAATCCTCCCTCGTCAAATCTGGTTTCTTAGCTACGGAGGCAGCTGGTGCTCCACAAGATGAGGAGGAGGATCCACTGGGATCCATGACTGGAGTAGAATCAACAGCATTGGCAGAAGTTCCCTCCCCACTATCACCTACTTTGGTCCCACCTCCGGCTGTGCTGCCTGCAGTGGCTGCTGCTGCACTGCCTGTCCCCTCTGCCACAACACTCCTCTTGTTCTTGGGTTGTGTGTGGTCCATGAGGCGCCAGTTTAGCAAGGGGTCATGCACAAAGGCCTCCAACATGGCCATAAGAGAGTCCTTGTTGCGTCGGATGAGTGACATAACAGATTCACATGTCATGCGGTATGTGCCATCAATCCCAGTTACCTCCATGGCATTGATGAGCATTCGAGTCAACCGGAAGGGGATCTTTTCTGGAAATTTCTCCCGAGTCATGGCTACCTCAAAGCAGTCACCAAAGTCAATGTGGATGATCTTGCCTGAGAGTTGATCCAGCATGAGATTTGATGGATGTCGGTCACCCAGGCCCAGAACATAACCCACCATGGACATGACGGCCAGGGAACGAGTGTAGTTGGTGCGGCGGTCGAACCATACCTCTGAAGATGGACTCTTGAACCAAAGAAGTCTGGCCAAGTCATCTCCCTGAGTATGCTCCAGTGCGTGCTCAAACACTTCAACCTGCAGGAGTATCAGCAGCTTCAGTGTTTAATTCACTAGTACAGTCGGCAAAAAAAGTTTCGTTACCACCCCTACGTTAATTTTATCATCGGGAAGCGCGGTAGAATTGGTACTCCGCTAGACTGGGCAGCCGTGCCTCGTGTCATCCGAGACGGCTATCGTCTTTGCCCCTCTGATAATATGCAGGCCGCGGCAGTGACAGCTTTTTTATATCAAAAGCTTAGCTGATTTTAAACTAAATTTTGAGTGTTCAAGAAATAATATTATTTAATTATTCATTATTAAACATAAGGAAATACGTTTGAGTATATTACAACAAGAATAATCGTGAAATACCCAGAAAAAGTAGCACTGGCTGAAAGAACGTCATGCCTACTTGCCTGTCCATTAGACACTGACGGACACGGAGGGTGACGGAGGTATATAAAGACACTCGCGTCACACCTGACTCGCCAGTCAGGCGTACCACCATTACATGACACTGTTAAAAGGATGGTAACGAAACTTTTTTTGCCGACTGTACATATAAGTAATAAGTCCAATGGTAATAATGTGCTGAAACTTTTAGAATGATTAACAGGAGAGTAAACTATAAAATTATGTATAGTATACATACCTTTTGCATGAGAGTCAAATGTTCTAGGTCCTGTGCCATACGCATCATAATTCTGTGTTCAATGTTCAATAGGATCTTCTTCTTTTCCCTCCAGTCCCTGATAAGAGCATGGAGGGTGTCACAGTGAGGCACCCACCCTATCAGTCCAGAGTTTGTGGAAAGAGGGATGACAGCAAACCTCTGGATGGTCAGGTTGCGTCGGAAGGTGTCTGGGTTTCCAATGAGAAGAGTGTTGACTAGGCCAAAGAGCTGCATCACCCGCTCATCCTGCCGCAGGTCCTCGTGTCCCTTTAGCAAGAACACAGAGTCACGCCCATTGCTGCCTCGTATGCAGAGTTTCCGTGGCCGCTGCTTTGATGACAGTACCTGTAGTGATGGCTGCACCTGGCTGATACATGTCAACTGAAAATAAAAATATAAATTAACAGGTCATAACACTAAAGAAATGAGAAAGGGCTGCCCCATCTTCACATAGGCAATGTCACATAAAATATGACATAAATCAAATAAAGGAAAAAATACTGTGTATTATGATCCAGTTTTATTAGATGTAACATCTCCCTTTTTCTAGTTTAATGTCCACCATAGGAGTACTGCTCTGTTCAGCTGGTGTCCTCCTGTAGGAAACCAAAATTCAACATCCAACCAACCAACCAACCAAGAGCACATCAATCCTTACTGGGGTATTGGGAGCGTAGGACCCAGGTACAGCTATGTCGAGGTCCCTGCACTTAAGGAGGCGTGGAGAGACAGACTGGAGCTCAAGAGAAGTTAGTTGTGGCAGCTGGCGGGAGATGCGGCGGAACACGTGGTAGTACAGATCCCATGCCTGGTTCAGCTCCCGTACATTGCCTGACCGCTGGTATCTACGACACCACTCTTGGGCCTCTTGCAGGTCACGCCCATATGCCTGTAGGATCAAGTAAATAAAGGAATGAGTGAGTGGATAGCTAAGTGCATGGATGAATAGATGATATGGATCAAAAATTAGTTCCTGGCAGCACTACTATTCAGCTTATTTTAACTGAAGAAACAGAGAAAGGATTACTGTGAAACACTGAACACAGTATGGGAAGATTTAATTATTAAGTTTAAATTATTGCATCCCATATGGTAATACTGATAAATCACAAACAATAATTCTAGACATATGAAAAATAACAACAGTTTCATGCTGAGTTCAGTGGCCACATTTCCACAGGATGGAGAATATGATGATCTTGAGGGGAAGTTCTCATTCTGTTACCAACATGTTGGGGCTACCAAAACTTTTGAAGGTAACCCTCTCACTTACCTGATTGAAGGACATCTCTTTGAGTGTCTGGGGTCCACGTTCCATCATGGCGTGCAGAGGTTCGAGGGTGCGGAACATCCCTGTCTCATTTCGCTCCCCAAAGTAGAGTCGACTGGCCTCTTCAAGCCCCTCATGCCATATCTCATGCCAGAGGATCGCCACTCGGATCAGTTCCTCAGAAACCTGCAAAGATATTAATCAATGGAGAAGATTAGGGTCTACCTCTAAAAGTATGGTCATCATAGTGGAGAGTATAGAGAGGCAGTTACTAAGTTACAGCTGTGCCAACTAGAGTAAACCAATGATTAACTTATTCATTATTCACACAAAGAAATTACCTAATACTTATTCATTGCCAAAAATTAAGGAAGCTATACAGTTTGATACTCCCATTCAGTACTCAAAAATCAAAGACGCATTGTGATAAATCAATTCATTACCCACACACAATATATAACCATTTACAAACCCATTACAACCCAACCTTCACACAAGTACTCACCATCATGGCTTGTTGTACAAGATTGGCTGAGTGCTCTCTCATGTTCTTCAATATCTTCTCCGCAGCCTGTGATCGAGCTGGAACACTAGACTTGGCTGCGACAGTCAAAGGGTATATCAGAGCCTGCAAGGAGAGGGATAGGTGAAGTACTATAGTGGGTATTAATTCTTCTTTCAGCAGAATTTCCACTGTCATCAAATACCACCTTCAGAATGGCAAAGCACAGTGGTAGAGTGTAAGGCAGCAGTTTCTGTTGCCCAGCGTTCAAGTCCTGCTAGGGACACTGTAAAAATCTTACACTGTTGCCAGAGGTTACCACCCCTGTGAGCAGGGGGTGGGGGATTTGAGTCAGCTGTCTGAGACCTTCCTCCTAACACAGCCATAGTCTAGTGTGTGTTTCACACCGTCCCATTGACTGCCACTCATTGGTGGTATGAAAATGAACACTTATCTTTTGTAGTAACTATTTTAATAATCACATATAATACGTTGAAGGAAAGGAAACTGTACCTCTTACAAGGAAAGCAGGACAAAATCAAACCATGTCTGAACCAACCTGTGGGTGGTGTTTGCCAATGTCCATGAGAAGTTGGTGTACCAGTTTACTGACCAGGTTTCGAGGAGTGTCAATGCGTGCAATCAACTGTGGGATCACCTAGAAGAGAAGAGTGTAGTACACACTGGTGAGTAAGAACATGTTTTCACACATTGGTATTTTAGTTAATAATTGGACTTTAGTTAATAAATATTATTATGCTTGGAAAAACCTAAATTACACCTTAATAGTAACTATTCCATACTACCATCTCCTCACCTGAAGCCATGTATCAATCTGTATGGTTTTGAGTCCATCAACCAAAGATTCATGCACCCCAGGCTGATGACCGTGCTCGAACCAGACAGTAAGCAGCCTCAGCGTGTCTTGGAGACTATTGCCATCACTCAGTGATATGGATCGGATGAAACCTTTCACTGCAGCTACTGTGAAGTCTGCTGCTGATTTCTGCCATGGGGTGTCATATCAGACATCAGCTTCATTTTTAATGTACAGTATTGGAAAAAGAAAATAAAAAAACTTCAAATTCCTTATTATAAGTTATTTTTAAATCAGTGTTAATTATTCCATTGGTTAAAAAATTGTAAAAGGTGATATCAATACAGTACTTTCATCATTCATAAGGTTTACATTACATGACCATCTTATATTGTTAGTTGTTTTGTTTGCCAGCATATACACTGTACAGTATTCAGCCAAGTGAGGACTATGCTTGTCAACTCCTCATAAACTTATATTACAACACTGCTCGGCGGGATTTATGCCAATAAGGTTTAAGGCAATTTCTGCTGTTGAGTGTGCACATCCCCCCATTCATTACTCATACCTTTCGCTTGCTGGGCGTGGCGGCTGTACACTCCTCTTGGCCACCAACTGTTTCCCCTGGTCCACTTTTGTCTTTGTAGAATAGTATGGCCTCAAAGTTCATGTAGGCATATGCATGCCAGGCCTTATAACAGGAGTCATCTGTTTCTTTGGCATTGGTATAGTATGTCAGGATGATGCCTATGTTTTCCTCGTTCAGGCCATGGAGTTGCTCGTACCTGATATAGAGGCAGTGAAAGTTGCATCCATCTACAACAACAAGTGTTACTGCATATTTTATTTCTCCACAAGGGAGGAATATAACAGACCAATCCTAACCAACTTGCTGTAGGTAGGAGTGGGATTTGAATGCTAAAAAATGAGTGTGATATATATATATATATATATATATATATTTTAGTATTCTACAGGTATGTCTTATTATTGTACATATCTGGGCATACATTCTACCTTCTCACAGTGCATTCCAGAAAAAAGTAAAAAACAGTGAATATTACAAGAGTGATCATTCAACACTCACCATTCTCCCAGCTTGAGGTAGACTCGTGACACCAGTTTGCGCAGTTTAGGGTCACACCCTCCTTGTCCTCCCACTACTACTGCCGGGGCCAGATACTGTAGGAACTTCTGTAACCGACTGGAAAAAATGTATGCATATGTGTGTGAATGAAGTAAAATAACTACAGTTTATGCATAAATTTGAGATTTGTATATCTTATGAAATAACTAATATTTCTGTTGAGGACTGCCTGTAAACACACATACATTGTTTGCACATCCTCCCACTCACGCATATGCTTCCTGACGTCGGTCCTGATACGTGTAGATGTGTTTGCAGTACTGATATGTGACATGGGGCTGTGCTGCAGGGAGAGGGGTATGAGGCGGGGCAAGAGCTGGGTCACAGCCCAATAGCCGCACAAGAGTTTTGTGGGACAGGGCAAGGCGGCCAGACTTGCGGCAGAGTGAGGCAAACTTAAGCCAGGGTCGCATGTCCTCCTGCGGGGTTAGCACCAATGACCGCACCTGTAGGATCTTCTGCCAATCTTCTACTACACGCTGACACCCCTGTAGGAAATATCAACAAAAAACAACCCATACAATTTATTGCAATTCAATATAAACACAGACTTTCATTAAATGCACAAACTTTGACAAAAAGAAACACTGACAATGTCTTGAAATTACTTCTTCATATCAAAGGCATTTACTCAACAACACAGCACCCCATTTTATTAAACACATTATGGAAAACTGCAATGCACACAACCACATTCCCCAACAACACAATATACACTCTCTGAGGGCACTGTGGGAAAGCCCAGTTCAGGCCATGGCCTTCCTCAGGGGCTCGGGGCTGCTCAACCAGACAGCTTGAGGAACTTCAACAACAACTCAACAATGTATGTGACCTGATATCTTAAAACAAATAATGGTTCGTGATTATACCTGAAGGCGCTCCCACCAGATTTGAGTAATAGGCTGGCGTCGTTCAGGCACCAGCTTGTATTGTATCACCTCCTCTATCTCAGCCAACATCTGTACCGCCACCATGGTATTATATGCTCGCTGGTAACTCTCTCCCACCATAGCTGTCAGTTCTGTGTCTAGCTGGTCTCGACACATGTCTATAAACTGCATAATAACATTGTCAGTAATACTGTTACAAGGAGGATAATATTTACAAAGACATTAACTGAAAAAATATTTAAAATTACAAGAAATGGAAAGCAATGTAAATCATATGAACAAAGTGCAGTGAAAACTATTCATATTACAGTATTTCATATATACATTGTGGGTTGTTAGTGTATAACAGGTTCTTGAAACACCTAGGGTTTTTCTGACGTATATATTAAGCACGGAAACACAATACAAATAGGCAGAGGAACAATGTAAAAGTAGATCGTAGTATTTGTGTACTTCGCTCTGCCTAGCCGTGACTAACTCGCTGTCGTCATTGTCGTTAGCGCATTGAAGCTGCGTGTGTGTTCATTTACGATAACGTGGCTTGGGTACCTGCAATCAACGGTTATGCAATTCCCCAGTTATGTGTTATGTTATTGTAGGTAAGTGTTGTGGATACTGTACTAGCCAGCCGACATGTGTAAAATACAATAACCCACTAACATAGCTATTGAATCCCATATTCAGTAAATATACAAAGGATAACACACACTTCATATTCTGTCAGTCAATAAGAAAAGACAAGAAAGATCAGGCTTCTCTTCTGACTTCTGTGGTTTATATATATGATGGCAGTGGGGGACTCACTATCAACCAGGGGAATGCAGCTTACAATACAGTATGTAACTATTGTTTCTCTAAGTCATCTCACCTGTTGAGCAGTATGGTATTGTCCCTTGTGTACAGCGAGGACAGCACGGTAGAAAGCTCCCTCATTTGTATCGCGAGGCACCGACTGAGTGTATGCTTCCATCATGGTCCACTCCCCCATGGCCCACGCCGAAGCTGCTGCCACACGCGACATCTGACCTCGCACCTCCTCATTCATGCTCTCACCCCACCGCTCACAGGCCACACTGTATAGCTCACCCCTGGGGAGGTTACCATCCTTATAATACTCATATAGTTCACACTCAGACATGTTACTGTTATTCAATTACCAGAATTTTTTTTCCTGATTTGGTTCTGCTTGAAATACTTCTGCAATTCACATGAAAATTTCACATTTCAAAACTGCATCGAGTATCCTATGCAAATGAGTGCAGAATAAAGCCCTGATTAAAAAAAGAAAACTCAACAGGACTCCAATTCACTCCCCACTCACCTATCATTTGTAATCACACTCCACTTTCCACTCTACTACCATTCCGAGTTACTCACCATTCTCCCAATGCCTCCAAACACCTCATCTGGCCCAATGCAAGGTCAACATCATGAGGGCTTGTTTCCAACTTGATCTGATATGCTTGGAGAGCTTGGTCCCAGTCATGCAGTTTCTCATGCCATCGCTCCTGAACCTTCATATCCGTACCGTTGTTCTTCCTTGCATACTCAAGTAACCCTGGTTAGTGGTGACATAAGAGAGTTGTGCGAGATTAAATATAATGTTATAATTAGTAGCACATGGCACTTGCACACCTACAAAAGATTGCCATTTCTAAATATAAAAAAGTTCAAAATTGAGATACAGCAGGTTTGCATATTGAGTGTGTTCTCAATGCACGATTCACCTTTTACGCAACGAACCCCATAACAGCACCATTTTATCTTATTACACGTGATGCTTCCACAGCGCGCGTTTTTGTGGCCAAGAGTGGCCCAAATCTGCAGCCTTTCCCAGAAGCGCATCTAAATTTGGTTTCCACTTGAAACTATCAGCTCCTCCAAACCCACGCTACAACCAATTTAATTATTAGACGTTGGCTACAACCAGCCACTCCCCCAGGCGACTTCTCCCTCTCACTCAGTCAGTCTCCCTCTCCCTCGCGCCATGTGTAGCCGTGGTGTGAGGGTAGCAGTGGCACAACCTTGGGAGGTGCAGCGGGGACTCCTGATAGTGTCACAGGCACCTTTGAACCCCATTTCTAACTCTTAGTGTGCTTCTTTACTGTTATTTCTTTGGTATGAACTTATATTCATTGCTACTGTGACTCATAATCCAATCACAATTACCAAATACTGTACTATACCCTGCATATTGGCGTATAAGATCTCTGTAAATTGTCAGTGTGAGGCAGTGGCCGCCCTTAAGTAATTTTCCCAATATAAAGATGTATTCATACTATGCGATTTCCCTTTACACGAGCGCCTCTGTTGCCCAAATTGTTGCGCAATATGCAAACCTACTGTACCAGGACATAATGGACTTAAAAGAGACATATGTGATGAAGCAACAAGAGTGTAACTGGAAAACTGCAGCAAAATATCAAACTGTACATAAACTAGAGCTCTACGAATAAGCAGATACGGGCCTATCAGAGACACCTGGAGACTATGGAGACAAATGTAAACATGAATAAAATCCCTTATGATCATTAAATACTCAAATCCAACCAATGAAATCCCTGACCAAGTGCAGAATTTCCACAAAACAAAAATGCCAGCGACGCATCACAAAAATTGATACAAATAATCCCTCACCAGCAGCTGCCTCCTTCTGGCCAAGCTTGTTGTTGATGGAGATGAGGTGTTCAAGGACCTCTGAAGTAGGGCCTTTATGGAACTCCTCTTCCTTGTAGTGCAGGGCCTTGGCATAAGCTCGGCACTCCATAGCCTTCTCCCCAAGCAGCTGGAGCTCCAGTGGTAGTGGACCCTGTAGACATGGTAAGAGGGATTATATTGATGTACAGTATAGTGACCTGGAGGAATAGTCATATAATGTTGCCTTTATTAACTCCTAAAGACCGAGAAGCCAGAATTCTGGTGATTTCCTATTACATCATAAAGTCCTCGAAGCCAGAATTCTGGAGCAGTGACAGAAAATGGAGTGCACAATAAGTAGCAAAACAACTAGAGGCATTTTGATCCTGTTGTAGAGAGGGAATGTATAATGGACCATTGACAACCATGGGTGGGGGGTCTACCCACGAGGCCGACCCCTCCTCCTCCCACCCATGATGCACCTATCAGCCTTGTGTTGAGAGTGGTGGTGTTTCCTCCTTTCTCCTCCCTTTCCACCACCATCACAGAGTACTGGCACACTCTCTGATATGCTGTAGAGCAAGATGGAAGTCATGCCAGTACCTGCACACTCTATAATATATCTCTTCCTTTTTGCTCCTTATTTTACTGTATGTTATTATTGCTTTGTACTGTTATTCTACTTCAATTTATGGTTCTAGAAACTTGTATTATACATAATTACATAATTTCATAAAGATATTTGGTGAAATGTATCTCAGAGAATTATGATCACAATTATTTATTTTAGAGGGGAATAAATTCATTTTTTTTTTCATATTTGACACTACAGTACGAGATAACTATCTGACATAAGAGACTCATACACACATATTCTGGTGTGTAAATTGAAGATCCTCAAAACTGTAACAGCAAATTAGAAATTGGATGTACTTTATTTTTTTACCCTGAATTGTAACTGTGGAGAAATTGCGGTCTTTGGGGGTTAACAAAGGCTCTTTCTCATTTGATAAAATTTTAAGAGATGCATAGACTTGTGGATTAATGCTTTTTCCTGATCATGGACCTAATACAAATCTCACTCCTCCATTCAATCATTGTCAACACCACATATTATATGCTACTGTAGCCAACTTGGTCCCAGTTAAGATTTTGAGACAAATGTTCCCAGACTATACCTTCACACTTATGTACCTTATCACAGTGTTCCATAAACTCAGCTAGGTTGAGGAGTGTTTGGGTGATCTCTGGGATGTCCTGGGAGGTGAGTGCTTGTCGCAGTGACTTCAAGAGGTCATCCTGCATACCTTCATTCAACTCACTCCAGCACGACACAAACGCTGCGTTAAACAAGTCTCTGGACAGCTGCACATATGTGGTTGCAACTGAGTAACATGACCTGGGGGGTGGATAGAGAAAGTGATGACATGAATATAGAATGAAAGGAGGGACAAAATACAGAAATACTGAGTCGATATGTAAAATTACAATAATAGAGAAATACAAAGATATGTATACCGATTATATCCATCATTGGCATAGTTTGGCAGGTACCACGAAACAGTAACGCATCAGCAATTATGACTGGTCATTTACTCTAGCTGCACTGTATAGAGAAAGTATATTTTTCAGAGCAAATTGCCATTAAAAAGATGCTAATACACAGGGTTTGTACTGCTGTTGTACTATTCCCCATTATTACCATAAAGGATAGCAAATTAGAATCACCTGAGAGCTGGTGATGGTGATGCCCTCATAAGCTCAATACCGAGGCGTCGCAGCCACTCCAGCCAGTCATCCTTGCTCACAAGGCGAGTGAAATGCCATGCACGCTGCAGGGATTGCACTCCCACTGTACCCTGGAAGAAGGAAGGTGATGATCTACTCAGTGAAGAAAACCTTGAAGCACTATTATAATAAATTATCACCATGATTTCATTTTTTTGCACAGATTCTGGACACGATTTTCATGTTGCATGCTTTTAGTCCTATCTATCTGCAAAAACAGAAAAAATACAGTTAGTTTTATATGTTGAGAGATAACCACATACAAACAATGGAGCCTATCTTAAAAACCAAGACATAAATCAATACCATATATAAAGGAATCAATGCAAAAGCAAAGTGTTAACACAAGCATTAACCTTCTTGATGGTGGTAGCATCTGCCTCTAGCTGGTAGTCCCAGGCACGAGGTCTTCGGGCACGCCGGTGGGACGTGATGATACCCAGCTCCTCCTCGGTCACTGTCAGACCCTGTCAAGAAGTACCAATCAATCACTATTATAAAGTATTTCAGCATGCTGGAGTTTGTTTCACTGTGACTGGGTTGGTGTCATGTCCGAGAGGTTTCCAGTGTGCTTGGGACATAATCCGTGTGCCTAAGTAGATCCAATGTGCTTGAGTTGGTGCCAGTGTTTCCAAAGTGTTTGAGTATGATCATTCTGTTACGACGATTGTGCTGGTATTGCAGATCTGCCAAAAGTCAGTCATCATACATTGTATCATTGTATACCAGACAAATACATTATACATACTTTACCAGTCCAGTGTAATTTCTGGTCAATTTTGTTATCATATTAATGTCACTGAAATGATGACAACTGAATGAGTTATGAACTTGATAACTATTCATCAAGACCTCATTTCCCTTTCTTTTGCAGGGTTGGGCTTCATTTCCATGAGGGGAAAGAAGAAAATAAAAGCATAGATGGAGAGAGAGGACAGTAGGACACCCAGGGAAATAAGTCCTGCTCATTCTCTGTTCTTTCTCAGAAATATTGAAAAAGTGAAGGGAGTTTTTTTGGTCAAGTAATAACCTACACAAGTCATCATCATCATCATCATCATATTCGGTTTAACGTTCGTCTTACATGCTGGCATGTGTTGGACGGTTTTTAGAAATAGCCTTCCAAGCTAACCTATCTCTGGCCAGCTCTTTACTAACTCCTCTTTCTCTCAAATTTAACCGTATCACTTCCCCCCATGTTTTCTTTGGCCTTCCTCTACCTACTGAACCTGCTACATCAATTGCTCTACATCTACTAACCCAAGCATTCTCGTCCATTCTCTCAATGTGACCAAACCACCGTAGTCTCCTATTCTGAACACATCTCCCAATACTGTCCAGATTTAATCTTCCCCTGAGTTCTTCTGATCTAAGTCTGTTTTTAAGGCCTACATTACACATCCATCGTATCATTCTCATATCATTTCTCTCCATGCAACACATACATCTGACAAGTGCAGTCAGAAAAAGAATAAAGACCTCTTAGTGCTGCTCACCTTGACCACCTTTGCCACTAGGATGTCATAGCGAGGGTGAATGATCTTGTGCTTGGAAGTGACCCGGTGAACAACGGGTACAAAGCACTGGTAGGATCGCCCAAGCTGAGTAGCCAGTGCACATACCACATCCATGGCCTGCTGCCGGAGCTCTGGGCTGCTCTCTAGTGTACGTAGCTGGTAGGTTCACAGTCAGGGAATTGTTAGTAACATTTTCACCCCACAATAACTGAAGAGCATTAAAAAAAATTCTCAGAACCTTTTTTTTACTCTATTCCTGGAAAACTCCTCTCTACAGTCAAATATAACTGGCATTTTTTTCATTACTCTCTGGTAAGGTCTAACTAGTCTATAAAGATGACATCTGTCACACTCAATAATTCCTCAAATAATGTGCATTCTTCAAGACATTAAACCTTAAGGAAGTTAAGAATAGCTTACATCAAGTATACAACATGAGTCAGGTAGTTCACACACACAATATTAGTTTTTTATATACATATAAACATCAACACATTTCCCGTAAAAATATCTATTGCTAAATAGTATATTAATAAGAGGAAAAATAATGATGACATACAAGAGGGTGGATTATTTTGGAGGTGTAGTCTTTGAGGTCAAGGTAGTCAGAGAAATGGTCAAGTGTTTCCAGAGCTAGACGCCTCACAGCCACAGGGACATCTGTGGCATCAAACAGTTGTACGATGTGAGGCAGCAACATGTGTAGGAACTCCTCCAGGGTGGCACCAAAGTGTTGGAATGCCATCAGTAACTGTGGATGCCAGGTAAAAGAGATTCAGTTGGAGAAATTCATTCAGTCACATATCAAAATGAGTACTGGTATGGTTTGATTTCTTTTGAAAACTCCTCAACTAGGGATGATCATGCCAATTATTTCAAGTTCCTTCAACGTTAATTATTTTACTACAGAAAATTTTGTAAGAATTATACACTGCCTACTGTAGCGAGTCACGGTGATATTAAATTTTAAAAATTTGTAAGATGGTCCATTTACACAGCTCATCTTCATAACCTCGTTTGCTGTGGTTCTCTCACACATCACCAAGGTTTCACTAGTGTAATAGTCAGGAAAAGCACAATACCTCAAAATTTTCTTTACCTCCTGACAACCAACTACCACTCTAAGAATATCCTCCACATCTCCTATCACTCTTTCCTATATTCTGATTATCTGATTCTTTTTTGTCTTACCTTGGCTGTAACCTGCTTCTCTTTGGAGTCATTGATGCAGGACTTGAGTATCATGGGGATGAGTTCCTTAAGGTAGATTTTGAATTCTGAACCGACAGCCAGGGCAATGCTCTCTACCACCCCGATGATGGTGATGGTTGTCTCCAATTTCCCACCAGTCACCCAAAACTCCTGAGTAAGAAGTGAATTAGTCATGGGGAAAATGACCAAGAGACAGGAAAGAAGCAATTTCTCACATCCAAGACTAAAATAATGGTAAACAAGTGCCGTCTCACTATCAGGATGCATAGAGAGGGAAATAAGTTCTGTATAATTTTCAAGATTAAATGACATGTAATCACATATTGTCTCACCTTAATGACTTCAATAATACCATCAAGGTAGTTGCGGATTTGCTGCTTTACAATGCCTATGAGTGTGGCTAGCTGCTGGAAGAGGAAGTCTCGGAAGGTGGGGTCAGAGGTGCGGATGACAGTCAGCAATGATGGTACAACTTGTGCCAAATACCCCACACCCTTCACACCCAGGGATTTGAAGATGAATGTAATGGCCTGCAACAATACCAAAAGTTTTAAGTACCATAATAGACTGAAAGCTGGCTGGAATCATTCAAATTTAATGGCCTGAACAAATAACAAAAAACATTAGTTATACAATACAATATAATCTGGCCAGAGAATATATCAAGGTACTCAAAGCCTTATCAGCTTATGAATGTAATGGTCTTCAAAAAGTAATTTATACAATGTGGGAATATTAAATTAATGGAAATACTGTACAGTTAGTAACTCTGTCCTCTTTTAAACTGAAAATTCCTCTAAATTACCTAAATAGATAAAAAAGTACAGTATTAATAACTGGGATCCATTAGTAATTGATAACCACCGATACATGAGGTGGTAACTTTATGCTGGAATTTGTAATTTTTAACTCTCAATAATAAACTAGAGATAAATATACTTACCCTGACAACTTCATTGTGATGCTGGGCCAAAGTGGGAT
The DNA here is from genome assembly GCA_033782935.1 of Petrolisthes cinctipes. Lineage (NCBI taxonomy): Eukaryota > Metazoa > Arthropoda > Malacostraca > Decapoda > Porcellanidae > Petrolisthes > Petrolisthes cinctipes. Next base: position 87,925 of record JAWQEG010002363.1, on the reverse strand, counting down.
CTTTGATGACCTTAAGCAGCATGGCCACTGCACATGCTGGGTAGAAATCCTCCAGCGAACTGTAGCTAAGGTTGACTAGCATCTCACTTGTACCCATATCTGTACCAAACATTTTGAAATCTTTCATTATAGAGGTATGACTTCTCTATATGTTGATGTACTTATTTATGCTTTGTCCACAGAATGGCATTTCACTTACACTGACTTTTGTAACATTTCAATATTCTATTGTCTACTCAGTCTTACTGCATACCATAAATAACACTGTTTTTGTGTACTGTATACCAAGTGTTGATGCTAAGCTACCACTACACTAATATTTATGCTTCAAATACCCTACCAGCAGTGAGGTCATCAGGTTTAGCCTCAGCAATGGAGATGACAGCTACCCCGGTGTCCTCCTGTATCTTGATCATACCAACATTCATCTTGTGCTTGTACGGGTCCAGTGCACCCAACAGACCCAGCACACGGATCGTCCCACGTCTGATATGGGATAATAACACATGTCATGAAAATTGCCAAAACAAGACACAGTCTATTTCGGAGACAAAATATTTATGTAAAGATTGGCTAACACAACATCATCATCATCAATACCCCATTTCCCTTTTTCATGGGGTAGGGAGACTCTAGTATCAGTGCAGGACCCTTGACAGGCAAGGATACAGCTCTGATGCTATTTGTGCCTTTAGTGGGGCAATTTTTAGAGAGCAGGGTCCCCAACCCTCACTCTCACCCTGTATCGTAGGGGATACGAAGCTTACTGCTCCATCACAAGAATGGTTGTAGATGGAAACACCACTTTCCTATGCCTTTAGAAATATTACACTGAATAATACCCAATAAATACACACTACAGATATATTATGGAAACAAAATATTTAGAGGATTGATAAAACTGACCTGACTGCTGGCTGTTGCTCTGTCTTGAGGAAGGAGAGGAGAACATCAAGCAGTGTAGGGTGTTGTGTGTAGGGATGGACAACACACCCTGTATTCTCCACCAACTGTCCCAAGGTCCATAGTGCCATGCGACGCTTCCAACCAGAGGTACCGTCCCCAAGCATCTCCAGCAGCAGTGGCATTAGCTCTACCAGCCATTTCTGCATCTCCCCACCACTCACCTGCCAACATTATTGGCATGAAATTATGAACAGAAAAGATAATCAACCAACCCTCACTATCAAGAATGTCTTTAGCTGCGACTGGCCTGACATCCCCGATGTACAACCAAGAAAGAAATGTAACCATCAACCAATATCTTGTAAGGGAAAAGGTATAGCTTACAGAAATAAAAAGTGGAAAACACAATTAACATCAATATAAAAAGGCAATAATGATAACTACAATAAAAATAACAACACCAATGACGGACACATAAAAAACATGAAGAACACTACCTGTGCAAGATCTCCAATGGCCACCAACACACAGACTGTGACGGCTGGATTGGGGTCATGGTCACGCAGCTTGGGCACCAGAGAGCTCATGATGGCTGGCACAAACTGGCGCATGAATCTGGGGGCATTGCCAATGAGATGCCGCAGCATGTGGGCACTAAGCTCTCTGTTGCGTCCAATGCCTGAGTAATCCAGTTCATCAAGGATCTGCAGGTGGGTATTAGATCCAGGAAATAATTTCTTTTTTTAAACACCATTGTACTTTACCCCCAAGTTGTCATAAATCATATTCCCTAAAGGCTATGCCATATCTAACAACAAAATTTATACACTCTAGCATTTTTATATAATGTATACAATATAGCCCAAGTGGGGAGGAAAATAGTCCAACTAGGACATTTATAGCCTAATGTGATAGTCACAGTATTCTGATACAGCATATTTGTATCACTTGATCATAAGCGATATCTTTATTACTCTGCCGCAATCATACCATTAAAGTAGTCTCCCTCCATTCATCTCTATATACTGTACTGTTCTTGAGTAAAAACTGTAAAAGAGAAAAAAAAAAAACTTGAAAATTCTGAACAAGCAGTATGTGCTGACCTTGAGGAGAGCCTTCCTAAGCAGAGGGTGAACGTAAGCAGGGTTGATGGCAGCGAGACGACCCAGTGTGGCAATGGCATGTTCCCTCACCTGTCACAACACAAATACAATTAGGTACACAGGTATCATATATTAGTCAATTTATCTAAGTGAATAATCAATATTGTAGGTCTTTTACTCAGTGTGATGGTAAATGTTTACAGCCGATTTTACATATCAGAACTCACCAATGCTTTTTCACTGCAAAAGATGAAAAACGCATAATAAAATGTGATTATCTAAGAAACTTGCTCACCTCAAAGACCTCATCACTAAGAGCATATATTAAAGCATTGAGGTTCTCAGGTTGGGCCAAATGACGGTCGAAGGTCTCGTCTAGAGAGGCCAACACACACAGCCGCACATCAGCATCTGAGGGAACCCAACCACAACATATTAATCGTGGATGCTGGATTCTAATTAAACATTTACTGAAGCACAAAATTTAAGATCATAAAATGCTAGAGAGTAAGATAAGAGAAAGTATAGCAAGCTTTGAAGTAATAACAATAGTGAAAGAAGTAGTTGAAAAATTGGTAAATAAAGTTGTTAGGATAAAAGGAGTGCAAAAATTTGATTTCACATGGATAGAATAGTTTTTAAAGGGTTACCCTGTAGCATAATAGAAAAACCTTCAACACTAACCCATATCAGTGACAGCAACCCATAGGACTTTGCTGACGATGGTGAAAACAGTGTGTGTGTGTGCATGTGCAGGTCGGCGGGCCATTGTGGGACGCAATAGTTGGCAACATGTACGTACACCTTCAAGCCGAACTTCACGCTGCTCACTGCTCAGGTAGTGATCCGCAACATGACGCACAAACTGCATTAGCGACTGACCTGCAGGACAAGTTCAAACAAGAGTGAGATAAGAAAGTGACATTAGCATATAACAACTTTTGAGTGAAAAATAGGAATAATTTATGTGTACAAGATATTCATTATTTTCCATATTCATATTCATGAATATGGAAAGTACAGTATGATGTAATTGGATGAATAAGGGAAAGAAAAAATTAATAATTATCAAATGAAGCACCAATCACAAAGCTGGATATTAAATGAATACTAGCTGAGCACTACTATACACAGTATTTCAGAGTTTATTTCACTGTGTAACCACATGAAACAAATCGTAAGAGCTACAACAGTTTGGAGTATCAGTCCCACTCTTTTAATTGTGTTACTTGTTGTTAGATATTCTATGCCCCGCTCCAACAGCAGATGGTGCTCCGCAGGGCTTCCCTCAATATTATTTAACACTATAATCACTTCTAATGTTCATACTATCCATTTCGTAACCAGCGAACAGATGAGTTTTCAATCTTTTCTTAAAAAATTATCTGCAATTATCACTAATCCGGAAATATCTTAAAAACCACTTAAAAATTCTTTAAATATTATTTGTACATGCAAAAAAGTATGCATCACAGGTGCCATTTCTCAAATCTTAGCATTATCATAACTGTGCATTGAAAAAACCACCTCCTGGAATTGAGTCTATGCTACTCAGTAATCGTTTTCTGTGCTACGTTTAATTTTTTCAAGCTCCTCTTGCACAATACTTCACATCATTTGCCACATGCTCTAAATCAGTTTTCTTAAACCTCATACAGCTTATACATTTCCTCTTGGATCATTTCTGTGCAATATGTCCAAACCTTTGCCAATGATAACAGATCGTCGCCATATATCTATCTCTCACAGAATAAACACCCCATTCCAATTGGACTTGATCACGATTCTTACGAATCATGTCCCTTATCTCTGGGTCACACCTAGTAATATAATGCTTGGTACCATCTGAAGCAGGTTTGTCAAAAAAATAGCTCCATTTTTGCCTTTACGTTAGTGACTCCCTGTAAGTAGTCGTTCTGATCAACCAGATTCTCAATAATCTTGTCTCCAGATTCTTCCTCCTTGTTTACATTACAAATCATTATCTTGGGCTTTAACTTCCTTACATTTTTTGTCGTCACATCAGGGACAGCCAAAAGTTTTTGTGCTGCTTCATCTCTCCTCTTTTCATCCTCAAAATTCATCACAATGTCTCCCTTTTGAGTGAATCTTGTGTCAACTATATGTGTACTATCCAGAGCCAGAGAAACTTATTTCTTTTTATCCACGACCTTCGTCTTATTATCAGTTGACTTTACCACCAGTAGATTTATCTTCTTTTTCTTTTTCTTCTTTACCACAGTGGCCCAGCAGGTCTGACTCAGGTCTGACTCAGGTCTGATCACATCACCAACCAGACCCAACTCGGTCACAACATCTTCCATCTTGCCATCCACTAGTTTCTTCATCTGATCTTGCATATCCTTCATCACTTTCTTCAATTCACTAATATCCTTTTCAACTCTTTTCAGACCATTATAGCACTCATCACATGACCAGTTAATCAACTTGATATTATCAGCCTTCACACCTTGGAGGTGAACACATTTCAAATGTACCCAATGAGTACAAGTTTCACAACCAATCCATTTATCCACCCCACCAGTTATATCCCCACAAGAATAACACCTGGCCAGAGTATTCAACAACTCTCTATTCAATTATCAAATAAGGAATAGTGATATGCTGCCCCTTTGACGAGAAAATATAGAGCGCATATCAGACACGCCTATCCGCTACGACAGTCCACACTGTCACTCACTGTGTGTGGTGATCTAGTGGGTTAGAGCCCCTGAGTGGAGTCTTGTGCATGGCTCCAAAGCTTTGTGAGGTACCCAGGAAGTTTTAATCCACGTAATGCCACCACACGGACAATGTTGGCCTCCCATCCCTTAAATGACCAAGCCACAGTTGTCCAGCCATGGTAATCAGACAATATTGCAAATAAATCCAGGAATTAAAGCTCCTCACTTATCTCAAGTTATAGGTGCTGGTAAACTTCTGAATTTACCTGTTTCTATCAATCTATGGAGTAAAAGTGGAGGAGGACTGACCTGTTCCCTCAAAATCAAATGATCCGAGGGTCCGAAGAGCAAGGACAATACTGGCAGTATCTTGGGGGTCTGGTGTAGCTGGGGGTGGTGGCCCTGGGCGTAACATCAACACCTGCCACAACATTCTCACCAGACCCTCTGCTATGTCACCCTGCAACCACATATTATTTGTTAGTACCAACACACTGATCTGATCTCCACACAAGTCGGGGCAAATAGTGTATATAGGAGCTCATACCTTTTGCATACTCATTATGACACCAAGAGTGAAAGTATTTAACAAGGCAACATAAACTGTATTATTATTAATTTTAATGATATGCACTGGAATTTTCTAGCAGATATTTCTCTGACTGAGTGAATAGTGAGGGTTTCCTGTACCTTAAGTGCAGGTATTTCAGTGGACAGCTCCTGGAGTGCCAGTGTGAGGGGTGGGGAGAGTGAGGTGGAGAGCATGGCAGGGAGGAGGTCCTTCACGTCTTTCTGTACAGCACCAGCCACCCCCCGTGCCACCAGACTCACACACACACATACAGCTGGCTCCACACTTCCTCCCCCACCACGTTTTTTGCTGCTGGTATCCTGTAGAGTTATGAGTGTATCAAACAAAGGAAATGGTAATGTTTTCCTCAAGGGGACTAAAATCTATCAGCAAATTCAAGGCTTGTGATTGTTACAAACTGGGCCATGAAACAGTCCAGTGGCCCTTCTAGCTATATCCCTGAAGCAGAATATATCAGTATAAATGAGGTGGAAGAGTACGTAAGGGAGAGAAACGTGAGGGGCAGAGGAGGGCTTGACCAAGCAAGGAGGGAATGTTGGAACAGAAAAAACTGGAGATTCTTCTGCCGTGGCCACCCCCCTAAGGGGTGTTCCTGGAAGAAACGTGGCGTCAGAGCTATATATAGATAGATAGGTAGGTTTGCTTTGTGACACTATTTGAAGAAACATAAGCATTTGACTAGTAACAGGCTTAAGAATCATCATCAGAGCTGAAAGACAAAACGTATGACCAATGGAAATAAATTTAATGGGTTTGACAGAAAACATATCTGGTAATACATCTGACTTTGAACAGAAATATAACCCTAATATAGATCCTTCTGTCCCATCTGACCTTTGAAGGAAGAGCTGTCTTGATGACCTCCATGATCTTGGGGAGGTGTCTCTTGGCAGATGGTCCCACTGCTACCACCAGCATTCCCACTGCTACAAAGGCTGGCCCACGTTCCCTCTCCCGGCCCCCTCGCACACACCCCAACAAGTGTGTCATGGTCGCACTCAGGTAGCTGGGCGAGGAGGGTAAACATGTAAAAGTGAGGTACTGGGTATTCATAAAAATAACCTTTACACCTATAAACATGAGACTGAAGTGGACTGTATCATTTATTACTGCAACTAGGCTTTGTCTACAAATGAAGGGAACTGTAGTATGAACAACTGTACTAGACACCTACAATTATGAAACAAAAGGGACTGTGCCAAGAATGACTACCACTTACTGCAACCATGAAATGTAAGTGTACTGCACATACCTCTGAGCAAACTTGTCCTTGTTGAGAGCAGCAAGGCGGGGCAGGAGGGTAAGGAGAGCTGCCTGGATTAGTCCACTCCGGCTGCCTCGCTGGTTTAGTACCTGGGGAAATGGATAAAATTACTTCAACAAAAGATTTAAGAATTTGTTGGCAAACTGCTGGCAACAGGCTTCTCCACACAATGCTATATAACAAAGACCATTTATACAGTATTTAGAATGTCTAGAAGTTTGGAATCTAGGATGATAGGATGGTTCCAAGAGTTAAAAACTGTGGAGTGGCCAGCTTGGCAATGCTATACTGTATTATAATTTCAAATGTGCTTGTATTTGCCCAGGTGTTTTTTACCTGGTTGTATTGGAAATATGTTATGCTCATGCTGTCCTGTCACCAAATATACATATTTATTTTCATTTGACTCATAAGCCATGGAATTTCTCAGCTCTCACTACCTCTTTATTCAAACTGTTCAAAGTATCGAGTGCTCTATATGGAGAGCGGCATTTTTTGCCATCCCATCCTGACAAAAATGTACTGACCTGTGTGCAGATATTACCGTACTTGTCAAGGATCAGTTCCCGGCAGGTGCGGCTTTCACACGGCTGGTCCAGGATGGTGGTTTCTGTCCCCCTGTTGACATACACACAACTTGTTACCATCTAGTTATAATGGGGAAAAAAGAATGAAAACACTTGGACAACTAACTAATGGAAGTAATTTTACTATTTTAGCAAGGGTTTTCTAATAAAACATTATTAAATATTCTGGTGTTACTCTATGTAAATCTACATATATTTTGTATGAAGCAAAGAAAAACAGATGAGATAAGACAGGGAGTTAAATAGAAAATGGAACAAAGAACTGGAAATATTCGGTATATTACTCTGATTCATTATCTTGCATCACTCACCCAATGGAGGTATTAGCGTGGGAAGGAAGACTGGCGAGGAGGTCCTGCATGCCCTGGGAAGCTGAAGAGGAAGAGGAGAGGGAAGTTTGTCCTCTCAGCCTTTTCACCACGGATGACACTCCTTCCTGTATGAAAAGAATTATCAATCATATCAAGGTGCAAATATTCTTAATTTCATACAGCAATTCCACATACTTTATTGGTCTATTATTATACAGGGATCAAGATAGTTTGTAATATATAATACGCAGGAATGTCTCTGTTGTACTTCTAGCAATATTCTAGGTTAACAGAACTGATTTCAAGGGACTGGGTCATAAAATTATGCTTAGTATATCTTCACTGGATACTGGCATTTTGGCCATCACTTTATTTATTTCTGATTTCATTAATTTTCTATCCCTGGCCTTGCAGACCCCATCCCTTGAAAAATGAGAAATGGGATACTGTTGATAATAATGAAACTTTAATTAGTTATTATGCATAATCAACATTTCATATTATCTGCCAGCCCCTTCCTCTTATACGTGGGTAGATAATCCAGGTATTGCTACACAAACTTGGTCTAATGTAGAACAGAGTAGCCTATGACACAATACTTATAAATACGGTACCTTCTTTGGTGGAGGAGCCTTGTAATGAGTGAGGTGGTGCAGTTGCTTACATAGGCGCTCCCACTCTGCATTGGAGCAGCGGAGAAGTTCATTCAAGACAAGCAGTGACCCATGTACCAGGTCCTCCTTGCTCAGGCCCCGGTCCCTGCTGCTGTTGGCTACAGACCCGGATGTGTTGGACCCTGAGGGCCCTGTTCCATCGTCAAATCCACTCCACACTTCCAATAGGCACTGCTTGTACCTGCACAAACCAACAAACATATTACTTGCACAGTCACAATCAATCTTTCGTATCTCAATTTGAAACTGTAAACTTAGGGAACTGCAAAATCATACTCAGAAGGCAAATGCAGTATTAGTTTGATTGTTAATATTATTATGGTATCATAAGTATCACTCATACGCACCACATAGTCTGCTGCATCTCCTTGGTCTCACGCTGTGCAGTGATGGCCAAAGCCACACGGAGGGCAGCCACTGCATTCTCCCGGATAGTGAGCTTGGGGTCCCGTACAGCATGGAAGATAATATCAAGGAACTGCTGCACCTGCTGGAAGAAGTATGTCGGCACAGACAGGGCCAATTCTCGCAGCACCAGTACCTGAAGGAAACAACCGTGACACGATATTATTTATTTGGCATTCTAGCTCTTGTTCTTGTCCTGAAAAGCTGCAAAGGATACAGTTTTCAACTCAGCACTTTAGTTATGAAGACTAAAGAGGGTACACATTTATTCTTATTGAAATTTTCTATAATCTACAGAACAAGAAGCTACAGGTATACTGACAGCAGCATGGCGACGGGACTCATTACGATCAGCCTGAAGCCACTCAAAGGACCGCTTGACCAAGTCATCCACATACTCTGCTGTAAAGGTACCCGAGGCCAGAGCGAGGCGACCCACTGCTTTTGCAGTCAGTTCCATCACACCTGTGTCTGGACTATAGGCATAATAATCTGTAGTATTATCACCAATGGTTGTACTATTACTACTGTCTTGCCCTAATGTCCTACCATTCCCAAATGTGTACAGAATTATACAATGATTACTTCACTTTCATTATACAGTACCTATGACTGGACTGGAGGAATATTCCATTCATGGGTACTGTATAATGGGGGAATTGGTGGATTGGTAGATTTTACTGTTTTCTATATCCACATGAGTGTTTTACTTTATTGATGGATGACAATAATTTAAATAAAGAGTTGTTAAGACATGACGAATTATGGGGATTAGTATATCAGTACTGTTAAATCAAATTTTTATATATCAATGCATAATAAGGGATGCCAGTACAGAGGGTGATTCAGCATCTTCTATTACACAGCTAGGCAATAAAGTCGGGACAAACTTAGAATCTCAATAGGCCACGCCCCCTTTCCCGTCAGTGCCGTGGAAAAGGAACATGTTCTGGTACCGGTCTCAATGCCGCCACTTGATATCTGACCACGGCACTGATGACATCCATTATTTAATCCATTGAATAAAAAAAGAATGTATTAATACCTGTAGTTTTGCATTTATTTTTGTGCAATTTCCCTCTTATCAAAGTACTTGAACACGTTAAGGACAATATTTCTAGCTTGACTGGCAAGTGTTGCTGTACTGGTTGGTCTACCATGGGTTGAGGTATGGTTGGACAGTGGAGTGACCTTCCCCTCCAGCAGCCAGTAAGGCACTAGAGCGTATCCTTGACTCCCCTTTGTTACATAAGCCTGGCAGACTGCTTGCTGCCGTGCACTGTTAAACATCATTTCAAACATAATTAAAGATTCAGTGTAATGAATGACACATGAGAAACTGAAATATGAGTTGTTGTTGAAGTTCTTCAAGCTGTCTGAAATATGAGTTGTTGAAAACTGTAAACTTGTGACGAAGCAAAAATTAGTAATTAGTGTACTCAAATATAGTTATTAATTATCGTTGGTACTACAGATACCATTGCCAGTCGTATAAGTACAGTCAGGAGGGGGTGTGGCCTATTGAGATTCTGAGTTTGTCCTGACTGTAGCTAGGAGAACATACCTGTTGACGAGATTTTTGAGGTAATTGGCAAAGCGGCCTATACGGGCGCCTGTCTGACCAACATCTACGTCCACCAAACTCACTGAAGGAAGTCGAGGCAACTTGTAAAACTTTCTCATCACATTCTATTCTTGAATACCTTAAGTACAACTTAAAAACATTCCCATAATTCACTGAAGTTTTGTTAAGCAGGAGACACGCATTACATCACAAAATTCCCAAGAGTCCTAGTATTGAACTGATAATGGTAAGCTTGTATTGCCTTCAAAAACAAGCACTGTCAGCCAAGCTACACAATTACAATTAAACACATTATATTGACTCAACAATCAATCCACTGGCACTTATTATGCAGGTCCAGTCTCCAACTATCAATCTTTATACCCAACCATCAATCAGCTTATCATTAATTAATCAATACAGAAATCAACTCACTGATGGCATAGATGCCTCCCTTCTTCTCATTGATGTCATTGGATGAGACCATCTCAATAATGTGTTGGTTGAATTCATCCAGGAAGGAGGCCAGTTCATCCAAGGATACCTGGCAAGGAGGAAAAGAGCAGAGGTTGGAGAAATCTGTTAATGACTATGGGGATTTGCGTGAGAAATATATATATATATATATCACAGTAGAAAAGCAGAAGAAACAATAAACTTAAGAAGCAATACAGTTTACTATTACCTTATTCTGTTTGAACAAAACCATTATAACAAACCTCTCTGAGTTCGGTGGTAACATAGCGCTGTAGGTCACAGGCCGCCTTTACCCTCGTCTCCTCTGACCGGGACTTGAGCCCAGCCACAAACTGGTTCATCTTGATGTTGCTCATCTTGCTGTGTGGTACTGTGATCACTCTGCTACAACTTTATCAGTCCCTTTCCCTATACTCAGCCACAAGCCAGTATTTGGCTCAAATTATCAGGATAACATGGTAACTGACTGCCAATTGAAGAGTAGTGAAATGGCTCTTTGAAGCCACTGTGGTTAGGATGCATCAGGGACTAACTGAAAAATCCCTGTTGGTGACTGGGATCAAAACTGCACATACAGTACCACACTCGTTCTTACTTAATTAACTTAAGTTCTCTCTGTGTCACTTTACCAGTCTTACATTCACTGATTTACTGAAGTGAATGATTCTTTGCTCTCATGTATTCTGACCGACTCTAGTACACATCTCCGCTAAAAAAAGAAAAAAAAAAATCTTTGTTATGGCAATTTATTTCAACCTTATTCAATTTTCTCTTCACTTACAATACAGCAAATTCTTTTAGTACCGTCTTCTCACTGCATAATCAGCTCTAAGTAGATTAGTCATAAATGATTACTGTAATGGACTTGCATAACTGTTCTGTCACTAGTTTGATTCCATATAATCGCAACATTTCTTAACATTATTTGTGCAAATTTCAGCTGCACTTCTGACAACACTACTATCCATACACATAATCAGAAAAGTACATTAATTTCTTTAAACTTTATTTTAATTTTTCCTTTCAATCTTAAATAATTTCCCTTCCATCATATTGAACACAGAATCCATTTTCAATGTTCACACAAATGCCTTCCCCTCCTCTCAGATCAACTTCTTTCCCCGTACATCAGCCAGTCAATACCCTGAAAACAAAGTGGAATTAGTGAGGAGCAGGGAGGGTTCAGAAAGGGTAGAGGATGTGTGGACCTGATATTTGCATTAAATTCAATAGTGGAGAAATATATTGGGAAGGGTAGGAAGTTGTATGCTGCTTTCATGGACTTGGAGAAGGCATACAATAGGGTTGATAGGAGAGCTATGACAGAAGTGTTGAGGATTTATGGTGTTGGGGAGTGATTCATGAAAGGCATTGAGGAGTTTTATGCAGAGGCAAAAGCATGTGTGCTGGTAGAGGGTGATCTAAGTGAGAGATTTAATATTAGTGTAGGGTTGAGACAAAGGTGTGTCCTGTTACCATCTCTGTGAGAAACACCATAGATGAAAAGTGTCTTAGAATGGTCCAAAATAGTGGGTAATGATACTAAAATATACAATATAGTGAACACAGTACTTCTGTAAATTTACCAAATATACAATATAGTGAACTCAATACCAGTACTTCTGTAAATTTACCCAGAATAGTACATAGTTACATTTAAACTACATAATCCTTATAACATCAGAATGTGATAGCTTATAATAAATAATAACACAACACTTTAGTCGAGGGAGGCATACGAAGTTCAACCGGTATTTATTGAAAGAATTGCCATTTTGTAGCAGTGTTGCCAGATCCGGCTAGGTCCCAGTATTTTCCTGTACATTACCACGGTTATTTCCCGGTAGTTTGCCCAGGTTAGGTCCCGGTAGTCTGATGCTGTCTAGGCTAGGTTAGGTAAGGTCAGGCAAATTTTTAAAGTGACCCATTTGAATATGACCTACCTTGGAAATGGGGCATTTGATGAGGAAATGCCATAGAAGAAAATAGGGTATTTATTGAAAGAATTACCGTTTTGTAGCAGTGTTGCTAGATCCGGCTAGGTCCCAGGATTTTGTCTTAGAATGGTCTAAATAAGTAGGTAATGAAGGTAAGTTAGAAAAACCGTACGCAATAAAGGTAATTCTTTCAATATTTACCGACCTTTTTGGTATTTATTGAAAGAATTACTGTTTTGTAGCAGTGTTGCCAGATCCGGCTAGGTCCCAGTATTTTGCCCCGGTCATTTTCTGTACTTTACCACGGTTATTTCCCGGTAGTTTGCCCAGGTTAGGTTCCGGTAGTTTGCCCAGGTTAGGTCCCGGTAGTCTGATGCGGTCTAGGTTAGGTTAGGTTAGGTCAGGTCAGGTAAGGTCAGGCTAATTTCAAAATGCCCCATTTGAATATGCCCTATCTTGTAAATGCGGAGAAAATGCCATAGAAGAAAATAGTCTTAGAATGGTCTAAAATAGTGGGTAATGAAGGTAGAAAAACCGTAAGCAATAACGGTAATTCATTCAATATTTACCGAAAATAGTCTTAGAATGGTCTAAATAAGTCGGTAATGAAGGTAGAAAAACCGTACACAATAACGGTAATTCATTCAATATTTACCACCTTTTTTTATCCTGTCCTCTACTACAATCTACAACACTACGAGAGATTAAAGATATATCAACCCTCAAATAATAATAATAACTTTTGTAGATGCAGACGAAACTCAACCATCCACCCATATATTTTTTTTTTTTATCATGTCCTCTGCTGTATTAAACAATAATCATCAACACTAAGAGAGATTAAAGTTATATCTACCCTCTGTATATTCCTCACATGACGTACGTTGAATGACATTAATCATCTTCACCACAATAAACAAACAAAAATCCCATGACTCCATGAGTGTCGACAGTAAAACGCAATATAAGTTTCGTTTGTTATGGCCCGGTCACAGGCACAGAGCTATACACTAAATAGAGCGATCGACCCTGTGTTATGAGATAGGGGAGGAGTGTCGCCAGCAAGCCTGCTCGGCGGCCATCTTGGAATGCCCTTTGGCGCGCGCTTGTATAGTATGTTTTTATCCACAGTTATTGACATTTCCCTGATTTGTAAAGCATTGTATCTTGTTATTTAATTATAAAGGTTTGGTTAATCAGTTAACAAGGCTGAGATAATGTCCATACGGAAAATTATGCAAAGAAATTAAACTTAAACTGGTTTATTAAACAAGACAAATATATATAACTGTAATCTGTCTCCCTCTCCCTCCACTTACCTTACATACATACATATTACTCTAGTGTGACATACATATTACTCTAGTGTGACATACATACATACATACACATTACTCTAGTCAGTCTAGTGAGACATACATACATACATATTACTCTAGTTTGACATACATACATACATACATACATACACATTACTCTAGTGTGACATACATACATATTATTCTAGTGTGACATATATACTGTACATATATACTACTCTAGTGTGACATACATACATACATACTACTCTAGTGTGACATACATACATACATATTACTCTAGTGTGACATACATACATATTACAATAGTGTGACATACATACATATTATTCTAGTGTGACATACATACATATTATTCTAGTGTGACATATATACATACATACATACTACTCTAGTGTGACATACATACATACATATTACTATAGTGTGACATACATACATATTATTCTAGTGTGACATACATACTGTACATATTATTCTAGTGTGACATATATACATACATATTATTCTAGTGTGACTATATATACATACATACATATTACTCTAGTGTGACATACATACATACATACTGAACAATGTGAACATAAAATACTTATCATAATAGAGATTAAGTACGTTGTATATAATATATATTATAAGAAGGTGACTGTGGATGAGTGCCAACGATAGTTTTGTTTATCTAACTCATTTCACCATTTAACCGAAATGTATTTATATTTAATCAGCCATTCACTGATATATCGGTTAAAGAAATACTTATTCATATATTGTGAGTCACTATAATGTAGTTAATATACCATATCATCAATGAAAGACCGAATAAATGAAATAATATCTTACCCTGGCATAAGCTGACAGGCTGGCGGGTTGAGGGGAAGGGCAACCTATCATGGCCGCCAACCCACTTCCGATGGCGACACTGGGGGGGGGGGGGTTGCGTGCTCTTATAAGTGTATAGCCACAGAGCTATACACATAGAGCGATCGACCCGTGTTATTAGATAGGGGAGGAGTGTCGCCAGCAAGCCTGCTCGGCGGCCATTTTTAATTGCCCTTTGGCGCCCGCTTTGAACTCCCGTACGTACTTGTATAGTATGTTTCTATCCACAGTTACTGACATTTCCCTGATTTGTAAAGCATTGTATCTTGTTATCTAATTATGCAGGTTTTGTTAAATCAATTAACAAGGCTAAGATAATGTCCATACGGAAAATTATGCAAAGAAATTAAACTTAAACTGGTTTATTAAACAAGACAAATATATATAACTGTAATCTGTCTCCCTCTCCCTCCACTTACCTTACATACATACATACATATTACTCTAGTGTGACATTCATACATACATACATATTACTCTAGTGTGACATACATACATATTACTCTAGTGTGACATACATACATACATATTACTATAGTGTGATATACATACATATTACTCTAGTGTGACATAGATACATACAGTCGTGGTCAATAATAATCATCCACATATGGGTAACTTTAACAAATTACTGTGTAATGTTTTCATGTTCACATACTATTTTATTGTTTTAAGCAGTGTGTAGCTGTTTGTATTAAATTAAACGATGGCACTATACCTATTTATTGGAATGTTTATCAGCTAAGGAACAGAGGGAAGCTGTCAAAATCTTACGTGAGTTACTCATATATATGGATGATTATTTTTTACCACGGCTGTACATTCATACATACATATTACTCTAGTGTGACATACATACATACACATTATTCTAGTGTGACATGTATACATACATACATATTACTCTAGTGTGACATACATACATACACACATTCTAGTGTGACATGCATATATACACACATATTACTCTAGTGTGACATACATACATTCATACTGAACAATGTGAACATAAAATACTTATCATATTAGAGATTAAGTACGTTGTATATATATATATTATAAGGTGACAGTGGATGAATGCCAACGATAGTTTTGTTTATCTAACTCATTTCACCTATTAACCGAAATGTATTTATATTTAATCAGCCATTCACTGATATATCGGTTAAAGAAATACTTATTCATATATTGTGAGTCACTATAATGTAGTTAATATACTATATCATCAATGAAAGACCGAATAAATGAAATAATATCTTACCATGGCATAAGCCACCAGGGCTGGCTGGTTGAGGTGAAGGGCAACTTATCATGGCCGCCAACCCACTTCCGGTGGTGACACGCCAGGGGGGGGGGGTTGCGCCCTCTATGTGTATAGCTCTGTGTGTATAGCTCTGTGGTCACATGCAAGGATGATAGACTATAGTCTATTATCCTTGGTCACATGTATGATCATCAGTGTTGCCAGATCTACTTGACGAATAATTTGCCCAACTTCAACATCAGAATTTCCCTTTTTACCTCAATAATTCCCTGCTGTTTACGGCCTTCTTGGTATTTCGTCTGGTAGAAATTTCCTTGTTTACTCTTGAACAATCTATATATAATTTCCCTGTGTGGATTTCAAAAGTTCAAAATTTCATCAAACAGAGAGATTTTTCTGCACCTGGCAACACTGTAAGGGCCAATCTATGATTCTGAGTGAGACAGGTGAGACACTGCAGAGAATACTTGATGTAGTTACAGAGTATGGGAATGATTTTAATGTCAAGTTTGGGAGTGATAAGAGCAAAGTATTGGTAGTGAATGGGGATGACCGGGATATAGGTAGAACGTGGAGACTGGGTGAAAATGTGATTGAAAGGACACAAGAGTATAGATACTTAGGAATAATTGTGGATGAGAAAGGGTGTGATAGGACAAAGACTGATAGGTTATCAAGAGCAAACCAGTGGGGACTCATGTATGGACTGGAGACTATGACATGGACAGTGAATGACTTGAACAGACTGGAAGTAGTACAGAATAGGATAGGAAGAACAGCATTAGGTGCAAACAAGTATGTAGGTGTGGAAGCAATAAGAGGCGACCCTGGATGGAGTACGTACGTTGAGGAGAGGATAGCCAAAGGAGTGTTGAGATATAAGGTTAGACTAGAGGGAAAGAATGAAGACAGATGGGCTCGAAGAGTGTATAAATGGACAGGACGGTACACCAAGTGGAGAAGGATGTGTGATAAGAGAATGGAAAAGTGTGGAATGCAGTACCCAGTGCTAGATGAAAGGGGCAGATTGAGTGATGAGAAATGGATGAATGAGATTAAGAGACGGATACAAGAAATAGGCAGAGATGAATGGATGAGAGGCATAAGTCAGAAGAGCACGCTAGATTGGTACTCCTCTAAGGACATACCAAGGAGTGAAGTGTTCTATGATGGTAGCTGGGGAAGTGAGCTGATGTTTAAGGCAAGAACGAAGTCACTGGAGGTGAATGGCAGAATAAATAGATGGAGTAATGAAGGTAGTAAGGTGTGTGGGATGTGTGAGAGTAGGGAAGATGAGACAGTAGAACATGTGTTGATGGTATGTGATAAGTATGAACGAGAGAGAGCTACCATGCTGAATGTGGTAATTAGTGAACTAGGAGAGAGAAAATGGAGGGAGATGGTGGAAGCGACAGTGGCAGCTAAAGTGCTGCTAGGTCTTAGTGAACGAGAGCTGTACAGTCCAGTGATAATAGAGGGTGTGAAAGAAATTCTGGAAAGGGTATGGTTGAAGAGAAAATGAGTATATAGGGACGAGCAGGTTGTATAGGATATAGAGGATGAAAGTATGATGTGTATACATGTATTCTTTGGTGCTGTTTTTTGTTTTCTCTCTGCAGAGTCTGCTGAGGAAGACAGTGAGAGATCGCCGTTGCAAAGGCTACACCCGAACGCGGGTGACTCTCAGTCATCATCAGGGAATCCGGATTTGTAGTGGATTTTTTTTTGTATTATAATTATTATTATTTAAGTAAATTAGTGATTTTCGAGAATCAGCAAAATAAGTGATTTTTGAGAATCAACTAATTAAGTAATTTTCGGGAATCAGCAAATTAATACGCTGATTCTCGAAAATCATTTGATTAGTTGATTCTTGAAAATCATCTATTTTGCTCTCCATCTCTCTTTCACCTCCTCTGGCATGCACTCCCTTCTTCCCCCTCTTTTGTCCTTTGTACCCCACCACTTCTGCTGCTGTCCTACACACTAAAGTTTTGAATGTTTCATACACATTATTCACTCCCACTCCCTCCCCTATCCCCATCCTTGCATCCCCCAGCACCTCACCCACCCTTCTCTTATATTCCTCCCTATGGAGGTAACCCTTTGCTAGGGAAATCTTACAGGGGAGGGGTTCCCCGTGCCCCTCGCCCCGAGGTCATTGCACCGTAAACAGTGGGCGATGGGGTCGCCACTAATTAATTAAGCCGCGGTCACACTGGCCAAAAAAGGAAAAAAGAGGAAAGTGAAGAGGACGGTGAGTGAGAGCAAAAGGAGAGTGGATGAAGAGTTTGGTAGGAAACTTAGTGAGAAGTTTAGAGAAAACAAGAAATTATTCTGGAAGGAGGTTAAAAGAGAAAGAGGAGAAGGAAAATCTGGGAGCATAAGAATGAAGAGAGAGGATGGAGTTACTGTGAGTGGAAGTGAGGAAGTGAAAGAAGTGTGGAAGAGGCATTTTGATGGTTTGATGAATGGGAGGACGGGAGGGGAGGCGGTGGTGACATGTATGAGGATGGAGGCAGGTGGTAGACGACAGCTAGGATGTATAGCCGCGGCACATAGTCCTTGAACAGACTTCCCCTTTCACCCTGGTCATGGACTTTGTGCCGCGACTGTACAGGGAGAACTGTGGAGGGAAGAGGTTAGGAAAGCAATAGGAAAGTTGAAGATGGGAGAGGCACCGGGGGTGGATGGGATAACTGCAGAGATCCATGGCAGAGATGCTAAGGTGTGGGGGGAAAGGAAGTGGGGGAGTGGATATATGCACATTGGCTTGGAGGCAGAGAGAGGTGCCAGAGGACTGGAGGAGAGCCATAATTGTGCCTCTGTACAAGGGTAAGGGAAGTAGGGATGAGTGTGGTAGCTATAAGGGAATAAGCCTTCTTAGTGTATCGGGGAAGGTGTATGGGAAGGTCCTTACTGAGAGACTGATAGAAGTAACTAGGAATAAAGTTAGTGAGGAGCAGGGAGGGTTCAGAATGAGTAGAGGATGTTTGGACCAGATCTTTGCAATAAAATCAACAGTGGAGAAATATATTGGGAAGGGTAGGAAGTTGTATGCTGCCTTTATGGATTTGGAGAAAGCATAGATAGGGTTGATAGGAGAGCTATGACAGATGTATTAAGGATTTACGGTGTTGGTGGGCGCTTGCTGGAGGGGATTGAGGCTTTCTATAGAGAGGCAAAAGCTTGTGTGAGGGTCGAGGGTGATTTGAGTGAGAACTTTGATATCAGTGTAGGATTGAGGCAGGGGTGTGTTATGTTACCATGGTTGTTCAATATCTTTATGGATGGTTGCATGAGAGAGATGAAGGCAAAGGTCGAGGGCCTGGGTGCGAAACTGAGGTTGAATGGAGTAGATTGGTACTTGGTTGCAAGCTAATTTGCGGATGACACTGTGTTGCTGGCCGAGAGTGAAAGGGAGTTACAGAGGGTGGTGGATGAGTTCAGTCCGTGTGTAAGCGAAGAAAACTGAAGGTGAATGTTGGTAAGAGTAAGGTGATGGTATTTGAGAGGACCAAAACAGAAGCAGGCCTACTTTAATTGACTTTGCTACACCCTATAGTGTGGCTGTGCCAACTAGGACGGAATGTGAGATAACTTTAGGGGATGAGAGGATGGAGCAGGTGAGGGAATTCAAGTATCTGGGAACAGTTTTATGTAAACATGGAAGTATGGAAGGATAAATCAGGGAGAGAGCAGTGAGGGGCAGGCAGGTCAATTGATCACTGAGGAGGATAATGGAGTATTGGAACAGGGAAATTTTGCATGGAGACTCTTCTGCCGTGGCCACCCCCTTGGCGGGAGTTCCCGGAGGGAACGAGGCGTCGGAGCTATAGATAGATAGATAGATAGATAGATAGCTTATTTTCGAAAATAGGCCATTATTCCTCACCAGTGTTGCTATCTATAGGTGCAGGGAAATTTCTCAGTTTTAGGAAATTTTTGCGTCCACACAGGGAAATTATATAAAGATTGTTCAAGAGTAAACAGGGAAATTTCTACCAGGCGAAATATCCAATAGAGTTAATAGACCGTCAATATTCAGGAGTAAACAGGGAAATATTGAGGTAAAAAGGGAAATATTGATGTTGTTGAAGTTGAGGGAATTTCGTCAAACAGACCTGGCAACACTGTTTGTTTACACTTGTGAGCCGAGCCCTACTACCGTCATTCTTGTGTCACCTCAGACTACGTATTTCAGCTGGTAAACCTTCACATCAAAGCTTAGATAAAACTATAGGTAGGTGAATGACTGCAGATAACGGTGAAGTATAAAAAGAAACTAAATTTATATGGTTAAAAGGTATATATTTATAGCTAAATGAGGTAAATAGAGAGAGGGAGGCGTTCCGTATTTACTTGACCCTGGGGCTAGAAAGGAAAGCCTCCCACTACTCGCCTGTCATCATACCTAATTTACAATTCCACGTAGATTGTTATGAAGGAGGCCATTCTTGTCTTTACATGTTGTTTGTTGACTAACTTATTAAAGGGGTGTAATGGTATTTGGCAAATCTGGTCCAACTTGCCTTTATACCATTCCTTGCAACAGGTGACCATTACTATAAAGTTGCTGTGGTCTGTTTCTTTGCATAGTTTGGAGGACTCAGTAGCCACCCAATGTACCGAAAGCATTAACACCCTTTACCATTAAGCCGCGGGCATTATCTATCATGGCAGCTATCTCCCGCACTTACGGTCACTATATAAACAACACATTTGTTATCTAATAGCTTGTAAACCACTCACGCTACATAAATAAATGATACAGGATATTGAAGTACAAACTTTAACTTAGCTGTTTCCTGATGTCCTTGTCAATACTAAAGTGACATCTGTTGGATGGGTAGCCACCTCACAATGACATCAACTCAAAATTAAGTTTGGTAATTATCTAGTATATTGCTGTTTTCTATTACGAGATTTCCACCCTCTGTACCCATTAATTTATACCATTCTAAGACACTTTTCTTCTATGGCATTTTCTTCGGATCCATTTCATGCTCTTAGATACACTGTACTGATAAAAATCTTTGACAGGGTTATGTTCTCTGGAGGGATAATTGAAAAGAAAGACAGGGCACGACGCACAGCCAGTACCAGCAGCAGCGGCGGTACCAGCCACAGCAGTCGGGGATCCAGCAGCGGCAGCGGCGGCAGCAGCAGCGGAAGGCAGGGCAACAAGAGTGGTGGGGGCGGTGGTGGTGGTGGAGGTAGTGGTGGGTCAAGTAGTAGCAGTAGCAGCAGTGGTGGCAGTACTCCTCCAGGCAGCCCCCCACACCGCCCCATGGCCTCCCAGGATAGTCTCAACTCGGAGTCTAAGTCCAGCTCACTCAACTCAAAGCTGGGCCAGGAGTCGGTGAGTGTGGTAAATTGTTTTTTTTACCATAACTGCCACAGGAATTATGAAACCTGTGACTAAGGTATTCACTTAGCAGCCTATGATTATGAAGTGCTGTATTTACAAGTGAGGAACAGGTGGGAGTTGAGAAATACAGTAGTATAGGCATGTGCAATTTGTATTCTTAATTCAGTACTACTGTTCTTCATTTCCTGAGGATGATTGACAATGCTTGCTGCAACACATGGATATCGGAGCATTTATAATGGAAAGTTTCATCCTCTTTATATGAGAGACACTATTGATTGAGTTGCTGGGAATCAGTATTGATTGCTTGATGTCTCAGTATTGTATTTTCCTGTCTCTTTCATGTATTTACAGTTAATTTTCTTAGCACGATAATAAAAATATACATTTGGAATGTTTACTTAGTCTAGTTTAAAAGTTAATGCATGTGGGTGCTTTTGCTTCTAATACACTCATTTACAAGAGTAACCACAGCATCCTTTTCTCAGCTGGTGGTCCTTACCCACACCTCTTGTTGGTAATTGAGTTATACATTTTAGTTTTATTAATATTAATATATCACAAATAAATCCCATATAGTTGTCAAATGAAAATTCTTTATCCAAATATATTTAAAATTTAAATAAGTTTGAAGGGAGATAGGTTTCGTATGCCAGGTAGGCGATTATACGGTACTGTACTGTTTTGCCAACTGAGAAAAGAATTGTCAGTGCATATCTTGGGGGGACCAGAGAATCGTGCTTATAGTTGCATGTCATAGGATCATGTTTCATTCTGGCTAGAATCAATATTATAAAATATTACTAACCCATAGCTTCATTTTTCAGCTACACTATTCTTATACTCTCACCTTTGTGTTGGCTACCAGAGATGCCACATGTACACTCGCCAGCACTGCCGCATGGACAGGGGCTCACACATATTCAGAGATGTAGCACCACTGTAATTATTTAGCTCGAAACAATCCACGTGTGTGAGATGGAGTAGCCTTAATACACTAGCACATGAAGTGAATTTTGTTGCTTAAGGAACTAAATCACTTAAATCTCTTGAACATGTGAGCCCCTGTACCACGCGGTAGTGCTGGCGACTGTACCTCTTAGTCATTCACCCATAAACTTCTGCTCCTCTTTCTATGACAAATTTTGCATAGTGCCATACTCTACTAATGCTTGTCAGTCTGGGGAACTACAACAACAACTAATGCTTGTATAATTATGATATATGACCTAACCTAATCAATTTGCTGTTAAAAGAATCTCTGCTGACAGGTTTGGGATGAGGGCTCCAATAAACAATTTTGCTTCCACATAAATGATCCACGTGATTTTTCAGTAGAGTTTCTTATAATAACTGATGCTTGTTCTCCTCAAATCTATGCTACTTCAGTGAAATAAATTTGTTTTGTTGTCACTTGTCTCTCAGACACTCCTAGCTGAATGAATAAGGTATTATACAGTGGACTGATAGGGTGTGGAAAACACTTTACTTGAGTGGGGTCAGTTTACATAGAAAAAGAATGCCTACAGAAAATGCAAATTATGTGGTAATTCCAGGTGGCCTGACCGGTTACTTACCGGCAGGTACTTGGCATGTCCATTAATAAAGTATTCGAGGGATTCATGCACGAGGCATGGATGTGGATGTGATGAATGGGAAGGCACTGTACAGCATTAGATGATTTATCTGATATATTGAGGTACAGTAAAGTCTCCCTTCCCACAAATTATCAGTACTTAGAATATAAAAGCAGTGGGAAAATATTTAATAGGTACAGTACTAGGATCTTTTACCAAGAGACATTTTACCATAATTTGACATGCAAATAATTGCTTTATTGAAGAAGGTTAGTAAAACATCATATGATACTAATAACATATATAAATAAAATAAAACAAACCTTGAGAATATTTGGAAAGGTAATTGATTCATGCTTCCTCTGTTGCCTCACGCTCCTCTGTTACCTCACGCTCTTCTGTTGCCTCAAAGACGATGAAATCATTGATGGTGGCATCAAGATCTTCTAGATCTAGCCGATCTTCCTCCTTTTGTTTCTTTATAAGGTAGTGTGTCATAAGGGCTTGATGACAGTCATTACCTTTTCTTTCTTTTGGCTCATCCACTATGAGGTGAGATGAAAGTGGTTTCCAACCATGCCTGATACACGCCACTAAAATATCAGTCCAGCGTGACGAATATTAAAGAATTTCCAAAATTTCTTCACAGTGTGAGTAGAGACGGCTGTGTATGAGGCAGAGATTGGTGACAAGGCGCGGGGAGAAGTGGTGGGGTTGCCAGATTCTTCTACTTCACTTTTACTCGTTACTGTCGCTTCAAGTTCTTTCAGTTCATTTGTGAATCAGTTTCTCTGTTCATTTTATCATTAAGTTGCTTGTAAAATAGCAGTTACAAACACGTGAGATGCGTGTGCTTATCGTCAGGCAAGATTTTGGGTAAACATTAAATAGTACTGTACCATGGGATTCGAAATCGTGGGATTGCACTTTAATTAGCGGTACTGTATTGAAGGTACCTGTAGACTAAAAATTTACATTTCCATAGTCGAGAATCTGTTCCTGTGTTTCAATGTACAACAGAAAATTGATAAGAGTTGAAATATTATTGATTTTCAGTGATTGGAAGAGCCTCATAAATTGACCATAAAATTATGCAGTAGTCTGACTCACAGTACATCATAATCTGCATTTGTGAAAAATCTTCATTTGAATACTGTACTTTCTTCATATGCTTTCTATTTTTCTTGACGACTCAGATGAATTAGCCGGCAAATATTTTCTTAGAGCCATTTTTATTTTGGATGTTTATGATTTCAAAAGCTGTCCTAAGCCCCTCTCTTCTGAATAAATGGTATGCAGTAATTTACTTCTCCCTCTCCTAAGTATAAGTTACCCTACTTGTATCAGTGCATTCTGGCTTCCTCTCATCTTTCTGATTTATCATCTCCCCTACTTACATTTCCATTCTACCAGTTCCAGTACTGTACCAACACCTGATGTTGTTCAGCAATATTATTCATCCCTTTCTATGTCATGTATCATAGAAATATTATGTTGCTCCTTATCACATATGATGCCAGAAACATCCTCTTCTCCTTCATCTCATCCACCAGCACCTCTTTTTCTTCCAAACACTCACTCTGTCTTTCCCAATGCCTCCTTCCTTCACCAGCTACCATTATTCCTCTCCTTGTCACCTCCAAACTTCTCATCCTATCACTTCCTCTCTTATACCACCGCTGCCATGCCTTCCTAGTGCTGCGACTCGGGCTGTCCCTATCTTGATGCTAACATTGCCTTTCTTTGCCTCTTGTGTTGCATGTTGCTGACTGGTGGGGGATGATGATGATGTTGCTGTGTGTGTGGTGGGGGGGTCCTCTTGATCAACAACAACAACAACAACACAGCCAGGGTCCCCCTCTGCTGGATCCCCTTCTGCTGGGTCTCCTTCCCCCCCCTGCTCCTCCACCTCCACTTCCACTGACCACCACCACCACAACAGCAACAACAACCACAGCCAACTTACGCATGTCCTCAACGCCACATCCAAAGTGAGTAACACAGGCTTTGCATGGTTCTTTGGGTAAATGCCAGAGCTGCACATCAGTTGGTAGGTGATTTGGTCATGTTTGCAGATACAGTACTATGGAATGGTAGCCTTCAAGGCAATTATAGTATATGGCATGGAGTTTAACCTCTGATCATACCAAAGTTTTATGATCATATCAGAAAGTCTTATGGGTTTACAATTACAGGTCCCACAATTGCAGTACTGTACATTACTTAATTTTTTTTCTTGTTCATATGTTAGTACGTTTGTCTTTTTATATATTTTATCATATTTCAGTAGTGTAAACTTGTGGTACTGAACAATACTTCATAACTGCTTATGCTATATCCAAATTGTATAATGTCAGTTGTTTCATTTGATGTGTGCCATTCAGATGTTCAAATCCTCATTGATGAACCAGAAAAAAATTGGATAAAATTACAGTAGTGTCTTGTGTAGTCTTTTGGCGGATCACTTTAACACCAAGTTTCTTGTTTGTTTTAAATGTTAATACTTACTCTATCCTTAAATTATTAGCTCTTTCTTCTTGTCTTTTGTGCAGAAGAGCCATGAGCTTCTCCCTCCTGCATAATAGAAATATAAAGGAAAAATATATACAATACCAAAGGATTCCTTGACAGAGCTATGATTTTGTTCATAGTACAATACTGTACCTACAAAAACATACAATACTGCATATACTTGCATGACTTTATGTGTTTGAGTTTGTGATTTTCATATAAGTTCATAATTTGGTGGTACAGTTGCGGAAAGTAGTTCCTGTATCCCCTTTCCTACCTCAATACCCTATCTCTAGACCAAATGTGGCAGCACTGTAGTAGTAGTGAACGTCTGTTACAAAATGAAAATGTCTTCATTCATACAGACATTCACCACTACTGCAATGCTGCCACATTTGGTCCAGGGGTAGGGTACTGAGGTAGGAAAGGGGATGCAAGAACTCCTTTCTGCAACTGTACCAGAATGTACAGTATATGTTTTGTTTTATCTAAGAATTATAAAGTGATGTTTGCCAATCATTATGATGGTGTGCATGCAATTGCATGTACAGTCAGGGAAAAAGTATCCTTACACCATTAGTGACTTCTGACAACACCCAGAGTAAACATTTACGTCAAAATTAATTAATAGAAGGGTAACATTTGAATCATAGTCTGGGATTGGGGGAAGTATCCCAAAGTCAGTTATTGCCATTATCATTCAGCTGAATATTAGTTATGAGTAGGACAGTTATGTTTCCTGTCATTTAACTTGGTGATAATTTTTATAGACTTACAACCCTAATCACAAAGAACTAAGAATACAGATGTTAACTTACTCCTTGATGCAGATGACGGTGCGTGAGGGTCGTGGGACTTTGAGGCCGGATGATCCCCCTCTTATGGCTGGAGAGCAGTTGATGGGCCAGGCTAGGGATGTAACCTACCTCTGTCCCTACACTGGTCCCAAGAAGGGTACTCTCTCTGTCACCAACTACCGTCTCTACTTTCGCAGTCCTGACACTGATCCTCCTTTTGAGTTGGAGGTTCCTTTAGGGGTGGTGAGTTGCCCTCCACTATGTGTCATCCCCATTTGAGATGGACAACCATGCAGGACTTGCTATTTTGGATAGGAGATTATCTTACCACCATAACTATTTTAGTCTTCTTTTGAAATTACATTGAAGTTGCATATCTTAGAATCCTGTCAAGTAAGCCTTAGTTTTAGGCCAGGGAAGCTAACTGGGTCTTAAATTTGGACACTGAATACAAGATCCATGTGTTAACCACTGTTAACACCCAGAAATTGTAATAAAGAGTTTCTGAATTCAATCTCCAGGTGGGATACTGGCCTAAATTTGCTTGACATATTACTTTGTGCTTGACTGGAAGCCATAGATATAGTTCCTTTGGTAAAGGAAAACAACAGAGGAAATCCCTTGCCCCTCTCCCCTCCCAGGTATCAAGGATAGAGAAGGTAGGGGGAGCCAATACCAGCCGTGGGGAGAACTCTTATGGCATCGAGATCTTCTGCAAGGACATTCGCAACTTGAGGTTTGCACATAAGCAGGTGAAGCAACAGCAAGATGTGTTTTTCTGTATTGGTTTGTTAAGCTTATTAGCATGGCAAATGTCTATGTTATTAAAAGGGATAATATTTGTCAGCAAGTTGAAGGCTAGTGATATTTTCCAAAGTGTTTATATTGGGGGTCTTCTTTTTGTCATATTTGAAGAGAAAACTTGCATTGAATTTGCTAAGATGTTATTCCTTAGAATACAGCTATGATTTAGACCCAATTTATACAGTGGTATTATTAAAACAAGGGAAGCTCTTTGCTTAACTACAGATATTGAGATGCTGCAGGAAAGGTCATTGTAGACAAAATATTTTATAAAGATGTGGAAAAGTCCCCATTATTAAAAGATTTAAAATACCACTACATTTGTAATACTATACAGGTTATATTTGAAAGGGATAGTACTACATGTCATGTTTATTATATTGATATGGCTAGCAGATGCAAAAATTTAAAGTTGATGTACTTTCCTTGTTTTTTTGTTGTACCACTGTGAATATTACAAAATTATGTGCATACCTGGATAGTACTACTGTATGTTGGCCTGTTTAAATTTACTGTTTATGTAGCTGTTCCATGCTTTATTATAGTTAGTTCCTCGTTGTAGTACCACTTGTTAGGTATCTAGATGTGTTGATCTCATAATGTTCTTTTACTTAAAGTGATTTCTACTGTCTCGAGGGATTTTGTATGTCATTCAAGTTCATTCCAACTCTTACTTAGGAGACTGTGGATAAAACTGTAATGCTGCATTACTTTATTTTATAAACAGGATAAAAAGTTGATAGACAGTACTTGGATGAGTAGTGAAGTTCCTGAGTATTACATCTACCCACAAAATTAAACCCTGCAGGTTGAACGGTTGTGAACTCGAATCATCTCCTCCCATGCTGCTCCACCTCTTTCCACTAAATCCAATTTAAATTTAGCCTTTTATACAAGTGCAGTAAACTGTGTGACTTTCCAATTTCTTAACTGTAAAAATTATAAATGTTGAAGGACAAAAGAATGTATAGTGATGGATTTGGAGCACAAAATATGCCACTCTCTGAACCATTAGAAATTGCATTATGAGCAGTAAAAAATAATAATAAAATGGCAACTGTGGCCTGCATCCACTGTCACTTGATGAACAGTATCCAAGATGGTTTGAATATCACTAGTCTCACACTGAAAGGTTTTGTATTTGTTGGAATACTGGCTGTAGTATTCACAACTTCAATTGTACAGTAGCTCTGCAAAGTATCTGGTCTCATTATACGTTTAAATAGTTTAATTTTCAAATTGATAAAACATCTGAACATTTCTCTGAGTTGAATGTAGTTATTTTGTTAAGATTCACTCATCAGACACCCCTGCACAGATACTCTGCCTACTGTACCTGTAATAGCCAGTACTGTATGATGTTTGAATTGCAGGTACAGTAGTATGTGTATGATCATAGGAGTGTTGGTGTGCATCATTTATCTGCATGTTATTTATATACTGTCTATGCTGTCTTCTCACCCTTGCCTTATACTGTCAATCTTTGAAGTTAACATGTACTATAGTTGGGTGTGATAGACTCAGATGTACACTTTGGTTTTAGTTGGTTGATGTGGATTACAAGTGGTTCTAATAAACCTCTTCAGGAAGTATTATTGAGAAGGTAATTTGTAGTGGATAGTTAATACCAGGTATGGAAGTGACAACCCTATCGGCCACCATTTTTTTATGTGGTGCAGCCAGCTTTGTATCCCTGATGATACAAAAAAGGGGGGGAGGGGGGGCTGCAATCTACTATATCTCTTCCATGTATGACAGGCCTTAGAGCTGGATCCCATGCCTGTCAGGGGTCCAGAAGACTCAAACAGCCAGGTACAGCCCCTGTATGGCTGCATGGAATATGAGGAGTGTGAATGATGATCAGAAGAGATGAAGTGGTAACTGTTTTTAAGAAAGGAAGATGATATGTTTGGAATGTGTGAAACAAGAGATCCTGTAAAAGAATTTGAGAAATATTAAATATTAGGCCAAGTATGGTTGAGAATATGTCAGCTGGCTTGAGAAAGTGGAAATGTAGCCCAATACAGAATAAGAGAGTGAAATGGCAGTAAAAACACAAAGGTATGAATCTGGTGAGTACAGTAGTTGAAGCGGTGATAAAGTAGTGATGATGGTGATTGTGGTTTTGGTATTGATTTTGGTTGAGATAGTTTTATTGATGGTGTCAATGTGGTGGTTAATGATTGCAATTGTGGTGGTGATGGTAGCTGGTCATTTGTAACCAATACCAGATAGAATATTTACATGCTGTCTGTAACTACGGTATTTTGAAGGAGGATAAATGAACAATCTCATACCATCGAGTTATGCTTGGGAGATGTGATGCTGATGGGTTGTGATGTGTGTGGTGTAGTAGTGTGGATCCCCCTCCCTGACCCCCTCAGACTGAGAGCCAGTACCCCGGGCTGGACCTGAACCTGGGTGTGTTCAGACGACCCCGCACCCGCCACAACCTGGCTGCCCTGGTGGCCACACGCTCCTCCCAGGTCAGCCCCACCTTACCCTCGCCCTCACTCTCCTCCACTCTCACACTAACAACAACAACAGTGACTCCTCTCCTTGGGACACTAATCTCATTTCTCTATGGTTGCCAGTTTAACAGTCTCTCTATAGCCGATGTAAGTTTTCCATGTTTGTGGATACCTTTTGGAGCATTGGAACTGACAGGGATAGTTTGTATACACCCAAAGCCATCTCTACAGTATATGTTTTCATTTCACCAAAAGTTCATACAAACTCGGAACTTTATGCTGTTGACCATAGAAAAAATGCTAAATTGGTATCTGTAGCAATCTCTCATAATAGGTGAATCATGTTTTGCTTGACTGATGAACAATGGGCACTTTGTGGTGCAATGAGTGATGAATGCTCTGAAGGATGTTAACTTGCTCAGCTTAGCATGGATTCAAATCCCAGCTATGTCATTGGGGTTTATCTTCTATATACAACCCCAAGTTTACTAACATCCTCTCTCAGTTTGGTGATTGGCATTGGGCAGGTGAACAATTGTTAGATTAGTGTGTGATATTTAGTACAGTTTTTGGATGGTGCTGTGAGATGTATGGTGACAGACTAATAATGGTGTCTGGTTCTGGAGGAATCTTGGAGTAGAATGATTGGTGAATTGATGGGTGATTAAGGGATGTGAATTAGAAGCTTTCAAATTATGTCAAGAAACAGACTTCCTTAGTATAGGAGGTCTGTTTTGTAGAATAGAACAGAGGAAATAGTAATTTCCCTTTTCAATGACACCCTATCCTCTTAACCCTTACATGTCATAATACACGGTATGGTGCATTTTGCTCCTGTAGTACGTAGCAGGATATGTCATATGGCACATGTAAGTTGCTGCCACTGTCATTAATTAGTTTCCTTGAAAAACGGCAATTTTGCCTTCGAACGAGATTGGTGTGCAGAATATGCCCGACATGTAAGGGTTAAACTTGTAGATCCTCGATGTACAGTATTTAATATAAGTTGGATGATCATATATGTTCATATTCATTGGTATTATTAAAACAGGAACTTTCTTTCAGTCATACTGTATTTCAGTACGGTATAAAGGGAAGCTGCAACACCTCTTATTGTTTGAATGACATTAGGCTTATTACTGCTTTTGTTGGTGAAGGATGGGTTTTACTTCAAGTGATGTTAGATTGTTTTCATGCTTAAAAATATTGTAGTGAGATGCTGGGTTGTCATGTTTTCAGGGGAATTGTAATTGCTTTATTAGTTAGATGTAGAAAATTTCTGTACAGGTACTGTAAGTTACCGATACTTTGGCCCTATTTCACAATAGCTGCTATCTTATAGTTACTTCGCAATACAGTACCTTATTTCATTTGTTACCATTCCCATTCAGTTCTGTTTTCAATCCACACACCACATTTGTCACTAAAATCTATATTCACATTCCTCACAGCCATCACATATTTGCTAATACTGATTGCAATAGTATAACCAGTTCTTCATTCCTCAAAATCACAAATGATAATCGCTTCAAATTTCATACATATTTCATCATAACAATCATAATACGGTATGTATATTCACCACAGCTATCACGCACTTCAGAAACCATGATCATCACATAGTTCTATATTCACACCCACCGAAAGCTGTCACGCCATTCAGTCACCACCACGGGAGCTGACGTCAAGAACCTATGATAGGACTTCTTGCCTATCTCTAAATCAGCAGATGCACAAAAAAATATAGATAATTTTATTCTAGTTTTCAATCTGATAATGTTGAATAATTTGTTATATAAAATACTGAAGAAAAAATTATAATTTAATCTCTATACCTGAAGTTATGTTGGCAGCAGGTTGTGATGCTTTAAACA
Organism: Petrolisthes cinctipes; assembly: GCA_033782935.1. Taxonomy (NCBI): domain Eukaryota; kingdom Metazoa; phylum Arthropoda; class Malacostraca; order Decapoda; family Porcellanidae; genus Petrolisthes; species Petrolisthes cinctipes. The sequence continues at coordinate 56,554 of JAWQEG010002363.1, read as the reverse complement.
TGTGATGATACTGTTTTTGAATATTGTATGGACTAAGCAGTAGTGTCAAAGGTTTAGTAGAGTCACTGTCAGTAGTGCTAGTTGATATACCTCTTGCAAAGCACGGCTCATGTTTCTACTGATTTCTATATTCCCTGGCTAAAGTTGTGAATCCACTGCCAATAGGACGTTACTATGGCCATTAGCTGGTGGCTGCTTAATTCTCAATGGGCAGCCATCTTTTGATACCAGCCCTACCCTTGTAATGTTTATGTTGGAAGCAAAATCTAATTATAAATTTAAAGTTTCCCTTTACTGGCCTTTAGGCACCTGTTACTAGAGTGAAACTTTTAAGCCAAATAATGTATTATTTTTCCACCATGGCAAAAGAGAAAAATATTATTCGAGGATCATAATTTTTGTTATAATTGGTTAGACACAGAATTGTTCAAAGTGTTACACACTAAATATATTACAGGAAAATCACTCTCGTCGGATGGTAACAGAGAAGTTGCTGCAGTATGCCTTCCCTGCCTCACACAAGCTGCCATTCTTTTCCTTTGAGTACTGTGAGACCTACCCAGAGAATGGTTGGAGCGTTTATGAGCCTGTGGCTGAACTCAGGCGACAGGTGAGGCTTGTCCGACAGAGATGTACTGGACAGTACAGTCTTACCATGACTATACGTACACCAGCCAAATTATTCACTGTTTTAGAAAGTGTTTATAATATTTTTCTTCAAATCAAAGGCCATTATCTAGTAGCAGCAGTAGTGGAATATTGTTAGTGAAATAGATTCTTCATACTTGTTAATTATGTGCAATCTGTATACATGAAGTTATAACAAAAGTATATACTGTACTGTATAAGGTAAATGTAATGGTGAGATGTTATGCACCCTAGGGACTACCCAATGAATCATGGCGCATCACAAGGATCAATGAACAATATGAGGTGTGTGAAACGTACCCGGCTGTTTGGGCCGTGCCAGCTGCTGCCTCTGATGCTGATCTCAGGAATGTTGCTGCCTTCAGGAGTCGTGGTCGTATCCCTGTAAGTATAATATTATTGCTCATTTATCACAACTGACAGTGAGTATCCACAGCTGATACTGTATAAGTAAGCAGATCACATTTAATTTCTAACTGCCTAGGTAAAGAAAGGCAGAGTCATTGTTATAATATTTGTGCTCCAGGTACTGAGCTGGATCCACATAGAGAGCCAGGCAACCATCACAAGGTGTGCTCAGCCACTGGTGGGAGTTAGTGGCAAGAGAAGCAGGGATGATGAGGCTTACATCCAACATATCATGGATGCTAATGCTCAGAGTCACAAGATTTTCATTATGGATGCACGACCCAGGTAATTATGTTAGTTATGGACTTTGTCATAGAGTTGGGTGATGTATATGTACAGTTGCAGTGCATCGCTTGGATGGGTTTTCCATTGGGACCCTGATGGAGTAGATTGTATGTTGTGTGGATGACATGTGTGGTTGTGTGCAGTGCAGTCTTTCATAATATACTTGATGGGTTATTGTGTTGCAACATTAACAGGCATCCATGATGGATTCCTCCAACCTTGATGTATTGTATGTTACACTAAGTACTGTAGTTTGTGTGTTTGTAGAGTATAGTGGTTGTAAACTATGGTATGTGGGTGCTAAGAGGATGTACAGTGTGATTATAGGGTATGGATGAGTCATTCAGGTGTCTAATAAGTCACTCGTAAATTCAAATTAATACAATGCCTGTGTGTTTTCAGCTGATTTGTATGAAACACAAATTATTATTCAATATAATTTTCTTCTGCAAACAAAGTTCATGCATGGCTACATCATTTCAGTTATAATATTTAAAATTAAGGAGTGACTTACTAGACACCCTGTACTGTGTGCAACTGAAATTTGCTCTTTATGGGATATTTCTAGTTGTAATGTAGTATTAATAGTAGTAGTAGTAATAGTAATAGTAGTAGATTAGTAGTAATACCATAGCATTAGTAGTAGGATGTCACCTCACACTCTGTCTGTGTAACCTGGCAGTGTGAACGCCGTGGCCAACAAGGCAAAGGGTGGAGGATATGAAAGTGAAGATGCCTACCAAAATGCAGAAGTACAGTTTCTTGATATCCACAACATACATGTCATGAGGGAGAGTCTGCGAAAGCTGCAAGGTAAGTCTGGTTGTTTGTTAATTTTCTCCTTTCCACCCTTCCAACTTTGGAGGGGGGGGAGCAGAGACCAGTGACCAGCCTTTTAATCTGCAATTATATTGCCTTTCTATTTCCTTGCATTTACATATTAAACTATATACCCTTCTCACCCCTCAGAGGTGTGCTACCCCACCATCGACAATACACACTGGCTGAGCAACCTGGAAGCAACCCACTGGCTGGATCACATCCGGTGTGTGCTAAGTGGGGCACTGAGGATTGCAGACAAGGTGGAGAGCCACAAGACAAGTGTGGTGGTGCATTGCTCTGATGGCTGGGATAGAACTGCTCAGGTGAACATTTTGGTTTCGGGTCTTGTAAATTGATAAAATTATTGTAAATGTAATTTTGAACTTAGGAAACTTGCAAATTTGGTTAAGATATTACATTAATACAGCACATCAACTGTTTTTTGTATTAAATTCAGGCAATGTACTGAGTATGAATCAACTTATATCAACAAACAGAACAGTGTGTAAGATATAAAGGATAAATTTTTCAATGGTACATAGCTATAGGCTCATAGTAATACTTATTGTAAGGTATGCTCAAAGAAATACTTGATCTCTGTTGTATAAAGGAAATTGGACGAGAGTTAATAATGTCACCCTCATACCATTTTTAGCTGACAGCCCTGGCCATGCTGCTGTTGGATGGATACTACCGCACTCTGCAGGGGTTCATGGTCGTCATAGAGAAAGAGTGGCTGAGCTTTGGCCACAAGTTTGCTCAGCGCATTGGGCATGGTGACGACCGGCACCAAGATGCTGACCGGTCCCCCGTCTTCCTTCAGTTTGTTGACTGTGTGTGGCAAGTGATGAGGCAGTTTCCACATGCCTTCCAATTCACAGAGGATCTCCTTATTACCATACTCGACCACCTCTATTCCTGTCTCTTTGGTACCTTCCTCTACAATAGGTGAGTAGTGCATAACTGTATTTTATTACAATTATGAAGTAGTCTTTGCTGATAGGCAAACTGCAGTATTCACCATTTTTTTTTTTCTCTCTGTGTCTAATTGAAATATAATGACTATAAGTGGTACATTTACTGCAGATGTAATCTAAGGTCCTGTTACCCATATTTTCTGACTTTATTGCTGAACATCACCTTCTTCCTTGGCCAGTGAACGTGAGAGGATGGAACGTGATGTGAAGACCAAGACAGTGTCCCTCTGGTCTCTGGTCCTTAGCAACCCATCTGACTTTGAAAACCCCCTGTACAACCCTGCCACACAGTCTCACGTCCTCTTCCCACTTACCTCAATGAGACACCTCCGCCTCTGGGACAAATATTACTGTCGCTGGAACCCTTCCATGAGACAGCAGGTGGGTGGTGGAACGTGTGGTAGAGTAGGGAGAGAATGGGGTGAGATATAGGGAAAGATCATGATGGAGAGAGAAGGTGGGAATAGGATGGGATAGTAGTTGTTGGTAGAGGGGATGAGATGGAAGGTTGTGGTGGCAAGAGAGAAATGGGATGAGATAAGATGAAAGATGCTGGTGGTGGTGAGAAGAGAGAATGGGAATGGGATAGGGTGGTAGGTGGTAGGTGGTGGTGGAGGGAGTGGTGGAATGGAGTGAGAATGAGGTAGGATTAGTTTATCTTAATATATTTTTTTCTCAGGAGCCTGTCCATCTCCGCTACAAAGAATTGCTACATGTGAAGGGTGAGTTGGAGCGTCGAGTGGAGGAGCTGCGGAGAGAACTTGCTGCCCGACAGACACATGATTCTCCCAGGGTCACCACTGCTATTGTGTGAATGCCTCCCAGTACAAGATTGTCACCTTCATAGACAAACTGACTAAGTAATTTTTTCTACTTATATTATTTTGATCCTATCATATGATGTGATTTAGGCTAATATCCAGAAATTGACGAAAAACAATTTGGGCCATTTGTTTATGAGGGTGACGATTATGTAACATTCCAGTACAGCATCCCAACACCCAAGTCCTCCACATCATAGTGTACCCCAAACCACAACATCCAGTCTATGCTCTCCATCTGATCTACTTAAGAGAGTAAGATGTTGTAGGTGAATTGGAGACCACTGATTCCTCCAAACTGTCCCAAGAAATCTGTTTTGTAGCATAATTTGTAATCATCACTAGCTTCCAAATTGCAAATAATGAATCTAGCAGTTGTAGGCTGTACAATAGCAACAAGAATTAACAGAGAGTGATAATGTCCCTGAGTGTGAGCTTAGGTTGAGTTGTTTTGTCAAAAAGAGCTGTCATGCAGGTGAAGCTTATAATTTAACATCCTAAATAAACATATTACAGAAAATTTTTATGTTTTGGATGGTTTCCACAAACAGTCCAAAATCATTAGGAATATAGCATGAAGTGTGCAGCTTTGCACAGAATTTGTTTTCGTCAAGTGTATTGTATTGTAGGAATACCTTTCACAGAGAAGTGTTATTGACATTGTTTTACTGTTTTCTAAGAGGCCAATAAGTGGACATGATGTCTGCAAATTGAAGGTTGCTGATATCTCCAAATTATGCCTTGAAACAGATGTTGTTTATGGTACAATTTGGAGAAAGAAAACAGCCTCTAGTTGACCGGAATATTGTTGGCCTCTTTTTGCCAGATTGTATTAGAATGTCAATACTGTAAATGATTCTTCCTGAATGATGTTTATTTTCTACATGATTTCATTCTATCAAGAATGAAAGATTTATTTGAGTAATTATTTGTTATTTTTACAATCGTATACAGTATGCATGAGTAATTGTCTAGCCTCAGTATAGTAATTTACATAAATCAATACTTTTACAGAACAATGTAATATTATTATTTTAGGTTAATGAGTAATTAATAATCACTATTAATATATGCAATTATGCAGTATCATTGTATTTATTTACATGTTTACCTATGCTGTATCCTATATATTAATTGTAAAAATTAAATTTTAATTAAATTTACAGTTCCAAGACAGACAGCAATAGTAGACTTAGCCTCAATATTGAAAGTCATGAATGCATTAAGATTTAACTATTTAAGGCCAAAGTTTATTATAAATAAGCTGTGTTGTACAGAACTGTATATATTGTACATTTCCCATCTCATTGGAAGCACACCCAACTTGGAAAATAATAATTGAGAAAAAAAAAAGGATATAACCTTGTCCATATGTTTGTTTACACTCGTGAGAACTTACTGACAGAATGAATGGTGCTGCTGAGTGTCTTCATTATTGACATGGTGTTATAAAGCTGGTTCCTTAATTAAAGTTTAATGAAGTAATAAAAACACAACATTACTGCATCAACTGTGGAAACTTTGGGTTAACTAGAAAGTACAACTATAATTTCAATACTCTTTTTTTAATTTTCAGTGTTTATATTTCAATTATACTTTAAATTAAGTGTACGTTATTGGAAGAGAGTTGTATAGTGTGATTAGCTGACAAAGTCATTAAAGTTCTCTAGGATTGCCTTGATATTGGTATATATAATTTCTTCATGTGTAGTTGTAAGGTTGTGCTGGACTGTCATGGGGAAGAGTTGTGTCCACAGTGCTGGAAGTCAATTAATTTGCTTTGATTTTACAGTGGAGTATTCTCTCACTTTTCATTGTTTACACCAGCACATTGTTATGGAGAATTAAAAACTTCTGGTGTACCCATTATAGCTGTTTATAACTAATGAGAAGCAGATGAATAATGTATTCGAACACGAAAAAAATATTCCAATTGATTTCTGATTAGGCAGACTTAGACATTTTACTGTGACTCTAAAATGTTTCACATTACCCACCCTGTATTTTGTTTGTAATTTTACCAAACATTACTTCATGAACCAGTGTTACATGCGCCGATTAAAGGATTGTGTGAAGAAGTTGCAAGCTAACAGATCCACCAGTCACTTAAAGTCTTCCTTCAAAAAGGTTATACTAGGTTGAAATGCAGGACAGTATCCAGGGTGGTTCATTTGGTATATTTGTTGGGTATTCATACTGGTGATAAACTTTGTAGTGTTGACTACTTGGTGGAGCAGAGCCTTGGTGGACAGAGCCTAAGTTCCTACATATAGTAGAGTTGCTAATAACACATCTTTCCACAGAGCATTTGTATATTAAGCAGTTATTGTTGCAGATAAAATATCCTGCATTACATTTTGGAAAGTCACTCTTTAGGCCTCCACCGTGGTTCAAAAAGGTGGTTCAGAGGACTTTATACATGTAGATTAAATATATTGTAAGTGAAAGTGCTACTGACTAAAGTTCATGTGTTATAAGTGATTCTGCTGTACTTGTAAAGAAAGTCTATATTAGTCTAGTACAGTAATTGCTTTGAGTGTGTGTATGCCTGAATGATGATCAAAGTGGCTGAGTGAGTTATAATTAGAGTGATCTTTTTGTAGCATCCTCTTTATATGTTAACAGATACCTTGTTTCTGGAGATATTGATGAACTGGAAGAAATACAAAACTACTTATTTGTGAATGTGATCATTGCATAGGCCAGTGTGGGTACCCAGTTATTGTACCCCTAAGTAATTGAATAGCAGTAGCTCTTATTACTCTCTTTCATTTTCATACCTTATGTATGGCTGTATGTAAACATACCTGTGTGTGTGTGTTCTCAAGAATTGTTGGTATGCTGAGATAGAAAGATATTTATATACAGCATGTATGTTATATGTTTAGACTCAGGACATGGCCTTCAAACCCTTTTCAAGATCCAAGTCATCTCCAACATATACACTCACTGTAATTTCCACATTAGTAGAGTAGCCATCTGTGAGGCTACTTATATGATAAACTAAATGTTATGTATGTCATCACATCACAATGCATGTCATAATAGATGAGACTTTAGGTATATGTCTCTGTGATTTTGTATTTGTTAATTATGTTATGAATTTAAGGAGAATGATTGTAAACCCTAAATATTTAATGCTCTTCATAGAAGATAATTAAGTCATTAAAGATTATAATTCTTAGTTTATAAGGTGATATTCAATTTTTTTATATTTACTGATGAAGTTAGAAGTGTAAATAATGTAAACAAATGTAGGTTTCAGTTAATGTTGTTGAGGCATCCTGTATATAAGGTTATGTAAGTTTTCAAGTAAAGTCATAGTTCATAATTTTTAGCACACTCTGGATATGTAAATTGGAGTTAATGAGTTACTGTGGACTAAAGTTTCCATCTTTGTACAATGGTTTACTTTCATATTTACAATTTGAAATATTGGTATAACCTCATAATTGGTTAGCACGTTTAATTAGCTGCAAATCATCAACCAGGGAGAATAGCTTATGTGTTTTGCACAAAATATATTCTGAATGAGGCAGAAATTATGGATTGTGGCTGTGTTGGATAATGGAAGTCACATATCCACATTAAAGTTGAAGTATTACAGTAATGCATTAGACTGATTAGAGATTTACCTACAGTACCTTGCAAATTTATTATGTACATTATTATGTATTATGCTAGCCTCTGGCTTGCACAGGGTAGAGTACGCGGCTGCAGATTCTGTGGTCCAGTGTCCGAGTCCTGCTCGGGATAATGCAAAAATCTTACACTGATGCCAGAGGTTACCACCCCTGTGAGCAGGGGATGGGGGATTTGAGTCGGCTGTTTGAGACCTTCCTGCTTAAGCAGCCATAGCTGAAGCTGACTCAGGTCTCATGTGGGTGGAGAGGTCTCTGGGCCACTCATCATCTTAATGATGTGTGCTATAATTGTATTTCATACAATCTAGTGTGTTTTTCACACTGTCCCATTGACTGCCACTCATTGGCGGCCTTTAACCTTTAACAAGAATTATGACTGCAGTATAATGTAATGGATGCTGTAGCATAATATATTTTGCTTATTTATGCATATTAATTATTGTAACATTAATTTCTAATGTCTATATGGTAATTTCCAGAAAAAATAGTTTTCAAATGACACCACTGTGAGAGCTGGAACTAATAAACAACACACACACACATACACAGTCACCCTATTAAAAGAAATTAATACAAAAGATGGATAAAGTTCAAAGGAGGGCAACAAGGATGATTCCGGAATTGAGGGATGTATCCACATGATATCCATGGGTTTAGATAATAGCAGATACGGAGGCAGGACAATACCAGTATAGTTCAGTCCCTGTACATTACACACACACACACGGATCAACATTGCACAGCCTGGTTTGAGTTTCCCTCTGTCAGTGGTGTTTCTCCTAAATCTAAGGGCTGTATGCAAGAACTTTGATGGTGTTGATGATGGTGTGGTACCGGTAAGATGACTCCATAGACACACTACAGAGTCATCATACCGGTACTATACCATCGTCAACACCACCAATGTTATTACATACTGCCCTTAGTGTAATTCATTCTAAGTTTTTGAGTAAAGTATGTTCACTCTCTTGTATACCTCATTTATCTATACTGTACAGTTAATAAGGTATATTTTCTTATTAGACTGCTATTTTTGGTGGAAACATTTTTCAATCATGCCATGTGACTTCTGGTAATGGGTTGGCTGCCCTCCCTTATAATGACCAAGCTGAGGTAGTCCAGTCCAAATTTCCTACACACCCTGAGTGAAGTAGTCATGGATGGTGCCTTGCCTTTGCTAATTTGGGTGAAAGTATAGTACAGTAGTGTATATTTGTTTGGATCCTCCCCAGCCACACATTACGGTCTTTTTAATCACTAAAAATTCAGTTTCCACATTCATCACTTTTTTCTCAAAGAGATGAATAATTTATGTTGGCTACACAGTTAAGTTAACAGAATCATCACAGGATATGGCCTAAAGATGGTTGACTGAATGGCAGATCTGTTACAGTAAATGAAATTTATATTTTCAATCAGTTAATGAATATTCTTTATTCATTGTTTCCATCTGGGAGCTTTCAATCAGGGGGCGGCCATGGCACAAGAGTCTCCAGGTTACTTTACTCAACAAATATGTCAATCACTCATAGACTTATAGAAAAACAGAGTATCTAGTCTTTGCTCCAAATCTTTGAATGGGCTATACTGTACTTTGTATTGTTTACTTTGGCCTGTTGACTCTATGCTGTATTCCATGGCTCCTGGAAGTGGTTGTGGAGGAGTGTAGTACTATAATGAGTAGTATAATAGATGTAGCAGTAGTTTATATTGAGAAATAAAATTGTGCTATATATAGATGTTGTGAGTTGATCCCACATGGTTAGTCAAATTTGTTCCTATGGCATGAGTAGGCCTACACAAGGTAGGTGAAAATTTGTACTGTTTAATTATGGCCTTAGACCCACATCACCTGCTGCACTTCAAGCCACACTAACTCTCATAGCCTTCATAATTGTGTAATTTTGGAATAACTTGTTGGACTGGCGTGGAATTACATATATTCTTCAAGATAGAACATTTCAACGATACCTTATTGGAAAAAGTTTACGCTACAATGAACCAATGAATTTGTTTTATTTTTTTGCTATATCAGGGTAACACACATACATACACACACAAATCGTACCCTTATTTTTATAGATTACAAGTATTACTTTTTAGAGTATTACAAGTTGAGTAAGGTGGGAATCAATAAAACACAACTACTGTGTGACATGCACTGGGTAGGAAACAGTGAATGAATACCTACTCTCACCATTGTACTGTATGAATGTTACCATGACTAAAATCTGTGTCCTTTAATAGTACAGTACGATTATATAGTTTATTCAGCCTTGTATAGTCACGAGCACTAATAAGTATACAGCTTTGGTTGAAACTTTGAGCAGAACTAATTCCAATGGATATCTTATTTACTGTATCTAGGTATTCGAAGTACACCTGAATACTTATTAGTGCTCGTAACTGTACCTTATCCAATCATTCACTTCCTGCTATTGGCCTTTGAATTACTTGTTGTGTAAGATGATGTAACGATAGCAGCTAATTAATGGGGTGATTTTTGCTTATCTGTTGCACCAATAGATTATTCGTTAACGTTTATTTGTTAGAGGGTATTGGCGCCCCGATCGAGCCACTCTTTCAAGCCTTCTAATGTCCCTCCATAATTTCCTCTTCATCAATCTGTCATTCACTCTTCATCAATCCGTCATTCATCCATTAACTTTTCAGCAATCCGTCATGCATCCATTCACTCTTGCAGTCTTCCTTATTCAGTCATTCATCCATTCACTCCTCAATCAGTCATTTATCCATTCACTGTTCCTTAATCTGTCATTCATCCATTTACTGCATCAATCCGTCATTCATTCACTCTTCATCATGCCGTCATTTATTCATTATCTCATTCTTTAACTTATCATAGCGCACATGTGAGTTGCCATGATAGTCTAAGTTCTTCAAAGGCAGATTCCGGAGAGAGAGAGAGAGAGAGAGAGAGAGAGAGAGACTGTGACTGTGACTGACTGATGTCTTAGTGAGCCAACCAACTTTTTCTCTCTGTTCTGGAGGTAATGTCTCCACTTTCCCTTTCCCCTCCCACTAAGTTTCCTCCTCCCTCTGTAAACTTTCCCTCCTCCTCCCTCTGTAAACTTTTTCCTTCTTTTTTCCTCCCTTCGTCTAATTCCCCAACTCCTCTCTTTCTTTGGGCTCCGTTCTCTCAGTACAGGAGCTGTTTTGTGGCACATTTTGGAGGAATTGATTACCCAGCCATTTTTTGCCTGGACTGAATCATTGCCACCTTAAGGGACCCTGTGATGTAGTCAGAAAATTGGAGATAAACGAGTCCTTCAAATATTGCTAAGAAACATACACACCCACCTGTAATGGAAGGAGCTTGTTTCATGGCATGGTCAGGAGGAATCAGAAGCCTCCAATTTTCGTACACGATATCACAACTTCACAAGGTCCATAATTAAGGGGAGATTCTATTGTTGGTGAATTTGAAGGTCTGTGATTCCTCCAAACTATGCCACGAAACACCCTTATATTAGTACCATTGAAGGTATCTGTTTTATGGTATAGTTAGGAGGAATTAGTAGTAGCCTTCCAATTTACCAACACGAATGATAATCTTCCGGTAATTAAAGAGTATAATAAACATTTTCTATAGATAAATAAACATAATTATTGAAGAAATGGAAATAATACACCTCTAGCCAGCCAGTTGATTTTCCTATGTGCCTCATATAATACAATAATTTATATGGTATTTCATCATTATGTATTCAAACTTAAAGTTTTTGCTCTCTAATGAACCAAAAGTATACTAAAGGGGATAATAGTATACTTTTGATACATACATACATTGGAGCATTTTGATTCCTCCATAGTATGCAAGGAAACAGAACCAGATTAACAAAATAATAATAACAGCCTGTTAATTGGAATAGTTTGGAGAAATTATTTGTTCCAGATTTACCAACAGTGTACTACCCGTTTAACTCCCGTCATATTCTGAAATCTGGATCTTTATATAGCTGAGGACCTACAGTATCTATCTATATATATATATATATATATATATATATGCAGAATAACTTGCAAGGAAAATGAAAAACGGAATACCAAGCTTTCGTCTATTTCTCAAGACATCTTCAGGGTAATACAGAGGAACGAGTGAAGGCAGTGTATTTATATCCCACACTGTTACCAATTATCACAATATGTCCACCCAAACCCACTTGTTTCATCTCAAAATCATTTCCCAGTGACAACACATACACATTATTATGAACAACATATGAACTACACTTATACAAAACTAACAAATATAACATAAGAATACAAAATAGTAAATGAATAAAAATATCTTATACCCGGTGGGGGTGGCAATACGTATGAGAGTATGTGTTGGCCCTACTCAGTAGAAGGACTACCAGAGGGTATAGGTGAGGTCAAGTCAGGTGAGGTGAGTTTAGGTCACGCCACCCCTTACAGCGTCACACAACTCTCTTGCTTTCTTTACTTTTCCATCTTTAAATAATATATTTAGCAGAAATTTATCCATTTTATATAGTCCATCATTTAAATTCATAGTGTTATTTGATCTTATTAATACAGTCTCAACTATTAACCTCTCGACATTGGAGTTTGATTTATATACATTTTTTGCTTCATTCCAGTTAATTCAATTATTATAATTTTCTACATGTTTAAAAATACCACTGGATTCCTGTCCTGTTCTAACCGAATATTTGTGTTGTTTAATTGTCTCTTCTAAAAGTTTTCCTGTTTGGCCAATATATACATCATCACATGACTTACTCGGTATTAGATATACACTACCAGTATCAACTGAAGGGCTATTTTTGATCAGTGAAGATTTCATAGTTTTTTTCATACCGAAAGACTACTTGAATATTTAGGTTACGCAGTATACGAGTTAAAAGAGTTAGATTTTGGTGGAATGGTAAAGCAAGTATGTTTTTCTTTTCAAAAGGCTCTCTATTACAACTACCATAATATGTATTTTTAGCCTTATTTAGACATATATCTGTGAATTCCTTAGGGTAGCATAACTTGTTGGTTAAATTATAAATGTAGTTAAATTCCTCATCGAGAAATTCAGGGTCACAAATTCTTAAGGCTCTCAAAAACATACCAGCAAATGTTGACTCCTTAACTTTTGTATGGTGATTTGAATAATTATGAATGTATGAATCAACCATTGTGGGTTTCCTATATACTTTGAATTTAAAACCATTACCGTTGTTTATAATCATTGTGTCTAAAAAGGGTAATTTACCATCACTTTCTTCTTCAGTTTTGAATGAAATGGAAGGTACTAGATTATTGAGTTGCCTTAAGAAATTGTGAAGATTTTTGGCTGAAGGCCACAAACAAAATATCATCAACATATCTGAACCACGGTAATCTAAATTTACAAATTTTTGGCAAAAAACGAGTTTTAAAATATTCCATGTACAGATTGGATAAAACCGGAGATAGAGGGTTCCCCATAGCAAAGCCGAAAGTCTGTCTGTAAAATTTCCCTTGTACAGTCGGCAAAAAAAGTTTCGTTACCACCCCTACGTTAATTTTAACATCGATAAGCGCGGCAGGGTTGGTACTCCGCCGTCTGAGCAGCTGTGCCTCGCGGGCCGTGGCAATGACAACTTTTTATATCAAAAGTTTAACTGATTTTAAATTAAATTTTGAGTGTTCAAGAACTATTACTATTTAACTATTCATCATTAAACATAAAGAAATACGTTTGAGTATTTTAGAACAAGAATAACCTTGAAATACCCAGAAAAAGCAGCACTGGGTAAAAGTACGTCATTCCTACTTGCCTGACCATTAGACACTGAGGGGTCCGGGAGGGTAACGGAGGTATATATGACACTCGCCCCCATGAAGGTAGTATATGTGGAGGCGCCAGTAGGACCTGATTTGTGAAGCCACCAATCTGTCATTTCCGGCGCCTTCAAGATGGCACATACCTTTGTATGTCAGGTCAGAAGCCCACTTTTACTGAAACATATCTTGGTGTACGCCATATTGAAGGCGCCGAAAATGACAGTTCGGCGGCTTTACTTTACTCCCCTGGATTAGTGAGCCAAGGCGACTCCACCTATACTACCTCCATGCTCTCGCCACACCTGACTCACCAGTCAGGCCTACCAACATTACATCACACTGTTAAAAGGATGGTAACGAAACTTTTTTTGCCGACTGTACAGTAAAGACACTGTTGAGTACATATAACTCAATTAATTTTAAAAATATATCATTGCTGACTGGTAAGTCTATTTTATCCAGATCTTCACAGAGATAAGAGAGGACATCTTGAACAGGTACTTTTGTAAATAGGGAATTTACGTCAAAACTTATATTAATTTACATGGTTCTTGATAATTTCTTATTTTCTGTATTAAGCAAGAGAGTTGTGTGACGCTGTAAGGGGTGGTGTGACCTAAACTCACCTCACCTGACTTGACCTCACCTATACCCTCTGGTAGTCCTTCTACTGAGTAGGGCCAACACATACTCTCATACGTATTGCCACCCCCACCGGGTATAAGATATTTTAATCATTTACTATTTTGTATTCTTATGTTATATTTGTTAGTTTTGTATAAGTGTAGTTCATATGTTGTTCATAATAATGTGTATGTGTTGTCACTGGGAATATATATATATATATATATATATATATATATATATATATATATATATATATATATATATATATATATATATATATATATATATATATATATATATATATATAATTCATGGACGAAAGTTGGAGTAAAACAGAACCCGATTAATAAAAACACTGGTGGCCTGTTGCTTGGAATAGTATGGAGGAATCATTTGCTCCTGATTTGCCAACACTGTATTATATCCCCTTAAAATGTCACGATTCCTCCAAAGTAGGCTATCAACTACTGCTATATAGCTATATATACTTAGTACATTAGGTTGATGAATGAGCTTATATTGTTATGATGGTCAGGACTTACTGTATAGACTCGAGGGATGAGACTATGAATGTTTTCCCGTTGACTTGTTTTGCATCTTCGCTTTTTTTTTATCTCCTCAAAGACGCAGCTCCGACACATTTGAGAAGCAGAGAGGCGTAAGAGCCACTTCACCTGGTTGATAGGACACTGATACGCGAAAGGTTTCAGGAGATGAGATTGTATGTAGTATGAAAACTTAGGTTAACTTGGGTCTGGAGCTGATTGCTTTCCTTCCTAGCTCCTTTGCTTGACTGTCTGTCTGTCTCTTCGTCTCATTCTTGATATACTCGTTTCCCTGCCTGTCTGTCTGTCTGTCTCAGCATTTCCCTGTCACCCTATACCTGTCTAACTACTTACTGCCTGTCACACCTCTCTCTGTCTATCTGCCTGTCTACCTGTTTACCTTTCCCTCTCTCTCTATCTATCTGCCTGTCTCCCTGTTTACCTTTCCCTCTCTCTCTATCTATCTGCCTGTCTCCCTGTTTACCATTCCCTCTCTCTATCTATCTATCTGCCTGTCTCCCTGTTGTTCTGTCTGTCTTCTCCATGCCTCCCTGTTTTCATTCCCTGTCTTACTGCCTCGCCTCCCTTCCTAGTTTCCGTCCCTGTCTCCCAACCTGTCTTGTTCACTGTTGGTTTTTCTGATTCTCAACCTTTGATGACATACTTTCACGAGATTTTCCTTCGGTTATTCTTTTATGTAACTAGGTCATTCATTTCCACTAAATACATTACTTTAAGACAGGTCCTTAGAGAGCGACTCGTGTAAACTTCACAAACTTCTCAGGGGAAAAGCTTCTAAAACGTTCAACTTTGCCTGTAAATATCAACTAAGAGTGTTTTTTTTTTAGGAAGACTGAGAGGGAAGGAAAGGCGAGAAGAACCAAATCGACAATAATCATCAGTCGAACAGGATTAATTAAGGGAGCAAGTAACCAATTATACTGTGGGTCTGAGATTTTTGTTGACGCACTGGAAGCAACTGCATGGTCTGATTACTGGCAAGAAGATGTGACAGGAAACACAAATACTGTATATTCTGTAGTGTTATAAGTCAGTGGTGAGTCGACAGTATATATATATATATATATATATATATATATATATATATATATATATATATATATATATATATATATATATATATATGGAGCCAGGGAGAATTTTTTATTGAGTTTTTCAGAGTGGCAATATAACTCTCTCTCTCTCTCTCTCTCTCTCTCTCTCTCTCTCTCTCTCTCTCTCTCTCTCTCTCTCCGGGAACAATCGTCATTTAATTCTCCCATTTCTTTTCAAATTTTCTCTAACTCCCTGACACCATCTTTCTTCCTCTCCCAAGCACTCTTTCTCCTCTGTTCCTTCTTCCATCGTTCGTCCTACTTCTATTCTTTCCCCTTTTCACCATCCACCCTCATCCTTCATTCACTCTCCCACTTTCATCCTTCCCTTACTTCTTCCTCTCTCACTTTCTTTGCTTCCACCCTCATCCTTCTCATCCTTCTGCCTCTCCCACATCCTTCTCTTACTTCTTCCTCTCTCACTTTCTTTGCTTCCACCCTCATCCTTCCCTCTCACCAAATACCCAGTTTCCAATTTCCCCTAGCTCCTCTCCCTTTTTTTTCGTCACCTCTTCTCTATTACACTCCGAGGATAAACAGAGTAGGAAGGATGTGATGGTGAAGGTGTTGTTGGAGTGTTGAAAGTGGCCTATGAATATCATTATGTGGTGGTGGCTTGTGTGTTTAATGTCACCCAGGGGTACTCTCTCTCTCTCTCTCTCTCTCTCTCTCTCTCTCTCTCTCTCTCTCTCTCTCTCTCTCTGTGTGTGTGTGTGTATGTATATATTTTTCTCACTCTTGCCCACATTCATTTTCTCTTCTCTTCCACCTCTCTCTCTCTCTCTCTCTCTCTCTCTCTCTCTCTCTCTCTCTCTCTCTCTCTGTGGCGTGTGGTTTGGCCAGATCCCGGGTGAGTTATGCCTTTATTTACATACGTAGCCTGACTTCAGTGAACATCGGAGTGGCAGGGATGTGTATTGAGGCGGCGGTGTGTGTGTGTGTGTTCAGAGTGATGTGTAATATGTAGCTTGTGTACTGAGGCGGTAGTGATGTGTGTGTGTTCAGAGTGATGTGTGATATGTAGTCTATGTGTGTGAGTGGGAGGAGTGTGTATGTATATAAGAGATGAGGGAGGTGGTGTGTATGTATATGAGAGATGAGGGAGATGGTGTGTATGTATATGAGTGGAAGGGATGTTTGTACCATGAAACATTAAAGGTTGAACCAGTTTGTATATGTGTGTAGTACAGACAGATAAATATATATAAAAATACACGTTGTTAACAGTAAATAATGAATACTATATAATAATACACGTAAGCAGGCAATGGTTAATAACTCAGTACTTTTACATCTAACAATTCATGTTGTAGAATCGAATGTAAATAGATAGTTGAAAATATATCTTAATAGTTTATGAAGATGGTGTATAGTAGTGTACAGTACATAATACAATAGTCCTTCTTCCTCAGTCTGTCTCTCCCTTACCCTCCTTCTCGCTCTCTGGTCCCAAGGCAAACGTCCCTATCTCACTCTTCTTCCTCTGTGTTGACGTTCACTCATCCGTTCTCCTCCCTTGACAGACTCCGGTACACCCCCAACCCACTCTGTGCTACACTCACACACCACCACCACACCCTCTCAGTTCACTTCTCTTGTACACTCCACATCACACACCCTCTGCTTACAATCACACAAAGCTACACATGCCAACATCACATCCCAACTACTCTATACTACACTCACACACCACCATCACCACACTCTCTCAGTTCCTTTCTCTACTACACTTTATCCTACACACACACACAATCACACCACACTACACATGCCTTCATCACACCCCAGCCACTCCGTACTACACTTATACACATCACCACCATACCCTCTCAGTTAATTTATCTTCTACACTCCACATCACAACCCCTCTGCTCACAATCACACCATACTGCACATACCTCTCTCTCACACACATCACCACCACACCCTCTAAGTTAATTTATCTTTCTACACTCCACATCACACCCCTGCTGGTTATACTTACACCACACTACACATTCCTTTATCACATCCCAGCTCCAGCCACTCTGTACTACACTTACACATCACGATACCCTCTCAGTTCCTCTCTCGTCTACACTCTATCTCACACACCCTCTGTTTACAATTACACCACACCGTACTGTACCTCTCTACCACTACACATCCCATCATCACTCCCCGACTACTCTCTCACTTGTAGACAGGACAAGCCATTCGTATCCTGGTAAGGGCTGATCCTATCCACAAGTAAAGAATTGGTCCTCTTCTACAATACCCTGGCCTGTTGTGTCTGTCTCTCTTCCTACTTTTCCTCGTCCTTCCTTCTATTTATGCAGATGAGGGCTGGTGGTCTTATCTTGAAGGGAGGACGTTGGCATCTTCAATAGTCTTTCCCTCCAACAAGAAAAAATCGTCTGGTTATAGTCAGAATGCTGCTAAGGTGATCATTCCGTCAATATATATATTTTTCAGAATTGGTATACGGCATATGTTTTTCCTTTCGTGTTTGTTTTTATTACTTTACGAACTGATTCACATATTTATTGGTTTACACTAATTTATTGTCTTACTGGTTTGCACTGGTTATGCTATTTTTGACCACCATATATAGTTTTATAAAATACTCTGTATGTACTTAGTGTGATAACCTTTAGTACACAATAAATGCAATGTGTGTGTATGTATGTGTATGGATCTGTGTTTTTATTTATAGGAATGGAGAAATATCCGTTGGCGTCCTAACCTACCTCACCTCACCTTATATGTCATTGTGGAATACACAACCTACCTCACCTCACCTTACAAATAATTATGGATTTACACGACCACTCACCTCACCTGTTCTTTATTGAATACACGAACACCTATTGGCCACCCAGCCTACCTTACCTCACCTTACCTCACCTCACCTCGACCAGTCATCGCTAATCTCTACCCCACGTGTTGGCTCAGTTGTGACCCCTCTCTCCCTCCTCCCCTCCCCACGCACCCACTGTCAGTTGAAATGTGGCCTTGGCTCCTAATTACTAATACCAATTAAATGACTTTCTGACATACGACACTGTAAATTTCCAAAGCGTGCGCAACGTGTAATGGAAACGAGAAAGTGTATTTATCAATATGTAGAATAATCATGACGTGTGTGTGTGTGTGTGTTGTTTGATGACCTGGGCCTCGGTAATGGAATCCATGAAGCCTATGTCAAGTGTGGAAATAATAATAATTAATGTATGAAATATGAATGCGTGTACCATATATATAAAGCAACATATAATCAACTAATTTTTTTTTTAACGTCCCAAAGAGTGTTCACAAACATAAAAAATTTACCCCCTCGTCTGATGCAGAAAAACTACCAAAGTGTACAACTGTGTCAATACTCTGTTAACCCTCGTCTTTTAATTAACTCTTTTCCTGTCGGTACTTCCAACTAATACAAATCTTTATACTATTTCTAATATCACTTTGAGGCTGTACTGTGAGATATAAACAAATGTCTCTTTATATTGTGGCATCCAGAAGGAGTCGACTATAATACCTAACAATATCATATCACTGAGAAAAGAACATAGACCAAGAATATTAGTTATTAATCTTTTTGAGAACGGAAGATGACAATGTACCAAATGTTTTGTACAAATATATACGTAAATAAACAAGCAAATAAATAAATAGATAAATAGATAAATATATACGTAAATAAACAAATAAATAAATAATAAATAAACAAATATATTAATAGATAAATAAATCAATCAATAAAGAAAAAAATACAAGCCTGTCGTTGCGTTCCCCCAAGACTAAAACTAACTTTGTATCCTTCAAAGTATTACAGGAAACAAGAACAGATTGAACAAAAATAATAGTGGCCTGTTGCTTGGAATATTTTGTATGAATCAGTTGCTCAGTTAATTACCAACACTGTATTACCCTTTTCATTAATCATTTTCAACATCCTGTATTTCCGAGTGCATTGTTTACACTGTTACGTATTGATATACATTGTAATAGTATATAAAAGAGTTTTATTTTACCTATCTGTTTGTATCATAACATTGAAGATATTGTTATGTTGTGGTAGGCATACAGCTGAATATACTCAGGTACCCGATATGATAATTAGCGACATTAATCCCTCCCCCCCAGCTTACCTGCCGACCAATGACATTCCTTGCCTTTACCCCTGACCTGTAGAAGCCCACCAATGACCGGCCTTGCCTTTACCCCTGACCTGTAGAAGCCCACCAATGACCGGCCTTGCCTTTACCCCTGACCTGTATCAGCCTCCACCAATCAGCACTCGATGCTTGCTTGATACCTGACTCCCTCACGGTGATGCTGGCACATGATTGGCTCACAGTTTTATGTTGGGTAGTGTCTTAGTACATTTTGGAGACATCAACTCTGATCAGTCGACTATTTATACCGGTCCCTACAATTCACCCATCACTCTCTCTCAAGTTCCTGAGAAGACAACATCTGGATTGTTTCCTGAGACACATACTGGACTATGGCTTCCACATCTACCTCTCAAGTTCCCGTCCTCTTGGATCTGGAGAATAGGCTGCAGCATGGAATTTTTGAACAATCACTTACTTGTGTAGCGAGTGGTATTGTGAATATGATGACGCCCAAAGAAGTGCAAGACTCTGCCAAAGACAGGATCTTCTGTAGAAGACTGATAATAGCCATGACCAGACAAAAGTATACGGCTCTATCCAGCGAGTTACTCTCTAGAAGAGCTCGCTTAGGAAACGTACTTAGAGTGTTGGGAACGGAAGAACGAGAAGACCTTCAACAACTCATGGTCAAGTTCCAGTGTAGAAGGAGGAAGCTCACCTCCTTATTTCTTCGGGGCGCCCAAAACTTTTGGGAGTGTAAGGGAGACACACAGCTGTACGGTGAAGACTGGAAGGACAAGACTGTATCAGAGCTCTATCCCACAACACACCCCGATGATATCCCCGAGGAGCAACGTATTGCGCCTTCATTACACTCCATGAGGGCCAAACGGAGAAGGGAGTACAATCTTCGACGAAACGAGAGTGGAGGTGAGACAAGTGAAAACAGTGGGGAGTGCAAAAGGAGAGAAAACAGTGAAGAATGCAAGGATCAGAAAGTCTCTGGTGCCAGCAGTAGCAAGGACGTGAAGGTATGGAAAGTTTCTGTTCACTGCAGGGGTACCGGGTATGAGTTTTGTTTTACTTTAGTGTTTTTTCATTGCTATTCAAGTCCTGTTACAGTAGAATCTTACTCCTTGGGTAATCTGGTAAATGACTAAAGTAACTATAAACTTACTTTTCATAATAGATCTATGGGATTTTGTTTTAGAAAGTTGGAAAGTAAACCTATTCTGTAAAACCGAACACACGTTCGGCTTGATCCTTAACAGCGGTAGTCACAATGCTTTGGCAATGGTCTCGTATTGTTTTAGAAATATAAAGGACTTGTGATTTTAATACACTCATCACCAACCTTAGAGTCTCCTAAAATATTATAATAAGCTTTTATTTTATTTATTATTTAGGAATATTTTCATGTATTATTTGTATACATATTTGATTCCTAAACTTATGTGTGGATTCCATCTATTTTCAGGACTCTGCAGACAGACGCAGGAAGAACAAGAGAACCAGAGACCAGGAAGATGATTCACAGGACAACGACAGGAAGAAGGCCAGGATCGACAACACCAACCATGAAGTGTATTTGTGCCAGAATACAAAACAAATCAACAACAACAACAACAGCAGCAGCAGTTGTATTACTGGGGGACATATGGCTGGTCAGAACTCAGCAGACTCCAGGACCCCGATCAGTACTGGCCCTACAGACGTCATCCTTGGTGAAGGGATGAGGACCGTCCAGAATGCGACACGAAATATCAGAAGCATGATGGAGGCTGAAGTGGAGATTGAAGTGCCTTCCACTGCCTGGGAGAGGAGTGGGAATGAAGGGGTAGAAGAGTTGTTTGCCCCTCTCTTCGATTAGATCAAGTGAACCCTCATCTCGTAGAAAAAAATGTTTAGGAGATGTTATGTTTTGATATTATTGACAGCCAAGGAAATCGGCTTCGGTTCAGTCAGTAAAGTAAGCTTCATCTATCTCTCTTTCCTTTCAGTAACAAGTATAACTCGTTTGTTTAAGAACGTTTTGAGTGTCCATACCAATCTTAGTTCAAATATCAATACCAATCTAAGAGTGTACTGTATGTATTCCATTTATGTGTATTATGATTCTCGGTTTGTGCCTTTTTATATATTAAGGGGAGATTCTTTTGGTGGTAAGTTAGTGAGCTCGTGATGCCTCCAAACTGTACTAGGAAACAGAAACCCCTTATTTGTAACATTGTGGTCGTCTGTTTCCTGGCATAGTTTGGAGGAATCTGTATCCCTTCATTCAATATGCAAAGAACAGTCTCCCTTTAAGCAAGTATTTTGGGTTTGTTTAAAGATGTTGTATATTTTGGACGAATTGGAGTCTATATTGCCTTAGAAATATTTATTATCTTAAATGTGAAATGTAAATAATGTGAATAGTTGTCTACCTCGAATGTAAGTTGTGTATATATTTTAATTCTCAATTGAATAAAGGAATTTCCCAGCTTGTTGTAATGTATTTGTCTTGTGATATATTTGTATGTGGTCACCATTGTACATACGACAACCATTTCCTATTCAATTGTTCCTTGACTTATGCGAAATATCACAATAAATAAAATACATCGCCTTTAATATAGTTTTTTTATTTTCATCTTATATTTTTTTTTAAGTTCAAGCAATGTGTCTTATAATTTATTGGTATCAGTTAGACATTGATCCAAAGTGGAGGTTAGCATCCCTTACTGCTGTCATACTGTATACTGGAATAGGTCACTGATGCCAATGTTTGTTAAGACACATTACTCACCACCTCCCTATCTCTCTCCACAAAACCAACCCATCCTTCCCCTTCTCTCTCCACCTTACCACCACCCCATCCTTCTTCTTCTCTCTCCACAATACTATCCCATCCTTCCTCTTCTCTCTCCACCTTACAATACCCGGCCTTCCCCTTCTCTTTCTCTATTTTACCAACCCATCCTTCCTCTTCTCTCTCCACAAAACCAACCCATCCTTCCCCTTCTCTCTCCACCTTACCACCACCCCATCCTTCTTCTCTCTCCGCAATACTATCCCATCCTTCTTCTTCTCTCTCCACCTTACCACCACCCCGTCCTTCTTCTCTCCACCTTACTAACCCATTGTTCTTCTTCTCTCTCCACTTTACCACCAACCCATCCTTCCCCTTCTCTCTCTCTATTTTACCAACCCATCCTTCCTCTTCTCTCTCCACCTTACCAACCCATCCTTCCCCTTCTCTCTCCAGTTTACCATCCCACCTTTCCTCTCTCTGTCTCACCTGTATCTGTCTGTCCTCCACCCAATTACTCTCCACCCACTCACTACCCCTTCTCTCTCCACCCTACCACTTCCCCACCCCACCGCACCGATGAATACTCCCCCTTCCCCACCACTATACCCTCGTCCCTGCTTCTGTGCCCCCCTCGACTCACCTTCCCCCCACCAACTCCATAACCATTACACCCGTCCAAGCTGCCTTGCTCCATCCAGCCTGCTACGATTTCACGCTGCTCCAGGATTCTGCATATAGTCAACCTACAGTTACCGAGGCTCGTGTTTCCCCATGTGCAGGCCAGAAGAAATTTAATCCCACCGAGAGAGTATACCCGGTGTTGTTCTGCTTGGTATATTTTGGTAGCCAGTTCCAAACATATATAACCTCTTCGACCAGGTAAAAAAATGGTTACATATTTATTATTTAGCCGCGATTGTTTGAACACGAAATAATATGGAGACTAATTGATATTTTTATTACGTTTAGAGCACCACACAGCCTCTTGTCTCTTGCTAGATAAACAATTAAGATCAAAATGATACCATATCTCACCTTCAGAGACACTTGATTCATATACAGACATCCAATCTAGACTTGCAGTAATTTTATATAGGCCTGTACATATAGAATTAAAACTAATATACCCGTAGCCTGCCCATACCTTCTGTGTCGAAACTGAGTGTATATCAGGATAGATAAATATAAAATTGATCGGTTCTGTAGTGTATATCAGAATATGTATCACCGTAATAGGTAAATTTAAATTGGTTCTGTAGTTTGGTGTAGCTAATAAGTATATATCAGAATAGGTATCGCCGGAATAGGTAAATATAAATTGGTGTAGGTAGTAAGTGTATATCAGAATAGGTACTGTATATATATCAAAATACATATCCCCGGAATAAATAAATATAAAGTGGTTCTGTAGTTTGGTGTGGCTAATAAGTGTACAGTATATCAGAATAGGTAAATATATTAGATTACGTATAGCCGGAATAGGTAAATATAAATTGGTTCTGTAATGTGGTGTGGCTAATAAGTGTATATCAGAATAGGTAAATATAAAGAATACATATCCACGGAATAGGTAAATATAAATTGGTTATGTAGTGTGGTGTGGCTAATAAGTGTACAGTATATCAGAATAGGTAAGTATAAATTGGTTCTGTAGTGTGGTGTGGCTAATAAGTGTACAGTATATCAGAATGGGTAAGTATATAAATCTGTTCTGTAGTTTAGGTAATATATATAGAGAGGGAAGAAGGTCAATGCTGTTGGGAGTTATTGAGAGACAAGAGAGGCTGGTTACTCGAGGGGAAATTTACGTCTACGAGTGAACCAGCAACAGTTACCAATATTCCAGCACTGGCCCAGTTGTACAGTCCATGGCAAAAGTTCTGTGGCATTTGTTCCATAAAATGATAGATGATAATGAATGATAGATAAATAAAATGACTTAGATGATATATTGAGATTATTATTATGATTCCTCCAAACTATTTCAAGCAACAACAGAACACCATTATTTTTATCCATCTGGTCCTGTTTCCCGGCATACTTTGGACGAATCAAGGCACTCCAATGTACCAAACGTATTTTCATCCCTTAAACAAACAGTCCTATATATATATATATACCAGATGTTAATTACCGATATCCTGTGTATTTGGAATTTACAGGAGGTGGAGTGTAACTTATGTCCCAGACTGTACATATATTTGTGATTTACAGGAGGTGAGGTGTAACTTGTGTCCCAGACTGTACATGTATTTGTGATTTGTAACTTATGTCCCAGACTGTACGTACATATACATATTCAACAAGGGTTCTGCTTCCACATGCATACTTGCCACACCAACGTTCTCGCTGCGACGAAGAATTTGGAAATGGGCCCATGCAAATTAAATTTCACTGGAGCGGGAAGCACGTATAGTCCCAACACAAGGTGGAAACGATTTGAGTATTTTGAAATTAGATTATTATTATTATTATTATTATTATTATTATTATTATTATTATTATTGTTATTTTTATTATTATTATTATTATTATTATTATTATTATTGTTATTTTCATTATTATTATTATTATCATTATTATTATTATTATCATTATTATTATTATTATTATCATTATTATTATTATTATTATTATTATTATTATTATTATTATTATTGTTGTTGTTGTTTATAGAACATTGTATATATGTTGTTTTTATATCCTGAATGAAAAACAACAACACGCACACATGCTTAACCAATACAAATGTCATAACAATGTAACAGTATAGCAGAATAATACAATATATACCACGTAATTGTCTTGAGTATAAACAATATGTGTAGGTTTATGAAGCATAGTGAAGCAGACCGTCAGATCATTATATACCAAAAGAAAAAAACCAAAAGAAAGAAAATAAATTGTACAGTGTTGGTATATCTGGAGCAACTGATTCCTCCAAACTATCCCAAGCAACAGAACACCATTATTATTTTTGTTCATTTGGTCCTGTTTCCTGGCATACTTTGGAGGAATCAAGACACTCCAATGTATGTACAGTACCAACTTAATTAAGGGCGTAATACACATTTGGTACACTCATGATGCCTTATTTCTAACCAGGGTGTAAGGAGTGTACATTTGGACTCATGAATGGGGGGTACAGCCCAAGTGAAAGATGGTCAATTTCTCCCAATATCAAGTTTCTTAGTGCCAAATAGGAGACACCAGGGGCAGAAGTCAGTATTGAGGATGGTAATAAAAAACAAGTACCTGATAATAGACACAGGTTACTCAAATGGGACAAGTATCTTTCACCTGGGCTGTACCACCAATTCCTGTGTCCAACTGTACATTAGAGTGCCTTGATTCCTCCAAAGTATGTCAGGAAACAACAACACCAGTCTAAAACAACAACAACAACAACAATCATTATAATTATCCTGTTGCATGAAAAAATAATGTGGAGGAAACAGTGGCTCCAGATTTATAACCAACACTGTACTATCTCCCCTGAAGTCTACGGTTTCGACAGCTTAATCTGACACCCAATCATCATACGTCATTGGAAACGGGTAATCATGGTGGTAGTTAGGGCCTATTGAGGGTGATTGGGGGGGGGGGAGGAGGGGAGGGGGGCGACGTTTGGAAGGAGAGAAAGAATGAATCGCGGGGAGAGAGATTAGTTGGTTGGTTAGTTAGTTAGTTGGTTTATCTTGTTGTGAGGCTGCATGGTGAGGGGGTTCTTTATCAAAGTTGTCCCCCTTCCCTCTCCCCAGATCTTCCACCTGTGTGTGTGTGTGTGATATTCCTTCCCTTGTGTGTGTGTGTGTGTGTGTGTGTGTGTGTGTGATATTCCTTCCCCTGTGTGTGTGTGTGTGTGTGTGTGTGTGTGATATTCCTTCCCCTGTGTGTGTGTGTTTGATATTCCTTCACCTGTGTGTGTGTGTTTGATATTCCTTCCCCTGTTTGTATGTGTGTGTGTGTGTGTGTGTATGTTTCATATTCCTTCCCCTGCGTGTGTGTATGTTTGATAAATAATCCTTCCCCTGTGTGTGTGTGTGTGTGAGTGTGTGTGTGTGTGTGATAAGGAAAGTGGTGGAGAGGATGCCAAAGGTTTTGTATGAAAATATGACAATAGTGTTGAGGAAGACAGACAAGCTTCTTTATAAAACTGGTTAGGATGAAATAATGATGATGACGATAATAATAATAATAATAATGATGTAGGATTATAATTGTTGTTGTTGTTGTCGTATTCTGTACATTAATGATGATGATGATTATGGTTAGGGAGCATAAATATAACAATGGAGACACTCGTGAAAAGTTGATAATGAGAAAGGAAAGAAGATAACAAACAATTGGCAAGTGTGTTTTGTGTATTATTATCAACACACGAGTGTATACATATAATATTCCAAGTGCAGCTATAGGGTATCGAGTACAAGGATCATCAAAACAAGGCCTTACTTACTTTCCACTCTTTTTTATTGGACAAGTTTCCATATACATGTTATAAATGGGAGGAGTGTGATGGGGAGCAAAACAAACATTTCAGTCTGAGAGTATAGCCTAGACACAAGGACCCCAACAATACGGTCCTTGTAATTGGGTTGTGGTGGTGGTGGTGTTGGTGTGGGGGTGTACAAATTTACTTAAAGTCTAATAATGAATGAATAGAGTAGCTAGCATTTCCTTATTCTCTCTCTCTCTCTGTCTGTCTCTCTCTCTGTCTGTCTCTCTCTCTCTCTCCTCTCTCTCTCTCTCTCTCTCTCTCTCTCTCTCTCTCTCTCTCTCTCTCTCTCTCTCTCTCTCTCTCTCTCTCTCTCTCTCTCTCTCTCAACCCATACAGAACAATTCCCTTTTCCACCTCTCTCTCTCTCTCTCTCTCTCTCTCTCTCTCTCTCTCTCTCTCTCTCTCTCTCTCTCTCAACCCATACAGAACAATTCCCTTTTCCACCTCTCTCTCTCTCTCTCTCTCTCTCTCTCTCTCTCTCTCTCTCTCTCTCTCTCTCTCTCTCTCTCTCTCTCTCCCTTGTATATACAGTATCGTTTTGCTGTTGAGTCTCGATCGTATTTCAAGGTCTGTTTGGGGGCGATTTTAGCATCAACTTGTTCACAGGGATTGGAGCATTTTGAAAAGTATGTCTGAGTAAAAAAAAAAAAAAAATTAGTAAATATAATCTCCTGTGTTCCATAGTGGTCGTGTGGAGAATTTGATTAAGGAAGAAATTAATTGTCTTACTGTATTTCGTTTACCTTCTATTTTTGCACACCAATTAGTAAAAATAATGATGAGAAATTTATCCCAAAACATAATAATTACTACTAAGAGGTTAAATAAATATCAGAACCACACGATATAAAATGGCTTAATAATTATAATCAAGATACATATGTGCCAATAAATAATAAAAACACTATTAAAAGGATACTACCCCCCCCCCCCCAACCTCAATGTCACTGTAAACATCACTTTCTAAATTAGTTTGTACAGCATCGAGAAAATAATGATTACGTGACCTGTGTAACTAAATAAACCCAAACAAACAATATTGCCACACCTTACAACACTACAACAACAACACCAGTAACTTTAATGGGGTTGCACTGTGTTGTTGTTGTTGTATTTCGGAACAACTACAACACCAGTAACTTTCATGGGGTTGCACTGTGTTTTTGTTGTTGTAGTAATTTTGGAACAACTGAAACAACAACAACAACACCAGTAACTTTCATGGGGTTGCACTGTGTTGTTGTTGTTGTTGTTGTTATATTTTGGAACAACAACTGATTCCTCAAACTATTCTGAGCAACATGTCCCGCTTATTTTTTGTTAATCGATTCCTGTTTCCCCGGCATACTTTGGAGGAATGAAGGTGCTCCAATGTATGTACTCACCAAAAGTATACTATGCCTTTCATAATAATAACCCGTGTTGAAATCTACCCAAACTGAAAAAAAATGAAAAATATTATAGTAACAGTCAGTCAGTCTGTAGTCGAGTCAGTCATTATACTCCCAGTCACTTATAGAGCAGTCAGTCTGGAGTCGAGTCAGTCATTATACTCCCAGTCACTTATACAGTCAGTCTGGAGTCGAGTCAGTAATTATGCTTCCAGTCACTTATACAGTCAGTCTGGAGTCGAGTCAGTCATTATGCTCCCAGTCACTTATACAGTCAGTCTGGAGTCGAGTCAGTCATTATGCTCCCAGTCACTTATACAGTCAGGTCTGGAGTCGAGTCAGTCATTATGCTTCCAGTCATTTATACAGTCATCAGTATGGAGTTGAGTCAGTCAATATGTTTCCAGTCACTTATACAGCCAGTCAATATTTTTCCAGTCACTTATACAGTCAGTCATGCATGTCCTGTTTGTTTTCAGCCAACTTTCAACATCAAAATACGTTCACTTCATTCATAACATAGGCATCCCATCCCTCGTTCAACACTAAAATACGTTCACTTCATTCATAACATAGGCATCCCCTCCCTCGTTCAACACTAAAATACGTTCACTTCATTCATAACATAGGCATCCCCATCCCTCGTTCAACACTAAAATACGTTCACTTCATTCATACATAGGCATCCCCATCCCTCGTTCGTGTCAGCTTGAAAAACGTGGCCTGTGTTAATGAGGAAGATAATTTCACACGTCACTCTAAATATTAAAGTGGGTAATTATAGGAGAGTGCTGGTTTAAACTGCATGGGGCAACTGATTCCTCCAAGCTAATTCAAGCAACTTATAGACACCATTATAATTTATTTCCTTACCTGGTCCTGTTTTTCGGTCATACTTAGGAGGAATCAGGACACTCGCATGCACAAAAAAAAAAAAAAAAAAAAAAAAAATCCTCCACGACATGTTATAAAACGGGTCATCGTCTTTACTTGTATTGAGGATTTTTTTTTTTTTTTTTTTTACCATCTAAAGAAACGTGTGCACTCTATTAAGGGGAGGTTCTCTGGTTGGCAAATTGGAAGGCTACTGATTCCTTCTAACGATACCAGAAAACAGACGTCCTCAATGGTATGTACTTCTAGGGGATCTGTTTCGTGGCAGTGTTTGAAGGAGGAATCACAGACCTTCCAATTCACCACCAAGAAAAATCTCCCCTTAATGTCCTTCCCCCTTTATCATGGAAGAATGGTTAACAACACTCTTATAATAGGTGTGACTGAAATGAAAAAAAATAATTTGATCAAGGAGGCCACTGGTATTTTCCAAACTGAGTCAGAAAACACACCACTTATATCGTGATAGTGTACGTGTTGCCTATCATAGTTTAAAGGAATCAGTTATCTCTCAATTCACGTTCACAACTAACTTATCCTTCATAAAACTTATACGACGAAGAAAACATGTGCTTGCTGAAAACACCCTGACCTGTGCAGAGTATACTACCTCTCATTTAGACAGACCATATTCATCCCTGTATTAATTCATTTAGACAAACCATATTCATCCTTCATACTTTTATTTAGACAACCATATTCATCCCTGTATTAATTCATTTAGACAACCATATTCATCCTTCATACCTTTATTTAGACAACCATATTCATCCATGTATTAATTCATTTAGATAACCATGTATATCCCGATTATTTCCTCATTTAAACAACCATGATCACACTTTTACTTCTTCATTTAGACAACCATGTTCATTCTTCATATCTTCATTGAGACAACCATGTTTATCCCTTCCGTTCTTCTTCATAGTAACGTAACATTGATTAACGATAGATATATTTATAACTCGTCATAATAAACTTCTATGTATTGACTTAATGCTACAACTTACAGCCTAGTGACTAGTAGTTCCAAGGCGCATTTCTGAAACGTAATAATAATGATGATAATAATAATAATAATAATAATAATATAATAATAATAATAATAATAATAATAATAATAATAATAATAATAATAATAATAATAATAATAATAATAATAATAATAATAATAATAATAATAATAATAATAATAATATAATACTGGTGGTACACAATATCTACTGAAATGGCTAATTATGGGAAATTGAGGTGACAGGACAATCACCCTCTTGCAGGTATGTGTTGGGGTGAGGTGAGGGTGAGGTGGGATGTGTTTTGATGAGGTGGGGTGTGTTAGGGTAAGGTGAGGTGAGGTGGGGTGTGTTAGGGTAAGGTGAGGTGAGGTGGTGTATGTTGGGGGTAAGGTGAGGTGAGGTGGTGTGTGTTGAGGTAAGGTGAGGTGAGGTGAGGTAGGGTGGCGTGTATTGGGGGTGAGGTGAGGTGAACTGGGGTAAGGTAAGTTGAAGTAAGGTGAGGTGAGATATGAGGTAGTAAAGGTGGAACGAGATGACACCAGGCAGGATGGATACACAAGGGGGTTTTAACAGTAGCCCCACTGTTACAACTAAAGGGGTCGTTTGTTGTCGTGTGTGAATAGGAGTCTACGTAGCACTCCAGAACAATGCGAAGAAAACAGGACTCCCTACTCGTGTACTGAAGTTACCTGTTTTCTGGCATAGTTTGGAGGAAATCAGTAGCCCTCCAATTCACCACCAAAAGTAGTAAAGTATTGGTAAATCTGGAGCAACCGATTCCTCCAAACTATTCCGGGGGACAGACAAACATTATATTTATTGATTTGATCCTTATTACTTGCATACTTTGGAGGAATTAGTAGGCCTCTAACTCACCAACAAAGGAATCTCCCTTTAAGTGTGTTCGGGGTGGGACATATGTTGGGGTCACCGTAGCATCGTCAAAAGAAAGAAAAAGTATTGCACGTAACTCCACAAACCTGTTCATTTGTTTGTGATATGTTATGATTTTGAGTTATGATGATGATGATGATGGGAGAGAGAGAGAGAGAGAGAGAGAGAGAGAGAGAGAGAGAGAGAGAGAGAGAGAGAGAGAGAGAGAGTTGGTTAAATGAAGTTGTGTTTGGGTAGGTTAGTTCATATTAAGTTGTTTACACCTAAATAGTGAAATCAAGTGTGTGTGTGTGTGTGTGTGTGTGTGTGCATGTTAGGCCTGAAA
The DNA here is from genome assembly GCA_033782935.1 of Petrolisthes cinctipes. NCBI lineage: Eukaryota > Metazoa > Arthropoda > Malacostraca > Decapoda > Porcellanidae > Petrolisthes > Petrolisthes cinctipes. Next base: position 24,942 of record JAWQEG010002363.1, on the reverse strand, counting down.
CATGTAGACATAATATTACAGACTGGTGTGAGAATGGTTGCCTGAATACAATAATGATAACTTGACAAAATAATGTACAGTATGAGATGAACGTGTTGAAAAAACCCATCAGCTTTTAATTAAGACAGGAAATTATTCTTACGTTATAATCAATACTTCAGGGTAGAAAATATATTTGTTGGGAAGGTAATGTAATTGTAGGGAAGGTAATATAATTGTAGGGAAAGTAATATATTTGTTGGGTAGGTAATAAAATTGTATGGAAGGTAATATAAATGTAGGGAAGGTAATATAAGTGTAGGGAAAGTAATATATTTGTAGGGTAGATATTAAATTGTAGGGAAGGTAATATAAGTGTAGAGAAGGTAATATAAGAGTAGGGAAGGTAATATAAGTGTAGGGAAGGTAATATAAGTGTAGGGAAGGTAATATAAGTGTAGGGAAGGTCATATAAATGTAGGGAAGTGGTGATGTCCTGTCACTTCTAATAAAGGAGAATAAATATATTAACACAAGAGGCATCAGTGTCACCATCTAAGCCTGAGACAGTAGAGAAAACAAACACTTATTACTCTACTGCACATATATATACCTCCACTCCCACCTTAATTAACCACCTAATTCTCATGTTACCCACCTAATTCTCATGTTTACCCACCTAATTCTCACGTTACCCACCTAATTCCTACCTCAACCATCTACGACCCACATTTACCCACCTATTCTGTACGTTTTATCCACCTATGTCTCTCGTTACCCACCCACCTAATCCCAACGTTACCATACTACATCTACTTTACCCAACTAATGTTCACCTTATCGTTCTATCGCCAGTCTAGCTCTTAAGTGATTAGGGTGGTAGTGGAGGCAGTTCTGTGTGTGTGTGTGTGTGTGTGTGGCAGCTCTGTGTATGTGTGTGTGTGTGTGTGTGTGTGGTGGTAGTGGAGTCAGCTCTGTGTATGTGTGTATGTGTTCAGCTCAAGACAAAATTAATCATGTACTCAAACTGCACCCAAAATAATCGATTGTATGTTCAACTTGAGAGAAAATAGTCTAACAAAATCAACTCCCAGTAAAGTCCACAGTGAGTGAGTGAAGTTAAAGGGGTATATGTATACTTCTGGTACATTGGAGTGCCTTGATTCCTCCAAAGTGTGCCAGGAAACAGGATCAGATTAGCAAAAAATAATGGTGTCTTGTTGCTTCGAATAGTTTGGAGGAATCAGAAGTAGCTCCAGATTTACCAACACTGTACATACAACCCCATTAAGAAGACTCAGTTATAAGTTTTTGTATTGTCTCTATCATTTATTTGATAATATTTAATTTCTGCGGCTTTATTTTAAGATGGTACATACAAAATTATTCACTCAAGGGTACCACAGTGTTCGATTGTACACACACACACACACACACATGATCACTCTCTCTCTCTCTCTCTCTCTCTCTCTCTCTCTCTCTCTCTCTCTCTCTCTCTCTCTCTCTCTCTCTCTCTCTCTCTCTCACACACACACACACACACACGTACGTTCATACCTAATATATACATAGGTACTTTCTAATCAATTTTGTCTAGAGCTGAACATTTCCTGGAATAAGGTGCCTCATGCCTAGATGGAGGTATTTATTTATTTATAAGTATGTTGTCGCTAGTTACTTACAACACAAGAATGTATAATAGTCATCATAAGTTTGGTCCTAAGTGAATATCTAAGTTAAATCTTTAAAAATAAGAATATTTAATCGTTTCCATCAAGGCGACTACAGGGCAGATACGAGCTCTTTATTTACATGACGCACGTACATTGCTTGGTGTAAATGAGATTAGGCTCGTATCAGCTCAACGAGGCAGAATCCGCTCTTCAGTGTTCATGGCACTGCATATTAACACACATTCACCCAGATTTTTTTCCACATATTATTTTTTTTTGGGGGGCGTGACATTACGTGAAAGTAGCAGCAACGCCTGTTTACATTTTTTCAAGATAAATAAGGCTTACAAACAAACCTTTAGCGCCAACGTTTCTTAAGTAATGTGGCAATTCCAAACACCACGACACAAAAATAGGAAAGCAATTGTCTGTCTCCATCATCACACATATTAGCTTTCCTTACCATCTCTCTCTCTCTCTCTCTCTCTCTCTGGACACATAGTAGCCTACATCTGGCAGGAATGATGACGTCACCCAGGCTGTAGTACGAGCTTAAATTCTTTTTTCAATAGTCTTTAGTTATCATCTTATTTACAACATAATAATAATAATAATAATAATCTATCTGTTTTACATGTTTCCAAGAGAACACTTGTTATCAATTCACATTTTCTTATTTGTTGTTGTTGTCGTGTCGTTGTATGCAAATAGAAAACCCCACAGTGGCAGATGGAATATTGAGAGTTTTTCTACGTGCATAAATGATGGCGACATACAGGTTGATTTTCCACCTGGGTATCCATGTATTATCACTCTCGGGTTTCTCTCTGGTGAAGGTTGTGATGCCTTGTTGTTCATGTTGTGTAGCCAAGGTGATGGTTGGTTCAGTCAGTACACACCAGATTCTCTCTCTCTCTCTCTCTCTCTCTCTCTCTCTCTCTCTCTCCTCTCTCTCTCTCTCTCTCTCTCTCTCTCTTTAGTTTCTAGAGGTCTGGATGTTGTCATTATATTTGTATCTTCACATTTACACTTTTACACTTAGCTTTGTGGATTCATAATATGTTTTGGATGTTAACATAATGATGCTTCGATTGTCATATTTGAATTATATATTAGACAATTTATCGTCCAGTTTCTACTTTTTCTTTATGGTCTTGATTTTCACTTGTGTTTGTGAATGTCCCTCCTGTGAAAAATCATTACAATGTCTGATTATTTTCGCTGTACAAGAGGTAAACATTTTCTTTGACCATATTAGTGGTACAGTACATTTGTAGACCATTGCTACAACTTTCATAACATCAACATTTTTCTACACCATTACTTCTCGACACCCTGCCAGAAAATAGTTGATATTCCGAACCTTCATCTTTTCATTAATGAGCCAAAAAGATATTCTGGCTAAACAGGTCCATCCAATTCTGTCAATATGACACAATACACGTTCAGCTGTAAACAATGACAGTCTTAGACAACACTACTGTATATATATCCAAAAATAATGGCTCGCAATATTCCACGTTACTTATGTCTTCAACGCGAATATTTTTAGCCGCCAGACTCACAACTATTCTTCTTTAACGTTAAGGGTTACATATGATCCAGAATGTTTATGATGCTCCAGTGACATTCTGGTTTATAGAGTTTGAGGAATGTATTTATCATTTGGCACACTGATGTCTTTCTAGGATGGAGTTGGATTGGTATATTTCTTTGGCACAAACAATTATATTCTACACTAGTCTCCAAATAAATTAATCTTTTCCCAATCCTCTTTTCATCCAGTCATGTCTGTTTGCCACGACTCAATCAATCGGATTATGTAGAGATTGAAAGGTAGGAAAGTGGCAGGTAGAGAGGGAGGGGAGGAGAGAGTATCAGGATTGGAGGAAGAGGGTGGAGAAGGAGGAAGAGGAGGAGGTTTACGTAGAGAGAGAGGGGAGTGGATGTGAGGGGCAGGGTGGAGGTGGAGGTGGAGGAGGAGTAAGGGGTGCAGTTGGGGAAGGCGGGTGAGGGGGGGCTTGCAGGAGTAGGTATAATCTATTGTTGAGTCCATGGTGTGTGTCCGTCAGCACCCCTACGGTTCCTTCACTCTCTGTTACCACCCCTTCTTCTTCATCTTCTTCTTCCTCTTCACCGTCGTCTATTTCATCGCCTCCTCCTCCTCCTCCTCCCCCCCGGCCTCCGTCAGTGTGGTGTGTGGGGAGAGAAGACAAACCAAGTGTCAACACCACGTCGTCACTGCTGCTATCATACCAATAACTCGTCCACCCGTCCCATGACTGTCCGCCCTTCCCACGCCCTCTGGCTAGCAGGAAACCACCCACCAACAGTGCCACGCCCACACAGGTAGCCACCACACCCGCGCCCACCACGGCCCCGTCACTGACACGCCCATGTCCAAGACCAACGGGAAGAGGCTGGTTGGACCTGATGGTGTGATGACTGTCCCCTCGATACACCCATAAATCCTTGTATCCCGCTGCTGTACCCACACCCAGACCCACACCACCCCTCTCCCTTGCATGCCCATGTCCACGCCGCACCCCGCCTCCTTTACCCTTCTTCGCCTTGGTACAGATGCGTGTCGTGGTGGCGAGTGATTCCCCCTCCCTCTGAGTGGGCTGAGTGGTGTAGGTGGTCGAACGTGTTGGTTGGGTCAGGTGGTGGTGGTGGGGGTGTGGTGCTGGTGGGGGCATACGGTTGTGTACCAGCCAGTACGGTTGAAACTCATCCGATAATCCGGTATTCCTGGAAATAATGCTAGTGGTGGTGGTGGGGATGGTGGTCCTGGAGGTGGTAGTGATGGAGGGGGACAGTGGAGGAAGAGGAGACGGTAGTTGAGGTGATTGTGTTTTTGATGGTGGTGGTGGTGGGACGAGGGATGTATTGGTGGTGGTGGTGAAGGGACGCCACCTCCATCCTCTCCACCACAGTGTTGTCGTGGAGTGTGTCTCGCCTCCCTTCATCTCTCCCTTGTTGTCCCCCCTGACTGGTGGTGGTGGTGGTGGTGAGTGGTGGAGGTGTGGTGGTGAAGTCACTCTCCTCCAGTAGCATCACAGGTTTGTACCCAAGGCTGTGGGGCGTGGCACACCTGTCGCAGAGGGAGGTCGAGGGTTACATTAGTACGTTTTATATATATTCAGGGAAATAAAAAGTTGTCATGAACTGATTGAGTCATAAAGTCTAACTACACTGTATTTATATAGACACAAGACATAGGATTCATGCAAGTGCTCAAATAGAGGTCTTAGCCATCTCCGACACACACACACACACACACACACACACACAACACTTAATTAACTCCATACCTGCCTCCTACACACACATACACGCACACACAACACTTAATTAACTCCATACCTGCCTCCTACACACACATACACACACACACACACACACACACACACACACACATCACCCTACCACCGATACCACTCAGGAACTTCTTGCAACTACAGCCACAAGAAAGCTTCAATATATTGCCGGAGGGAGGAGAGGGGAAGGGAGGATGCAGGGGAGGAGAGAAGGAAGGGGGGAGGCGGAGGCAGAAGGAGAGGTGGAGTCAGGAAAACTTAAGTGCAGGAGCTCAGGTTAAAGTTTGATAGGAAAATTGAAAAGCGGGCCGAGTTTTAATGTCATTCTTGGTGGTGTGGTGTAGGAGGCAGGTATGGGGTTGATTGGCTGGTGTGTGTGTGTGTGTGTGTGTGTGTGTGTGTGTGTGTGCGTGTGTGGCAAGTATGGAGGTACTTATGTGTATGTGTGTGGGCGTATGTATGTGTGTGTATATAACTAATTTACCTGATACTGTGAGACTTGTAGAAATGTACAGGGGATCTGGTCATCCACCTCTTCATCCACAACACCCTCTCACTCAGGCTGCAGTCCCACGCGTTCCCACTCAACTTGGCCACCTGCGGGAGAGAACGGGAGGGAAATTGAGTGGTGGTGGTGGTGATGGACGGGGGAGAGTGAGTTTTGGTGGTGATGTTGGTGGTGGTGACGGGGGAGAGTGGGTTTGGGTGGTGGTGGTGACGAGGGAGAGTGGGTTTGGATGGTGGTGACGAGGGAGGGTGGGTTTTGGTGGTGGATACGTGGGTGGGTTTAATTGTTGTTGTTGTTGTTGGTGGTGGTGGTGAGTGATATATATGACCTAAACTATTGTATATTATGGTTTATTTATATATGTTACGTTTTTTTTTTTTTTTTTTTTTGCGAAATCGGTGATTTTGCAAAGATTCCAGTCATTTTGCAAATAAACCAAAATCTTGGTATGTTTGCAAAATCACCTTAATTGTCTGGTTACTTTGCAAAAAATACAAAACAAACATAATAATAATGTTGTATTGCACTTACGTAGTCTTACATTTTCTACGTGTTGTAAGCCCTCGAATACAGCAGCGTGTGTACGAATTCTTGTGGCCAATACTAGTTTCGCAAAAAAATAAACGTAACATAATTATATATTCTTTCGTAACCATATCATTGCAATAAGTGTCATTTTTATGGATATCTTAGAGACAATGGTTATCCTTCGCTTCTTCAAGTCTCAGTCACATTTTCTATAGCATTTTTTTCTCGTTGGGGGAAGGGAAGGGACAGAGTGACGGGAGGATTATAGTTTTTGTAGAGTGAGGTAAGCCTAGAAGGCCTGTGGGGAATTGGTGTGTTAAATGTCACTCACACACACACATACACACACAATCACACTCACACACACACACACACACACATACACACACACAATCACACACACACACACACCATATTCCCTTCATGACTTTTATTTCCACAATCTTAGCTTAATGATTAAATACGATCAATCTGGACCACTAATTTCTTATGTTAGTCCCAAGCGCTTATTCAGAGATTGATTATAGTTTGCTTACATGTGAAAAAAGCTATCTCGTTCCTTCTTATAGTATTCTAATCCCAATTTTTATTCCCGCGGGCTCCACAATCAACCATTATATCCGAGAAATTAAAATAGAAGCGGTGAAATAACTCTCAACTTTCCCGCCACTCAATAGTATGCTACTCCCGCGCCGTCCTGCCCCTGGTGGAGAACAGACGAACTACTTATTGTAAACATAATAATAATCACTTTGACTCGTGCCAGAGGTGTTAATTACTATAAGAGGTTAGTGGTGGTGGTGATTTGACCCTTGTTGTGTGTGATGATGCTGGCTGGTGATGAACGAGTGATGCTATATGTAAGTAAAAGGTGATTTATAAGTAATAGTAGGAGATCATGGAGTAAGTGATGAGTTAAAATGGTGATGATGGTTTGTGAAATGGTGATGGAGTAGTGATGAGTTGAATTGGTGGTGGTGGTGAAATGGTGATGTTTGTAGTGATGATGACCGATGGTTATGTTGAAATGGTGGTGAGGGTGGTGGTGGTGGTGCTTGTAGTGATGAGCGATGGTTATGTTCAAATGGAGGTGGTGAAATGGTGATGTTTGTTGTGATGAGCTATGTTTATGTTGTAATGGTGGTGAGTGGTGATGTTTGAAGTGATGAGCGATGGTTATATTGTAATAGTGGTGAAATGGTGATGGTGGTGAGTGTGGTGATGTTTGTAGTGATGAGCTATGGATGTATGGAAATGAAGGTGGTGAAGGTAGTGAAATGGTGATGATTATAGTGATGAGGGATGGTGATGTTTGCAGTGATGAGCGATGGAAATATTGAAATGATGGTGATGAGAGTAGTGAAATGGTGATGATTATAGTGATGAGGGATGGTGATGTTTGTAGTGATGAGCTATGGATATATTGAAATGATA
>JAWQEG010002363.1:0-12500 GCA_033782935.1 Petrolisthes cinctipes | reverse complement strand
ATTCACACACACACACACACACACACACACACACACACACATACACAACTCTTTGCTTCAGTAATCTATTTTCTTCGCCACACTGTTTAAAGGTTTTCGTATCAATGACCTCCATAAAAATAATGAAGTACTATTTAATAATGAGATAATTGTAATAAGAACAGCAGTAACAGCAATACCAATAAAAATTAACGATTGTAATAATAATAAGAGTAATGCAATAAATAATACCAATAGTAATAATAATAATAATAATAATAATAATAATAATAATAGTAATTATAATAATGCTGTATACTTCATAGTCATTATACAGAGAACAGAAGGTTTAATAATAATAATACAACAAAAAATCAAGTTAAACGTATTCACAGTTGATGACATTCCTGTATAAGCTAGAAAAATAATTACAGATATACAGTATTTTCCCATTTAATTCACCAACACCTGTGTCGACACCTGTATTATTATTATCATCGTGTGTAATGAATCAAAACTATTCCAAGCAACAGAACACTATTATTTTTGCTCTTCTGGTCCTGTTTCCTAGCATACTTTGGAGGAATCAAAACCAGGAGCAACTGAATCCTCCAAACTATTCCAAGCAACAACAGAACACTATTATTTTTGCTCTTCTGGTCCTGTTTCCTAGCATACTTTGGAGGAATCAAGGCATTCCAGTGTACCATAAAAGAATTACCACCTTAAAGGGGAGAACGAACCCCTTTATGGTAAATTGTTGGTCTATAGTGAATCCCTACAAATTTTGCCGGGAATCAAATCACCTCAATGTTACCAATAGGGAGGATCTGTTTCATGATTTAGTTTGGGGGGGAGGATTCACTAGCCCTGAAATTTACCCTCAAACCCTTTACTGTTTGGAAAGGTAAACGGGGTTGATGGGCTTTTATAGTGTGTGTGTGTGTGTGTGTGTATGTGTGTGTGTGTGTGTGTGTGTGTAACCGCTTGCCTGTGTGTGTGTGTGTGTGTGTGTACCCGGCTGCCTGCCTGCCTGTGTGTGTGTGTGTGTGTGTGTGTGTGTGTGTGTGTAACCGCTTGCCTGTGTGTGTGTGTGTGTGTGTGTGTGTGTGTGTGTGTGTGTGTGTGTGTGTGTGTGTGTGTGTGTGTGTGTGTGTGTACCCGCCTGCCTGCCTGCCTGTGTGTGTGTGTGTGTGTGTGTGTGTACCCGCCTGCCTGCCTGCCTGCCTGCCTGTGTGTGTGTGTAGCCATCATCAACTTAGTAATAATATTAATCACACTCTATAGCGTCGATGGCTCGGGGCAAAGAAGAGTTCAACTACATTAATTCCGCTGTAGATAATAGAATGTTTGGCATTAATTTGCTTCCGTAATGAGGTTGAGTGAACGTGGTGTGTTTGTGCGTGTGTGTATAGAGAGAGAGAGAGAGAGAGAGAGAGAGAGAGAGAGAGAGAGAGAGAGAGAGAGCGAGAGAGAGAGAGAGAGAGAGAGAGAGAGAGAGAGAGAGAGAGGGAGAGGATGAGGATGAAAGTGAAAAGGTTGTGAGCATGAGATATGATCCGTTTATGTGAAAATGTGTGCAACATCTAAAAATGAAGTTGCTCACATCAACTAGGCTGAGATGAAAACACTACATCATAAAACCCGACTCCTGGAAGCTGTAAGGGTAAAAGGCCACATATATATACATCGATGAGTGGAAATTAGTTACCAGAGAAGTGCCTGGCAGAGTCAACAGAGAGACGGACGAGCAGATCAGAAAGTTGGTTAATATTTTAGTGTGTTGATGTGGATGTGATGGATGAAGAGTGTTAGTGGAAGTGCTTGAACCTTCAGACTCATGGGTGATGGAAGGAATGGAGTGTGGGACTGAGGCAAAGGTGGAGTAAAGGTGTATGTATATTCTTGCTGGTGTTACATTTCTTTACAACTTATTTTGTTTTGATAGGTATTGCCCGTTAGTTTTTTTGGGTCTACAGCAGCGATATAGAACTTTACTTTACGATAAAAAAATCTGTACGTTTTGATTGTCTGCTGAATTTGAGTTGATGTTACAGTAATATGACGCTGTAATTGTTTCCTGGGAAAGAGGAAAAGCTTTAACGAGAGAAGATCATACCTGCAGCTTTGGATAGAGGACACTATATTAAAAGTTTTAGAAAGAGAACAATACACTTAGAACTTCGGGAAGAATACATTGTACGGTATTTAAAGCTTTGGCAGAAGACACTGTATTTAAAGCTGTGGAAAGAGGACACTGTATTTAAATCTTTGGCAATAGAAGACCCTACCTGCAGCTTGGGGAAGAAGACAGGGAAGTCAGGTCTGAGAGCAATGATGTCGTTATGCATAATGTTGAGTTCCCGTAGCGACCTTAGTGAATGTAACATCCTGGTGGTGTTACAGATCCTCTCCACCACCCGAGGCGAACCGTACATCTCAAGAATCTGCAGCCCCTTCAGTGGATCGAGCAAAGTGTCAGGGAGGTGTAGGGTGAGTGAGTGGACCCGAGACACCTGTAGGACCCTCACAGCTGTCAGTCCCGTGAAGACGCTGGAGTCCAGGGCTAGGAGGGGGTTCTGGGAGAGGTCCAGGGTCTCCAGGCTGGCCAGGCGGGAGAACACGGGGCCACTCAGGTTGGCCAGTTGGTTGGCTTGCAGGTCCAGTCCCTTCAGACTGGTCAGGTCGCACAGTGCACACGCGGCGATGCTGGCAATCTGGTTCCTCTGAAGGTTAAAAAAATAGCAACGTGAGATTTTTTTTAGTTCTTGTACCTACAAAGAACTTTATGTGTGACAGCATAACATATTGATGAAAAATAACATAACAAACAATTTCGAAATGCATAAAGTATGGTACATACTGGGGGAAAAGCCAAACGCGAAGACAATGAAAAACAAAAATATCGACTGAATAATTTAAAGATGAAAAGAATGATCAAGTGATATTATTTCCATATGATAATACGGTTATTTTTCCAAGAGGGGACCGCAATACACCACCTTCCTTCCCTGTGTTTTGATAACACGTTTATAAGATGCAGTAAAAACAAGGTGAAATAATTCCCTTGTTGAAGTAATACATCTGATTACCTCGGGAACAGAGAGAGGATGGCTGACTATACTCTGTTTTTCTTTACCTGTTTGTAAATGTTCACAACCAATATCTTTAGCTTACATCTGATTGGTTGATGCGTAACTGGGTGGGTGGGTGGCTAGCTTTGACTTATCACAATTTGTATTTACCCATACATCGACTTTGAACATTTACCTTTAGCAACAAAATCTACGTGTCACTCTCAATACTTTTGTCTGTGGTGGAGAGGATTGTTGCTTTATCTAAATTATTTTCCAGAAATAATAAGATTATTTAATTATAATCACTGTTATGTTGTTGTTGTTGCTATGTGAGAATTGACAGTTATAATAAGACAGTTAGAAATGTGAGAATTATCAGCTGTTGTTCCATGAATAAATATAATGCACGAGTCACAACCTGTAGGAAGAGTTGTTCCAGTCGACCAAGTGCCCTGAAGTCCCCCTCTCGAAGCTCTGTAATCAAGTTTTCCTCCACGTACAGGTCTCGTAACGCCGGTGGCAGGGAGAGAGGGATGTTGTTGAGGCGGTTTCCATTGAGCCAGAGCCGTGCCAAGTCCTCGTGGCGACCCAGAGCATCCTCCTCCAGTAGCTCCAAGCCGTTGTCGTCCAGTACCAGCAGCCCAAGGTAAGGGTACGAGTCGAGGTCCCCACGGTGTATCTCACGGATGGAATTTTTACCAAGTCGAAGGTCCCGAACGAACTGAGTCAGGGCTTGAGGTACTCGCTGGATCCCTATGTTAGAAACGTCTATATATTGCAGCCTAGATCCGAAGAAATCTAGTGTGGCCAATGTGGAGAGTGGGTTGTTGGAGAGGATGAGGTGAGCCAGACTGGTGAGGTGCTGGAAGGCCGCCACATCCACCCATACTATTCGATTCCCGTCCAGGTTGACATACTGTACCCGAGCCAGGCCTGTGAACGTGTCCCTGGCCAGACGACTCAAACGATTGTCACGAAGATTCAGATGCTGCAGCGACCCCAGCCAGGTGAAGGGGCGAGTCAGGTTAGCCAGGTGGTTGGAGGAGAGATCAAGGTGTCGAAGTGCCGCCAGACCACGCAGACTATCAGGTCCAAGCTGCGTCAGACGATTATCAGAGAGGTCTAGACGGTCCAGATCAGGGAGGGCGGTGAAGGCAGCGTGGCGGAGGTGGGCGAGGCGGCACTGAGAGACCTGTAGCTCCCTCAGGCCCCTCCCCCCCAGGGCCTCCAGTCCCGCCACCCCAAGCTCCGGCATGAGGAATCCCCGCACCTGTACCCGTGACACCCCCAGGGGCAGGACGGGAGGGGCCCACTGTCCGTCACCAACACAGGTCGCATACTCCGCCTGTGAGAGGATGGGAAGGGGACGAGTGGAGAGACGAATTGTCATTCATATATTTTACGTTTCTATTAACATGCTGATATATTCTGTTGCAAAGTGTAATCAAATATGCAAACACAATCAATAGATGCACTTACTACTGGATATTCACTACATACATAGTTCATACATACTGATAGACAAACAGACAGGTAGACAAACCGAGGAGAATTCCGATCTTAGATATTGGCTATTACAAAATAATATCCAACTATATTCCTAAGTTTAAAAATAAAAGCTCATTATGTGTTGGTACAAAAGACTGCTTTCATTATTCCATGTCATCTAATCATTATCAGCTATTGTTAGTCCAAGGTAAGATAACAATGGCTTCCCCTTACTCTCTCTCTCTCTCTCTCTCTCTCTCTCTCTCTCTCTCTCTCGTGTTATTTTGTTCATATCTTATTATATTCTATACAATCACTATTAAACACACACACACACATACACACATGATCTCTCTCTCTCTCTCTCTCTCTCTCTCTCTCTCTCTCTCTCTCTCTCTCTCTCTCTCTCTCTCTCTCTCACACACACTCACCTCCTCCTCACAGAAGCAAGATGGTGGACAGAGTGACGTCACACCACCCACACTGTCACGCTCCAGGTCAGTGTTAGGGTCACGCTGGGGTTCACTCTGGAAGTAACTACTCAGGTCACGCTTGGGGTCACTCTGATTGTTGCCATTACCGGTGTCACTCTGATGGTTGTGGTGGTGATTGTGTTGATGCAGCATTTCAACGATAAGGTCACTCTGAATGTCACTCTGATTTTCTCCAGTAATTTCATTCTGAATGTCACTCTGAATGTCACTCTGATTGTCTTCGGTTATGTCACTCTGAATTTCTCCAGTAATTTCACGCTGAATGTCACTCTGAATGTCACTCTGAATTTCTTCGGTTATGTCACTCTGAATTTCTCCTGTAATTTCACTTTGTATGTCACTTTGAATGTCACTCTGATTTTCTCCGGTTGTGTAACTCTGATTTTTTCCTGTAAGTTCACGCTGAATGTCACTCTGAATTTCTCCAAGTATGTCACTCTGGTTTTCTCCGGTAATTTCACTCTGATTTTTTCCTATAATTTCACGCTGAATGTCACTATGAATTTCTTCGGTTATGTCACTCTGATTTGCTCTGGCATTGTCACTCTTAATTTTAGTCTTAATGTCACTTTTATGGTCACTCGTAAATTCACTCTGATTATTACTGGCATGTTCACTCTTTATTTCACTGATTTGGTCACTCTTATTAACATTGATACTTTCACTCTGAATTTGACTGGTAGGGTCACGCTTAATTTCGTGCAGATAATTGTTACGTGTGTCACTCTGAATATCACCGGAACTCATTTCACTCCGATTTACTCCAGGGCCGGGCTCACTCTGATTCACTTCACTCTGAATGTCACTCTGGGGGTCTACTGGTGCTGAAACACGCCCGTCACTCTCACTGCTCTCACTCTCATCACTCTCACTACCTCGTTGGACCTGCACGCTGACTGCTGTTGCTGCTGCTGCACTCTGATTATCACTCTTCTTGTCACTCTGAATGGTGTGGTATCCTTCTCTCTGGTCTATGGTTTCAGTCTGATTATCACGCTTATTTGGTGGGGAGATATTGTTGTATTTGTTGTTGTTGAAGTTGTTATTATTGAAGTCACTCTCATTATCACGCTCATTCCGACTGTCACTCACATCGGGTGTCATTTCACTCTGATTCAGTGTGTTGTACGTCGTGGTTGCATTCTTAACTTCACTCTTATTACTTACCTTATTATTCATAGTCACGCTAATATTCTCACTCTTTACTGGCGTGCCATCCATAACTCGTATTTCACTCTGATTGGCATACCTTAGCGTGACGTCACTTATATTAACAAACATTTCACTCTTTTTGTCACTCTGGTCATCTTCCTCTTCACTTGGGCTCCGTGTATCACTCTCGTCACTCTTAATATCTAAGAGTTCATTGGTGCGTGGTGTAGGATGTTGCCAGGTTAGCGTGACACTCTGATATTCACTCTCATCACTCTGGTAACCCCCACTCTTATCATGGGTGCTATTTTTGTCACTCTGAATCCACTCTGAGCCGTTCTGTTGCCTACCTTCACTCTGGCCGGTTGGTTGCTGTTCACTCTTCCCTCCTTCTCCTCCACTTTCACTCTGTTTCCACTCTGAAGTATTCTGCGAGTTTCCTTCACTCTTAAATTCACTCCTTATGCCGTCTTCACCCCTGGCTTCACTCTTCTCATCCTTCATGGTGGTGGTGTTTCGATCTTCACTCTGGTTCACTCTTGCTTCACTCTCACCGTCGTCGCTACCTGCACTCTGAACCGGATTACTAGGACCAGTCTGCAGTGTGATCAGCCGTGTATGTTGTTCACTCTGACCTTCACTCTGGGCAATGTGGTCACTCTGTTGTCTCCCCTCCTCCCTCTCCTCATCTTCACTCTTCATAACACTCACACTCTGGTTAATTTCAATAGTAGCAATAGAAATAGTAGTATCAGTACCAGTAGTAGTAGTAGTAGTACGAGTAGAGGTAGTAGTAGGAGTAGTAGTAGCAGTAGTAGTATTAGTATTAGTAGTAGTAGTAGTAGTAGGAGTAGTAGTAGGAGTAGTAGTAGTAGGAGTAGTAGTAGTAGTAGTAGTAGTAGTAGTAGTATTAGTAGTAGTAGGAGTAGTAGATTCACTCTGCTGGTCTAAACTCTGATTATAATTGGCACTCTGGATGCTAGTAGTGTTGGCATTCAGGATACTTTCACTCTTATTATTCACACTGGCACTCGAACCACTCTGATGGCTTAGTAGAGTGTCATTGTGCAGGCCAAGTGTGATAGGATGTTGTAATTGTTGGATGTTATTGTTGTTGTTGTTGTTGTTGAGGTGTTGTAGCCCCCTCACGAGGTCTTTCCCCCCTTCACTCTTCTGCTGCCGTCCCCCTTCACTCTGGATCAGGGTGGTGGTGGGGGTAGGGGTAGTGGTGGTGGTGGTGGGGGTAGGTTCACTCTGATGGCCTTCTGTACTTCTCTGGGGGGCGACAGTGACCACCAGACACGCTGCCACCCACACCTGTAAACAATCCCAAAGAAATAGTATTAGAAGAAAACATCAAAAAATATGCTGTGATAAAAAGAAAAGAAAAGAAAATGCGGTGCTATTATTATTATTATTGTTATTATTATTGTTGTTGTTGTTGTTGTTGTTGTTGTTGTTATTATTATTGTCGTACGTGTTGTTGTTGTTGTTGTTGTTATCGTATTTCACACATGCTACCACTCACACCTGGACCACAAAGCAAAATAAGAAAAAAAATAGAAAATTTATGGTGTTATTATTATTATTATTATTATTATTATTATTATTATTATTATTATTATTATTATTATTATTATTATTATTATTATATTTGTCGTACGTGTTATTGTCGTATATCACACACGCTGTCATCTAAACCCACAAAACACCAGTAAAATATTATTGTTGTTCTTTTGTCTTTGGTTTTATTGTTCCCCCTCACACGGAAACAATAAATTCGTATTAATATATTGTTATGTTTTGTTTTTATTACGGGAAGTTGAGGACCAGATGCATGAAGGCCCTCCCTCTGCTTTATACCCTCACCTCTGACATTATAAACACAGAGCGAGGAGTCCAAAACCATGTCTAATGTTGTCTTAATATATTACCACAATTCATCCATCTATTTCCAAGACAATACTTATAAATTCAATGGGATGTTTAAGAAGGAAAGACCTCGGGGTGATTCTCCCTCTAAAACTACACTTCTACACCCTCTCACATTAATCACACCCTCCTTCATCTCTCCCTCTCAACATGGAAAGATCTACTATAGTTTCTAATGCTAAAACTACACTACTACACCCTCTCACATCCATTACACCCTCCCTCAAAGCTCCTTCCCTCTCTCTCTCAAACTTTCCTTCAGCCCCATCTCCTCCATTCAAAGGATTCAGAGAGAGAGAGAGAGAGAGAGAGAGAGAGAGAGAGAGAGAGAGAGAGCGAGAGAGAGAGAGAGAGAGCTAGCTTCCCCCTTCGCCTACTTTCCATTCCACTCTCACACACACTCTCACAACCCATTATCATCCCTTGAGCTAAGGAGAGTAGGGGGTCGGCTAGTCGTATCACACCTACAGTTGTTTGCATAGTCAGTTGGTGTGTTAAGAATCGATTCATTTTAATTAAGGGGGTAATACAATTTTGGTACATTGGAGAACATTGATTCCTCCAAAGTAGACCAGAAAACAAGACCAACACATGAACAAAAATAGTGGTGGTCTGTTGTTTGGAATAATTTGTAGGAATCAGTTTTTCCTAATTTACTATCGTTGTACCATCCCCTTAAGGACGAGTATAATACCTACATGAAATTTACATAGATTACAGCTTGTGTGTTGATTTAATACAATAAGCTATGGATGATTGCAAGTCTCTTCGTTTTATGTAAATACACAAGCTTTATTTACATTTAGTGAGACCCGAGATTAGGAAGCCAGAAAGGTTGCAGACGAATCGAATAATATAAGTTAAAACTATAGAGTATAGAGTATGGGCCAAATAATGCTGCCTTCCTATTTTCCGTGTTCATAAATAGTTAGGAAAACAGGCTGGAGCAATGACTGGAACACCCCCTATAGATAATACTTTCAACAACTATACGATATACTGAATGAGAGTTAAGCAAGAAAAATTGATTTAACAGACGTAGTAGATTAAAATGATAGTTGCAGCAAGTGTAAATATTCAGGGAGGGTAGATTTAATTAATAGCCAAGTAGAAGAAACTGTAGTAAGTCCCCCCAAAGTAATAGCTTAAATAATAGTAACATGAGTTATAGTTGACTTACAGGAGAGTACCAGTAGTAGTGAGAGAGGAGGGACTAGCCGACACCAAAAGTTTTCATATTTAATACCCGGTTGGTCCTAAAAAAAAAAAAAAAAAACTTCTAAATTGCTTCCCTTAGAGCGGCGGAACTTTTGGAACTCAATATATCATTTGTACAGTCACTGCTATAAGTTTCCTGTCCCCATCCCCTCCCTTTCCTTCCTTTCCTTTCCTTCCCTTCAGTTACGACTAATTACATACATTGTTGTGAGTTGTGTTTGTTTTGTTGTGTGTGTGTGTGTGTGTGTGTGTGTGTGTGTGTGTGTGTGTGTATGTGTGTGTGTTTTGTCAAATCATCAACACTCATTGCTATAACATAATAATTTACCTCATACAACACATAGATGTTTGGGAGGTGTGTTTGTTTAGTTCAAATTTTTGTCATATAAACAAAACCCATTGCCAAAACACAATTTCTCTAAAGCATGTAGCCTAAGCCTGATGAAGCAAACATATGGTGAATGACATCTGTTCCAGTAGCCCTGTGATGTGTGTGGTGTCGAGTGATTAGCTCTGCTCACTGAGGGGTAAATTAAACTGCATGGAGAGGGAAGGAAGGAAGGAAGGGAGGGAGGGAGGAAGGAAGGAAGGGTACAGCCACAATCAAATAACCACCGACACATTCCTTCCATTGTGCAAATAAATCTGTATCATATCAAAATATAATCATACAACACCTTACGTTAATTCAAATCCCTCATTTATTATTATGAGGTGCTGCGAAATCATTCACGTGTTGTTCTTTATTACCAAGATATTTACTACGATGGAAGGAAAGTGTCGGTGGATATTTGATTGTGGCTGTACATTGGGCTCAGTCATTGATCAGAGAACGGGATGATAAATAAATAGCACTGAAGGGTTATTTATACCTTGTGGGGAAATTATTATCACCATCACTGCTTGTTTGCTTTAAGGACCCTGTGATGTAGTCAGAAAATTGGAGTTATACGAGTCCTTCAAATATTGTCACGAAACACCACCTATATGGATGGAGCTTGTTTCATGGAGTGGTCAGGAGGAATCAGAAGCCTCCAGTTTTCATACACGATCACAGGGTCCTTAACACAACTGGAGTAACTATCTTGTTCATACTTTTATTCACACGTCATTGTTGTAGTTATTTGCTTCCACCACATACAGTAGGCTAAAGGGATCAGAAAGAGACGTAAATGTTCCCATGAGTTTGATATATTATAAGTACAGTACCTCATCTGTATCATCTTTCTGTATCATCTCTCTGTATCATCTTTCTGATTATCTGTATCATCTTTCTGTATCCTCTTTCTGTATCATCTGTATCATCTTTCTGTATTATCTGTATCATCTTTCTGTATCATCTGTATCATCTTTCTGTATCATCTGTATCATCTTTCTCTATCATCTGTATCATCTTTCTGTATCACCTGTATCATATTTCTGTATCATCTGTATCATCTTTCTGTATCATCTTTCTGTATCACCTGTATCATATTTCTGTATCATCTGTATCATCTTTCTGTATTATCTTTCTGTATCATCTTTCTGTATCATCAGTATCATCTTTCTGTATCATCTTTCTGTATCACCTGTATCATCTTTCTATATCATCAGTATCATCTTTCATCATCAACATGCACCATCTCATCATCAGGTCGTCATAGAAAGCAAACAAAGAGACGCATGCCAGCCAGAAGCTCAGGAAGTTAATCAACGAGATGTGATGTCCGGAAATCGAACCAGGCAAAGTTGGCAAGGAAGGAAATGCCGTAGTATTAACTAAACCCTGCACATCTCACGGAAAAAGTCAGAAGTCACTCGTTCAACCAATTTAAGGGACCCTGTGATGTAGTCAGAAAATTGGAGGTAAATTAGTCTTCAAATATTGCCACGAAACACCACCTATATGGAAAGAGCTTGTTTCGTGGCATAGTCAGGAGGAATCAGAAGCCACCCTGCAGCATTATACATGATCACAGGGTTCCTTAATATTATACTTGGTAATGATAGAAGACAAGATGCATTAGGTAGATATCTGCTTAGAATTCGGTCTAAGAGAGAGTAATTATATATACCCTTACAATATGTGAACAGCCTCAAAACAGTTCTATCCCTGTCGAGGAAACTCCATCATTTCACCCTCTCTCATAAACCATCCAATCCCATCCTTCACCCTTGTCCTCTTCCTCCTCTTCCTCCTCCCCCTCCCACCTCCTCCTCCTCCTCCTCCTCCTCCTCCTCCTCCTCCTCCTCCTCCCTCCTCCTCCTCCTCCTCCTCTTATACACCCTCTCAATTTACACTACACGCCCGAGCCACTTCAACATATTCCTCCTAATGCATCCACGACCCAAACATACTTGTGTGTTGTGATCGTGGCTGCATCGCAACACGTCCAACATAACTCAACACACCGTTCCCAAACTTGTTCATTTTGCATCCATCCCTTCACATTCTTCTCCTCAGATAACTCATTTCCCCTCCTCTCACTTCCGATATGTGTCCCTCTTACTGTTTCATTCCTCACGTCCCCAAGTGGAGAGTTAGCGTCACTTTACCGTCATGCAGTAAATTTCTTATACTTCCACATCACCTCCTTTACTTCTTGTCACAGTCCACAACGTTCCTGTCACCTACCATTCTACACCCTTTCCTCTAACTCCTCTTCCAAGCTCACGTCCTTGCTTAATGCAATCCTGAAATTCTTAATTAGATTGTCCCGCCATTTCCATCAGGAATCCATTCAGTCTCCCCTCGCAGTAACTCTCGCAGTCGGAGAAGAGGTGACAACATAACACGTGCAATTCACTATTAGACGGGAGTGACGACAGGACATTTGATCGTGTCTGTATACATTACCTTCCGCAGGAAAATAACTAATTCCTTAATATATAAACTTCTCTGTGCTTCTCGTTTTCATTAGTATAAATATACCTAGAACTATGTAAAGATTTACCTCATGCTTTAATTAATGTCATCTGCCTCTCTTGATTTTTATTACCAAAGAATAATCTAAATTGTTGATATATAACCTCTCTATTGTTTCTTACTATCAAAGGCCTATCCAAAATTGTTGCTATATGTCCTCTCTCTTGTTTTATTTTACTACGGAAGATCTATCTAAAAATGTTGCTATATGTGTTCTTTCTTATTGTTTTTTTTTATGAGTAAAGGAGGTAACTA